>OZ024825.1:68632674-69212674 GCA_964016985.1 Anodontia alba | reverse complement strand
ATGTCAGAGAGAAATGAACAAAAAAAAAAAAAAAAAAAAAAAAAAACAACAACAGTTTCTTGAATACAGGTCCGGAAAAAATGAAAATCGCGCAGAAAATTGCGGCAATCTTTATTTTTTTGTCGCTGAAGCACGTCCCCATCCAGTACATTAAACTGTGAGAGGTCACCAGAAATCGGCGCAGATCCCACCTCTATAGTAATCTCTGAAAAAAAAAGTTACCCTAGCCGCGGTTCTACCAATCATAGAAAAAGGGCAGAGAAGGGGCTATTCTCAAGCTGTCTTTTGGCACAACAGTTGGCGGCCCATGCGAATAAATAGAGGATATTCAAAAGTTTGGAGTGAATATGACTTTTATTTCATCGAGTGAAGTGAAAAAATGTATATTTCATGAGTTTATTTATTATATACAAAGTAATGAAATATAGAGAATTATTAATGAAATAAAATGCATATTTTCACTAGTGAAATATAAGTTTTATATTTTCACTAGTGAAAATATAAAACTTATATTTTCACTCCTCTGAGCAGTGAAAAATATAAGATCTGGATCTACTTTTTTCTTATTTACATTAATGTTTTCATTACACGAGATGAAAATTTTTATGATATTCACTGAAAAAGAGTAAATTTTCTTTTTATTTTATTTTTACACGCCAATGCGCGTTTCTGACGTCATATCTAACGTCACCAAACAAAACAAAACATGAACGTCATGGCGCCAAGGGACAAAACTGCATGTCAGACTTTCCTTGCAAATGCAAGATTTGCATCTCTTCTATCGAAAGTGATGTATATAATAAAAAGAAAATTCAAATGTTTGTCGTGAATATGACTTTTATTTCATCTCGTGAAGTGAAAAAATGTTTTATTTCATTCGTGCCTTCGGCACTCATGAAATATACATTTTTTCACTTCACTCGATGAAATAAAAGTCATATTCACTCCAAACATTTGAATATCCTCTATGTATGCTTGTTTGTGGCCAAAAATATGAGAATGTTTATAGACAGGTTGGACTGTAAAGAGATGATGACGTGAAGTCTTGAGCATCTTTAATTAGTTTCTTTGTGTCATCTGTAAGAGGAGAACTTCGCCGTCCGTCAAATTGGTATTTGTAACCGGTAAACGGTGCGCATGTAAAAATCGGCGAGGAAGGTATCAGTTTCCCATTAGTGGAGTGAATAGGGATATCTCTGATTCAATCATAAATACAGATATATCTTACTGAAATTCAGATATCTCTTATTGAAATACAGATATATGTATTTAATTTAGAAATTCAGATGTCTCATTTCAAATACAGATATACGCGTTTCAATTAAAGGTACCTATATTTTAAAAGCAGATATCCAGAATTCAGCTTAATTAGAGATATCTCTAATTGAAATGCATATATCTGTATTTGACATTTATATATCTCTAATTGAAATACAGATATCTATATTATTATCGAAAATAGAGATATCTGTATTTCAATACCAATATCCGCATTTCAGTTAGATATATCTATATTTCAATACAGATATCTGCATTTCAGTTAAAGATATATGTTATTCCAAAAATTACAGATATCTGTATTTATTCAAAGAAATATCTGTTTTTGAAATGTAGATATCTGCATTAAATGGGTAAAACTCAAAACGGATTGCCGTTATTGGGTACTGTTTATGTATTGCTTTTCTTTTTATTTCAGCGTAAATCCCAATAGTTTAAAAGTTCAGGCAGCCGCCCCCATCAGCACTCTGAGTGCTTTGATATACATGAACAATTACAATACACCAGAATATTAAGTGTCCTTATTTAGGTATCCTTGAACTGTACGTTTTAATTACTTCAATTAACGCCTGGCAAGTTGGGTAAAATTCAGCAGACGACAACTTTAAAATATTTTCCCTCTTTTTCCAGAAATAGGTTTTGATATTTCATGCAAATTGTCTTCTTAGGAGATAATTTGCATGAAATGTTAAAGCCTATATTCTGAGAAATGTAAGAAAAGTATCAAAATTGACGTCTGCTGACTTTAGCCCAGAGAATGATAAAGGTTAATAGAATATCTCGACTACACGACTTCCATCTCACACACGTTATGGTTATAGCACGTATATAATAATGTGTAAGGATTCTTAATCTTGGGGGAAATGGCCATGCACTTTAAAGGGAAACAACTATTTGAAAATTGTTTTTGTTTCCCACTGAAAAGGAATCGATCTACTCTTAAAGGAATGAATTTGCTCCTTCCTGAGAGCAAATTCTTTCTTTTATGAGTAGATCGTTTTTTGTTGTTTTTTTTTTTTCAGAAGAGGATTGGTTGCCCCTTGTAAAACAGGTGGAAAATCTATCAAGTATATCCAGTTCACTAAAGATATCAGAACATACCATAATTGACCTAGTTACCGCACTGGGCGGTTAGGGTTTTTTTCCTCAAAATTATTGGAAAATCTTGTAGCAAAATATCCACCTAAAATGGGTACTCTTTAGAGAAAGATCAGCAGAGGATTCACGAGGGGCGTATTTAATGATGCATATGCGACTATTTTTTAGGAGGTGTGTGTGGGGGTGGGGTGGGGGTCTTTATACAAGCATATATAGTTGATACGCATTTGAATTAACAACAACATATGCTAAAGAATTAGATAAAGGTACACAGGTCATAATCTTAAGACTATCAAATTGCTTGACTGTGCACTAATATATGTATGGATATATGCGTCAACTAGGTCGAATGCGGTAGCTTAATTCTTGGAAAGCCTTTGTTGCCATTTCCAAAATTCTGCTGAATACAGTTGTACCTCGCAATCAGTAAAAAAGGTTCGAGGGGCAAAAAGAAATAGAAGAAACCCCATAACAGCTTACATGTTCAGAGTCTTCCCTGTCAGTCTAGATACCGTATTTACTCTAAATACTTTGGCGGAACTTAGATCTGATCAGGGTCTACTCTCTTCGTTATTCACCCAGCAGTTTTATCCACGCCAGTAAGTAATAAAATGGACTTATTCACATTTTAAGGTAATGCAAGTCTGGTCAGGAGTTATGGTGTCCGAATACTTAGAGTAAATACGTTGACTTAAAAAGCACTTAAGCATCAGAATGTTTCAGGGTAAATACGACAATCTATTCTTCACTGTCCAATGACTGCACGCATTCTGCTATGTGCAGAATTATTGGATAGTGAAGATACATTGCCATATTTACCGATTAGCTTGCTGTCCACAAACACCTCGAAATAACCTCTCTCACGGCGTGGAACAGTTCAGGTTCCTTGGGCTTACAGAGGCAGCAATGGAATTTTATCGGGTACTACATTTGCCGTAAATATTCGTATGCCTCCTTAGCATACTTTCCCTAAAATTTGAATGTCCACTTGCTACCTGTTGATGTGTCCAAATACTGTTGGATGAGCGGCAAACAGTGTATACCCTAATCAGACCCGGTGTTCTACGGCGTCTGTTCTAGGTCTACACTGCTTGATCAGATCTGTCTGTCCCATTACTTTGGTTGAATACGATATGTTGTTTCTCAGTAACTTGAACTAAATCGCTTTTAGTCCATATTAATCCTGTGATACTAGCATTAACAACGAATTCTCAGTCGGAAACGGAAGTATGCATGATCTGTTTAACGCGTTGCATGCTAGGTAATGATTTCAGCCAGAAGACGACATTTTGAAATACTTTTCTCAGTTTTCCCCACAGAGCAGGTTTTGCGACAGTTTGCATGAAATGTCGATGCCTATTTTCAAGTATATATATATATATATATATATATATATATATATATATATATATATATATATATATATATATATATATATATATATATATATGTGTCATTAGTCCTCTACCCAGACAGCGGTAAAGGTTGAAGAGGAGTGGTATGCATTGCTTCTTTTACTGTGAACTGCTAATACCAAGGTAAACAGTAAATACCACGATCGAATGCCGCATTCCTAGGACATCTGCGCATGGTCTACGATCTGTACAGTCCTCTTGGGGACGCTAAGAATTTTGGTGGTTATCGAAAACGGAAATGTGTTTTTGTTGTTGTTAATGTTTATAAGTTCGTTTTCATTATTCCTCCCCGGGACCTGTTTTATGCCCTTATCATCTGAATATACTAGCGATTCAACGCTTAGCATGCAGGGTAAAAAATCAGAGCCGACATTTTGAAAAAAAAAAAAAAACAGCAAATAGCTATTGGCATTTCATGCAAATATTTATTAGGAGACAATTTGCATGAAATGTCAAAGCCTATTATCTGGAAAAAAAAAAAAATAGAAAAAATATCATGAATTTGTCGTCTGCTGATACAGCCCAGAGAGTGATAAAGGTTAAAAAAGACAATAAATAAAACAAGCCGGTAAATGAAATAAAAATGCTTGTCTCCCTTTGATAAAGTAGCAAAGATGTTCATGGGATGTAAATTGAATAGCAACTAAATCCGGCATAACTTCAAATGATGTATGGAGAATGAAAAATGATTCACTCTCCTGTAAAATTAGGACATGAAAAGCTGTTGATTCAGTTAATATTAAACGTTGGGTACGTCTTTAAAGACACCAATAATAACGTATAGATTTCGTTGATACACCAGACTGGGTACTGTCAATACAGTGTCGTCCCAGAATCAAGACGTAAGTTTTGCTTTTCTTACTTTGATTTTCTGAAGTGGGGAATTCGGACATGATCACTGATGTAAATAGGGTTTTATTCCAAAATAAAGAACAGAATGGCGAACAGTGAAGATCCTGACGAGACGACTTCTTATGAATAGTCTTATCTGGATCTACACTATTTGCACAGGTATTTGGTTTTGGTCTGTAGGGATGAAAGGTTAACCCTAATTCTGCCGTTCGCGTCTGTTTACGTACGCTTTTATGGGGTAGGCCTGTTTGAGAGCATCTCAGGACTTCCAGAAACAGTTCTTGATGTCCAAACTGTGAGGGAATGTACTTTATTACATGTAGTTTTCCAAAGTCGCTGTCGGATTTCACCAATCTCTATTTTTTTCGTTGTTTCGGCATTGGCCCTATCGGATCCGATCAAATAGGCTCCTGTGCCAACCACGCGAACTCTGCTGAAACAACTCCCGGTGATAAGTGTACACAAATGCTTGAGTATCAATACGTTCATGAAGTTGCTAAATTCTCCCTTCAGTAGCTACATTTGTCGCTATATATATATAATTTCTTGGAGTGTTTATATATATATATTTGCAACAAGTCTCGCGATCACTTGGAAATCTGTTCCGCAAAAGATAAGCCTGTCCGATATTGGTGGAAAACAAGGGCAATAATGGGTGCTCAGGTAAGGAACCCACCTGTAGACACAGGCTGGAGAAATGTAGCAGAAAATGAAATCGTCGGAAAATAACGTTTCAGCCACTTCATGTGAACATGTGCCTTCGGGGCTTATGCGGATTCGAACAGTCTGACAGGGCCTTTGTTTTACAGCATTATTGGACGTTTTACAGTATATCGATGTATTTTAGATTTGTGGTCTCGTTGGCAGATCTGGATCAGCATACACCTCGACTCTAATGAAACGCACACACACACACACACATACACACACGCACGCACGCACACAAAACAAAGCCAAAACACATTGAATATATAGTATTTAGCCTGACTATTCGGACACCGTGTCCAAAATGCTATTGTCAGTTTTAAACCTTAACCACTACAAAAAGATGCCAGCTTTGTGTTTGCAAATAAAGACCCGGTGGTTGGAAAATGTTTCGCGAGGAGTATGTAGACAATCAAACCAGACTGCACAGTCCAGTCAGAACCGTTTTGGACGTTTACAGAAACATCGTACACAGCCTACTATGGTTTCGACATCTTTCAAAAATTCGTTTTTTGCTTGGCGCTTTATACAGAAGGAGAAAATCTTTCATAATTCAATGCAAACCATTTGTCGTAACTGCCTATGCACAAATAGTTTTATTCTAGAAAATCAAATATTTTGACTTTCCCCATAGTAAAAACGAATGCAAATTGTGCAGAAATCTGTAGGGTAGGTATTTAACTTGGAGGCAAGTTTTCAACAAGTTCTGCTGGTTCAATTTTTCTGACATTTTCACAATAATGTTGTGGAACACTAGTAATTCAAATTCAGCAAAGAAAAGTAAAAAATATTTTCTTATACAAAAATTCCAAAAAAAATCACTACTATAGAAATTGCATAGGTCAGACCAATAGTTGGCCGTATATTTGATTTTAGGGTAAAGTTTCGAGAACAAAACACAGAAACAGAAAATAAAAATGGTTTCTGATAAGATATGGTAAATGAGAACAAAATGTTTTCATTAAAGATAAAACGCCAAGCAAAACACATCTTTCCGAGCGATGTCGAAAGGACAGTAGTGTGTGTATGAGCAATCGCAATGCCACACAGTGAAATATGTCTTTCGGGCGAATGTCATATCTACCTGCTGGTCCGCGCAGTCTAATTAGATTTTTGCTCTCCGTTTGCAGTACGAGTTGACACCTGTACTACTATACAAATCACAGCAAGATCTACTGATATGGACCTTCTCTGTCTGTAACTCTGAGGTCTGTAAAGGCCTGGAAAAAACGTTGCATACAATACAGGACGCGCAACGCACGAAAAGGGTCCTTATGCAATTTGCGGATAACGCAGACTGAAATCAGTCTGCCTGTTCGCGCTGTCTGATCAGGGCCTTCATTGACCGTTTACAGAATCAATGGATACTGTAGTATATATCGACGGACAGAGAATGCCCAGATATGACTGCACGGATGTGCACGCTCATCTGGACCTGCGTTGTTCGCATTTAACATAAGAGCCTTTTTCTCACTTTCGGCATCATAACTATTATGGTCAATCACACACACGCATGCATACACACACAACAGCAACAAACACATACGCGCGCACACACACGCACGCACGCACGCACACACACAAACCACCCTGCAGAAACGACGTTTATACAACGTCGCATTGAGGTCGATGCAACGTCATGAAAACACAATGTCGAATTAACATTGATGCAATGTGACGACGTTAATGCGACGTTATATAAACGGCATATGCCCACTGGGCAACAACGAGAAGAGAAAACCAAATAAAACTAGTCTGAATTCAGCTGGCAGCTAGTTTTAGCAAATACTGTACACACTGAAAAAACGGATAGTGTCTTCAGCCTTTCTGAATTAAAAATCAAAGTATATCTAATCCGGGTGATGATAAGGTTTAAGAATAATTCCTATACAAACGTTTCATGGATTGATTGGTATTAATTTGGATGGGGTAAATCTGCAAAACTGCACTTATGCGAGTTAAACACGTGGTGAACTGTCCCCACAATTAACACTCGTAAATGTGTTTGTTGTGAAATATGGGCATTATAGATATCCTAAGAACTATCTGAAGTAAGACTTTGGTTTGATAAAGAGAAAACAAAAACGGAGTATAGAGAAAAAAAATTAAAGATAGGATTTAATGGAACTGTATAAAAGAAAATAATCAGGTATTTTTATGATTTTTTATTCATAGACAGATTACACACACACACGCAGGCACGCACACACGCAGGCACGCTATACGAGAGCGTATACAAAGATCACGTTGCTCGGTCAGAAATAAATAGATGGATAGATATACAGCTAGATAGAGAGAGAGAGAGAGAGAGAGAGAGAGAGAGAGAGAGAGAGAGAGAGAGAGAGAGAAAGAGAGAGGTGTTCTTTTCCTGTTGAACAAAAGTATATTAACGTACGTTTATACTTTGCACTTTGCTGCAGACTTATTATCTGAGATGAACAAATATTCAAGTTAATCTGCCAGACGTATTATCCAAGTTGAAGAAATATTGTATTTAAGAAATTAAAACTCTTTGTGTTGTCGAAATATAATAATAATAATAATAATAATAATCCTACTTTTATATCATTTCAACAACTATTATTAATATTCTTATAAATATTATCATAACGAAAACTCTCAAAATACAATGTTTTTATCCTAGCTTAACCTTTATTACTCTATGGGCATATTCAGCAGATGATAAACTGGTGATATTATTTTATTATTCCCCCAAAGTAGGCGTTGGCATTTCATACTAATTGTCTCATGAGGAGACAATCTGCATGAAATGTCAGTCCATTTTCTGGGGAAAATAAGAAAACTGCTGTCTGCTGAAAATTTTACCCGACATGCTAAGCCTTAATACGTCAAACGCATGAACCATACCTTTAGAAAATGTACTTTATGACACTGCGCAGTTTGATCAGAATCTTCGCTCTGTGCTTGAAAAAAAGAACACTGGCCGTCAGCAAAGCGCCCAGCGACGACTGATCAGACTGTGGGGATGTGCAAGACTGATCTGAGTCCACTGGACGCACTTTTCATAATGTACATCCTCTAACTTTATGGCTCATATTACTTCATCATGCGCAGAAAAACAAAATGGTCATCTGGGCATAGGCGAACAGTGAATGCTCAGATCAGTTTGCGCATCTTCGCAGTATTAGATCAGTAGCTGTTCGTTGACATGTTCTACAGAACTTGATCCCAGCAGGCACACAACGTTAAAATGACGTCGTTTCAACGTCGATGCGATGTGATCACGTCGCATCGACGTTGATACGACGTCATTTTGATGTGTGCCTGCTGGGATGGTTCACTAGCGGACAACTGCTAAGGCTGCACGGATGTGCAAGCTTATGTTGGCCTTCGATGTGCGAATATGCAATGAAGTCCCATTTTCTCATGGTGTGGCTGAAAAATGAGTTCCATTTTGGGCGTTTAAGGGGACTGGATACACTTGGTAGATTTTCCGCCATTTTCTACAAGGAAGACTACTTTTATATCTTCCTATATGCTTTCCTGTACACCACCCCACTTCTGAAAAAGGGTCTGCTCGAAAAGGAAAGGAATTTTCCTTTTAGAGCAGATTCTTTTTCAGAAGGGAGGCAAACGTATTTGACAGAGTTGCCGTCCCCGGAAAAGTAGTCACTTCCCCTTAATATCGTGTAAATGTGTTTAAATATAAAACTTATTTATATCTTATTAAACTACTGGGCCCAGTTGTTCAAAGCGTCGTTAGCTTAACGAGCTCGTTAAGGGTCATTTCATTAACTGTTTTAGCAGATTCAATACACAATATTCTGATATTTTTTGCTGAAAAAATGTGAGTAGCTTTTGCACTGCAAAAGCTACTCACATTTTTTCAGCAAAAAATTTCAGCATATTTGCATATCACTCGATGTAAATTTTAACGAATCATTAACTAACGACATCGTTAGCTTTGAACAACTGGGCCCAGAATTCGTTTCGTGTTGTGTTACTATGTATATTATGTATGAAATGACGCTGTTGGAATACTGTTAAAATTGCTTGCGCCACTTTTCAATCTTTTGAAATTTTGATCAAAAAGGATTGTTAGAAGTAAGTTTACATCTGACAGTGAGAGACTAGGTGTTAAACTACATAGATCCAAAAGAGATTGATCTGGATGATATAAGCTGTACTGCAAAGAAAACCTTATGCAGTCCATCATCTTTGGGACAGTGCAAATGTGTAGTTCGAATCACTGAGGGCCAGGTCTGGAGGCAAATAGGAATAATTTAGGGAAGTCTTCTCGATCTTCTATCGAATAATGGTATATTCGGAGTGTACTCATTAAAATTTTGTCCCTAGGAAATTCTTCAGGAAGCTCAAGCAAACAATACAGTCGACTCTTGTTATCTCGAAGTCCAAGGGACTCTCTGAAATACTTCGAGATATCCGTACCTCGACATATCAGTATGCAGAATTGAGTAAAAAATAAATCGAACAACCAAATTTCGCAAATGTCAGAATATGTAATGTGACTCCTGAAGTTAGAGATATATTGAACATGTTTTGGAAGAGAGGAGAAATTTCTCCTCCTTTCCACATTATTTTGTTACCTTATGTTAGATTTTCATGTTTTAACAGGGGTCAGATTTTCTCTTCGAGGTAAGCGGTTATTCGAGATAAGCGAAGTCGAGATAACGAGAGTCGACTGTATTTATCTTATCATAAAATGTATGCACTCATTTGGATCGCCTCATCGAGGCGATTCTAATGAATACGCTCAAATTACCATAATGCTATAAATAGAATATCCCTAAATAATCCTCATTTGCCTCCTGACCTGGCACTATGATTAACCCTCAGTGGCTCGAAATTCCCATGTCTAGAACAAACTTCCATGGTCCGAAGGGTGTTCGAGCCATTGAAGTTCGATCGTATTTTGTTATATTTGTCGACTGCTGTGCAAATGTTTTCCGTTCTTGAAACTGCCAATCATAAAGCATTCCCAACTGTACCAAACGGAAATGAAATTCTACGACAGTAATGCTTAGCATGCTGGGTAAAAATTTCAGCAGATGACATCTTGAAATATGTTTTCTTATTTTTCCCAGAAAATGGGATTTGACATCTCATGCAAATTGTCTCCTATTTGCATGAAATTTCAAATCTTTTTTTTTTTTTTTTTTTTTTTTCTAGGGAAAACAAGAAAAAAAATATCAATTTGTCGTCTGTCAAAATTGCCCATAGTGTGCTAAGTATTGATGTAATTTTACTCATTTTTTCCTCAAACTATTCAAGAAAAACAAATAATATTATCGATTTTTAGACTAAATGGTGTTCGTATTATCGGCAGCACAGTTCCGGACTTTCGTTAAATAAACACATTATAAATAATTATCTCGTTAATTGGGAAGCGTCACGGAAAAAAAAGTCTTAATACCTACGCAAATATGGAATGCTCGGATCCTTCTGTGCACCTGTGCCGTCTGATCAGGACCTCCACTTTACGCAGTCAGATTCTACTCATTTTCCTCACTATCGAACTGCAACGTATTTACCCTAAATATTGATCTAAATATGAATATCCCTCAATCAATACATTATCTCTTTAATAAGTCCATTTTACTACCTGTGAATGTAAAATTGCTGGATAAGTTCTGCGGCTGATCTGGGTCGTCATTATAGGGCTATCTGTCCGAATACGTAGAGTAAGTACGGTAATTTAATCATATCGAATCCCCTCAGAAATTATCCCGGATATACGCCCCGGAATTCAGGTATTAGTTTCATCTGAGTCTATCCTGTTTGCTCAGATATGCATGTCCGAATATTTGGTATAAATAGGGTATGTGACTTAAACATACTCAGATCACCATGTGGGTTAAACCAGGAGGGAACATACAACTTTATAAAGAAGAACCTTCTTTGGAACTATAAATACAGTCGACTCTCGTTATCTCGAATTCCAAGGGTCTCTTTGAAACACTTCGAGATATCCGTACCTCGACATATCAGAGTTGCCGAATAGAAGAAAAAATAAATCGAACAACCACATTTAACAAATGAATATGTAAATTGCCTCCTGAAGCTACAGATATATTTTGTTATCTGTTGTTGGATTTCCATGTTAAAACAGGGGCCAAATTTTCACTTCGAGATAAGCGGTTATTCGAGATAAGCGAAGTCGAGATAACGAGAGTATACTGTACACAGACTGAACCGGGTTTGGGATAAGACCGTAAAGTATTTTAGCGTTTTGGATCTGATAAGATTATTTTACATGCATATTTGCATTTAAAACCTTTTAAGTAAAATTCTTGTTAATCACAAAATCTTGTTAAAGCGTAAAAGTTATAGGTGACTTTGCCTTTACTATGAATGCTCCCTTGTTCGTTTGACACTGAAAGGAGAATTTTAAGGGGGTTGATTCACTTGGTAAGATTTCTGCAAATTCTTACAAAAGCGACAAATTTTGTTACTTTCTGTTCGCTTTCCCGCGCGCCAATCCCTTCTGAAAAGGGGGTCTACTCTAAAAGGAATGAATTTGCTCCCTAAATTGTTTCCGTTTAAAGTAGACACCCTTCATGAAGAAATGGAAAACAACTTTGACAGTGTTTGTCTCCGTCATAACCTTCTTCTTCTTCTTCTTCCGTTAAAAGACATGGCCCACTCTGGAGGATTGTCGTACTTGAATCGAATACCGCTTAACCGTATCTATTTACATTAAACATTAAGTAAAAGAAGCCTAAACTTATTTAACTTGATTCAACTATCCGGCTTAGCATAATATATGCAAATAAAAAGCGACTCGCGACTCGTTACAGGAGTGCACTACGACAGTTTTAAATTCTCGTGTCATAATTACTCTAAATAGTCGGATACCTTAAAAGAAAATGAGACGCTTCCATGGGAGACAAACCTGGCAACATTGTTATGTCGGGGGTGCGGGGGGTGGGGGGGGGGGGGGGGGGGGGTTGATACTATCTATTGTTCATACGTTCAAATTTCGCTAGGGGTAAACTTTTTGTTGTTATAGTATGATCCCAGCGGGCACATGACGGTTATACAATGTCGCATTAATGTTGCATCGACGTTAATGCGATGTTGTATAGAATAGAATAGAAAATCGAGCAGAAAACTTTTTATTTTCCAATCAAGGACCCCAGCGGGCATTAAACAAATACATGCAATATTATTTGGCCATAAAACATATGAACACCACCACAAGAACAGACATACATATCGACAACAAATACTGGACATGAAAAATACAGATTATGCAAATGCATGATTATGAACAATATTGCAATGAAAAATGTATTGTGAGACTGATGAATGATGGCTGAATGATTGGAGACGCAAGCGGCCATTAGATTATTAACCTTGATGTAAATTCACGTTTTTATTTCTTTTTTCCAAATAATAATGTATAAATAAATAAACAATAATGTATAAACGTCATGTGCCCGTTACGGTGTTTCCTTCTGCGAAGTACATGTATTTCACATAATCTCTTATTGAGACAATTTGGACGAAACGAAATACATATATCAGCCTTATTTAAAGAAAAAAAATACTTGCCGATTATCGTTTGCTGAATTTGCATGCAGAACGGTAAACTTCAATTTTCAGTCACTTTATGTGACCATAGGTCCCTTTATAGTGATAAAAGTAACCCTGTCCGGTCAAAGGGGACTTCTGGTTACAAGTTTCTCTTTCGTGGTATAAAGCTGGAAACCAGTGGCTATCTCTGGTCGGTCAAGGTCCTATATACATATATTATAGTCATGACAGAAGCTTCTTGGCGTATTTGTCGACGATAACTTGTGGACAACCCACATTGTCCATCTTTGTTCACTGATATCAACTTAAATCTCTCTTCTTAAACAACTTGCTGAATATGTCCCACAGAACATTCAGAAACTCGTTTACCAAAGTTATATTTTACCCTTATTTGATTATGGATGTAACACATGGGGCACCACATCGAGTCGAAATATCAAAAGACATTCAAAACTGTAAAAACGAGCTGCCCGCATTATTTCGCAAGCTGAATTCAGAACGTCATCTGCTACTATGTTCCAAGAGCTCGGACGGCTAACTATACCTAAAAGATTAATTTATAATAAAGCTATCTTAACTTATAAGGCACTAAATAATATGACACCAACATATATTACAAATCTACTAAAGCCAATGTCAATCGCCCATGAACGATCATTGAGATCATCTTCAAACGGCCTCTTATCGGTCCCAAGATCAAGAACTGCGCTATATGACCGCTCTTTCTCGCATTCTGCCTCTCGGTTATGGAACTCAATGCCTAATCTCTAAGGCAAACAAACTCACTAAATGAATTCAAAACATCTCTGAAACAGTATCTTTAAATGTTTTAATTCGATATATACACATACAATAATAACTTTTACCATAAATACGGAGTGTGCAATTTTCATTTCGATGTAGCGTTAATGTAATATTTTTCACTTTGTGAGCTATGAAAACTTTTATCAAACTTGTTCTTAAAATCTATTTAATTTTTATCTCAATTTTAACTTTTAGGAACTCAAAATCTATTATATTTTATCCAGCTTTAAATACTTTCCGACTTATTGCATCCTGTACAAGAAAAACAATTCTTATTGTTGTATAAAATGTAAATATGTATGTATATGGTTGCATGCAATGTTTGTGTTTTACGTTGTTTTATGTTTAGTTTGCTATACATCTTTTATGGAGGGCCACTTGGTAGAATGGCTGTTTGAGCTAAAAGTGTTACCCTCTAAAAACATTGTATAAATAAAAATAGCATCCTGAAAACATTAGCAGAGGACAGATATTCTGCTATTGCGAAATGTCATTTTATACGAATTACCTCCAGCTGAAAACAAGTTTTGGCATTTTGATTCGAATCGTCTTTGGTTCTGTGCGAAATAAATGTCACCCTATTTGTTTTCATTAAAATTGTGATAGAATTCCAGTTAGCATTCTGCTTATATAGGATCGTTATCGGCCTGACAGGATTCCAGTAAGGCTGATAACGGTCCGATATAGATTCAAGCAGAATGCTAGCTGTGTTCTACTTAGCTGAAGCTGAAACGAGACAGCCGCGCATTGACCAAAATACTTTCGAAAAACGATATCGTTACACTTTTAAAATAGTTTTTCTTGGAATGTTATTAATTTTTTATTTTACTTCTGCATATTTAAAGCATTTATACAAAACGATATGAAAGGTTTTAAAGAATCGCGTACATGAATAAGCAACGCCATCTTACGTCAACTACTATAGTTTGAAAAACAAAATAACTAAGACATAGTTTGTCCAAGAGACATATACTCTTATATTCAGTAGTTAACAATGCACATTTTTTGTCCAGTGAAATCGTAAATAAAATTGGACTTTTGCAATACATTATAAAACAAACTTTAAGGAAAAGACGACAAACATCTCAAAATCATCTGTCTTTAAGAGATCTATTTATCGTTTCCTTCTTCTTCTTCTTCTTCTTTATTAAAAAAGAAACTGATTTGTGTTCATTACCTCACAAAAAATATCGCCTGTCGCAAATCCGTATTTGTTAACTACGATCTTGAAATATCAGCTATTATTATATATTTGATTGCATTACCGGCCTCCTAAATAATTACATTTTATGCCGTCTTCATTGATTTATTGGAAATTAAAGTGTTTACGTTTGTTATATCGTGCACTTTATGGGCAAATATTTTCATTTAATGTCTTTGTCTATTTATGGCTCGTACCTGCATCATTACATTTATACGCATCGTCGGTACATGCGGTAATGGAAACGTTGACGTCTTCGGAAGGGTAGCCTGTAAAACCTGGGCTGGGCTCTGGACTCGGTTGTCTTTGGCTCGCATTGTTTCAAGTGAAAAGCAAGAGAATGTCAGTGCCTGGTCTGTAGTATTTATGTTATGTGAAAACTGACCTGTAACATTTAAATTGTGTTTTTGGAAGCATGACGGTAGAGGATGCCTGAGGTAGGAAGACTTTAAGTTAGATATAAGTAAGTAGAGGTAGATCTGTAGCCATGCAGATAGGTAAGCAGAAATATTAGGCAGCAAAGAAGACAATTTGAGGGAGGTGGGTGGACACACATAGAAAATTAAACAACTAGCACGTAGTCAGACAAACGGTTATGTAGACTGGTACGTGAGAGGAAATCTTCTTCTCATAATAAATGTACAAATGTAATCTGAAAATGTCTTTCTTTCGCAGGTTTGTACATACTGAATTGAAGCACTTGCAAGGAAGACTGCTCTGTCTATAGTATTTTGCTCCCTTCTGAAAAGAGGCCTACGCAAAACGCAAAGAATTTGTTCCCAATCAGAATTTGCTCAGTTTGCTCGAGCAAATTCTTTCTTTGAGCCGGTACACGAAAACAGGGACCTTATGGTTTTCCGGTTTGTGGTTCTTCAAATGCGCATGCGCACTGATTTCCCTACTGGGGCTACAGACATGCGTTTCTTGTGCCCGAAGCTTCCTCAAGGTCCCTACTACATGTCTGCGAACAGTCTGGAAGACTGCGTTTATGCGCAGGGTTGCCTGAGCCTTTGCTGGTCGCCTATGTGATACCATTTTCTCATGTGCTGGCTCCTTTTAAGATTAGATCCTTTATCAGAAAGGGTTTGTTGCGCAGAAAAACAAATGGGAAGTCACGAAAATGTCTTTCTTCTAAAAATGGCGGAAACACTATCAAATATATATTGTGCCCTTAACAGCTTAATCTCTAAATGGAAGCTGGTTAGCAAATCTTGGGTGTACGCCAATGCCCTCATATCAGGTAAACCGTCAAGGAACAGTGTTCCACAGCCACTTTTACTACGTTAAACCTTAAAGCGCCAGGTAAATTTGTAGCAGATGGCAGTCTAATTTTTTTTCTTATTTACTTTTTTCTTATTTTTCAGAGAGACTAAACGTTGGCTTTTCATGCGAATCGTCTGTCAACCAAACGATTCATATGAAATGTCAAGACTTATTTTCTCAGAAAAAAAAACCCAAAAAAACGCATTATATTGTCATCTGCTGCAGTTGTGATTGGCGCATTAAAGGTTAAGTCTCTAAATGTGTTGTACAGTAGGTGCTACTATAAGAAATATCAAGAGATAATAAGCTTTGTAACTTTAACTTTGTAACTTTAATTAATTAGCTGATATAAGCTTCTAATTTTGTCTTTCAGAAATCAACAGCTATCTAAATTGGAAGTTTGAATTGCGAAGAGCCATTAATTGGTGCAAGAAAACGAAGGAAAAGCCATATCTATCAGTCTTAATCTACTAAACTACATAAAATCAGGATTGAGGACAGTTGTGTTATTGTCGCGAAAACAAAAATGTTTAAATTGTGTGTTTTATATTAAAAGGATCTGAAGTGTTTATCAGTGATTTGCCTTTGAGTTCACCTTATTTCTAGGCTCAGGAATAAAGACCGCAATACCAAAATGGAGTCGCGCATATCTTCTGCCACAAGCACCGCAACCAGCATGCTTTCGGACTCACAGCGCGGCAATCCTATGGAAATGGTCCGAAACTTATACACCATAATGGAACCTCAGCTGTGCAAGTCGTACAGAGAAAATGTGGCTTACAAAGCCCCTGATCCAACCAATGTTATAGAACAACAGCTTGCGTTATATCCAGATTATACTTTTGACAGAAAAAGAAAGTTGAAGGCAGCTCGTATAGTTATAGATGCAGTTGCCGAGCTTCAGGATAGACACAGACGTGCCACTAACAGACGTAAGGCGGCAGAAGCGAAAAGACAAAATTCTAAAGACAGATTAGCACCCAAACTTGACCCTATCAAAGGATCGCGTCACAATTCGCCAAGAGGATCAAGACAGGGTTCTCCGAATCCACTTTAGTTGGAGTGACTGTGTGCAACATTGTGAACTGGAGTTATCAGTACCACTCGGAGTTATCTTATTACCGTATTCTTAAGTATTCGGACAGAGAGGCCCGAGCAAACAGAGTAGACAAGATCAGACGCCGCGTTTTGCGGCGTCTGATGGGTCTACACTGTTTGCCATTATATCAGTTTATTAGACACGTCAACACGAAGTCAACTGACGTCAACACGTAGTTAAATTGTGTTTAACCTTGAGGATAAGTGTGGTATGGAGTTCAGGTGCCCGGATATTTAAGTTACTACGGTACCTAATTATTCGGTCAAAATTGGTTTTCCTAACTCCAAAAAGGGGTCTGCTCTAAAAGGAATGGAGTTACTCATTTCCTTTCAGATTGTCCCGCTTTTTCAAAAAGGGATTTGGTGTGCAAGAAACAAAAAGGAAGTAACAATAGAAGAAGACATGCACACATACGCACGCACTTTCAGACCCTTTCAATAACATCATGACTAAACCACCTGCTACACTATAAAGAGATTCGAATGAAACTTAGCAGTAATGTCCCTTTGGTGGTTCTCTACAAAAACATATGATTTTTATGACAGACATCGCTGTTGCCGACATCACAGTGACAGTGAATGACATCATAATCATAATTAAAAAAAGAAAACATTGATGCAAAGCATCAATACGCCGGGAAACTAATCTGTCGTGTATTACTTAGCTCCCTGTAGATCGTAGTGTAGTGAAAAAATGTTATAATTTATGAAAGGTTGTAATTATATAAATTATCGCAATACTCAACGATAAAAAAACATTATAGACGTTATCAGAGCTATGTAAAAAAAAAATCAACTATGATCGTCTGTTTTCTAGCCCGCATACATAATTACATGTCGCCATCCATAGCCTAGGCCGAACATACTATATCCGAAATCATCTATGTAGCAGTGTTTCGTTCTTTTCTCCACTCATAACGTTTTCTTTCGGCCCAAATCTTTCCATGCTTGAATATCAAATTAAACTGTATTATTAAACCAGCTTATAATCTATTCGATTTGAGAATGCATATTTCCAATCGTAAACAAAGAAAAATATCTTTTGTTTCTTCTTCGTAGTACGACGAAAAAAAAACGAAATGAAAAAATTCAAACGTGTACGAATATTGACAGCAACAAGGTCATTTCAGTACGAATGGTCAAATTGGGGCTCCTACGGGAAAACTGCTCATTTCTCTTTTAAATGATCAAAACCCACATTGCTACATTCATTCTACACAGTACTTCCCATTTTTTATTTCACTATGTTACTAATAGCACAGTTCTCTGCTGCAAAAGTGTGACTTTGAATAATAATAATAATAAAAAAGTGTGTGTGTGTGTGTGTGGGGGGGGGGGGGGGGGGGGTGAATAGTTATATCGGCGTAAATAAAACTGGTGAATTTTAAGGGGAGTAGCTATTGGAACTCCGGCCAAATTGTTTTCCTACCCTCCGAAAAGGGGTCTATTGTAAAAAGAAAGCATTTGCTCCCCTTGGGAAAATCTTTCCTTTTAGAAGAGACTCCTTTTCAGAATGTGCTTGGAATGAAAAAAAAAAAAAAAAAAAAAAAAAGCAAAGTGGAAGTCAAAAAAAAAAAAGTTTTATCCCTTGTAGAAGATGGCGGAAAATCTATCAAATGTATCCAGCCATCTGAAGTTCAGTTCCATTTTCCCTATGATTTTCAATAAAAGTACTGGTTTAGTTCTGTGACTTATTTTCATCAATCTTTGTCCGACCTGAAAATTTTCAGCACCTTGCCAGACAAAGCGCACGGAAGATGTTGATTATATACTAATATATTTTCTGTAAAATTGATTACAGATTTCTTAGGAGCTTCACCTTGGATCAATTTCACTATTCAAATACCTGATTTAATGAGACGGATTATAGAATTAGCTGGCGCGATTGATTAGAAAATCTAGGAAATGTGAGCCCTCCGCAAACAGAAAATGATCTTTTGACACAGCCACCAAAGCAGACCTTGATCATTCATACAGTCTAGTCAAGACTGCACTGTTCGTTCGTAAAGTCATCCAGTCCAAACATTAAAGACTGGCTCCACTCTCCAGTGACTAAATATTTATTCTTTTAATCCTGTTTGATAATCCACTAAAATAAACCAAAATAACATGACTTTAAAGACAGGTACTTATATTATTTTGTTCGCTGTTCAAAGTCTACCCTGTCTGTACAGATGAACCAGATTATGCTGTTCGCCGCTGTACAAAGACAGTCCCGGACACAGGTAGTGTCTATACGAGTTTCGCCATGCGAAAACGTCTCTTCGGGCATGTGCGGACAGCGAAGGTCCAAACCAGCCTGCGCATCCGCGTAGTCAGATCAGGGCATTCGCTGTCCGCAAACAGAATCATTGAATACAATAGAATGTTTGGATGGAGAGCAAATGCCAGGGTGAGGCTTTGCGCATGTGCAGGATATGAATCCGCAATTTTGCGTATTCTCGAAGGCACTTTTTCGCGGTCCATAAAACATGAAAAAAATGCTACGTTTCACCAGGAAAATTATGTAGGGTAGGCTTACCCTAAACACACACATTTTTGTTTTTGCCTGATCAGTTTAGAATATGAAGACACTAGTGTGTGTTACAATACTACTGTTTTCCGTGTAGTTTAATGGCAAACCGGGCAGAGCCGGCTGCATAGCAGATGCGGGATCTGATCTGGTTATACATAGTTTGCCAAAGTTCACTGTAAGACAGTAGGCACATTGCCAGACCCCATAGCGCGGTCGGTAGTGCGTCTGACTGCAGATCAAGGGGTCGCAAGTTCATATTCCATCTCGGCCACATAACAGTTGTGGATATTGATCAAGAAAAATAATTTCTACGGTCATCACCCCTCCTCCTCAACCCCCTCCCGCCCCGCCGCTGATTCAAAAACGGCGACGGTCAGTTACTGGCAAAAGACCCATGTCTAGTAAAAAGGATTTTTTTGTGAAAGCTTAGTTCCTCAGATGTGTATACCCTGTTTGAAGGCTCTAGCATATACCATTCTAGAAACTGCTATACATACATATGGTTAACAGAGGTTACTCGTCTATTAAATTATAGGTCAAAGTCAAATATGAATGTATCATTTAGGTGGGAATCCACAGATGAAAAAGTGTAAAGCTCTTCTACTTTGTGAGAATATGGACAAAGGCCTTATTTACATTCTTGTGAAAGCTGACTGCATCGTTATAAAGTCACAAACTGCTAATCACAACTGCAGCAGACAACATTTTTATTATTTTTTTTTTTTAGAAAATAAGGCTTTGCATCTCATGCTATCCGACTGCTAGGCAGATGATTCACATGAAATGCAAGTCTTCTTTTTCTGAAAAATAAAATAATAAAGATGTCATCTGCTACAATTTTGCTTAGCACTATAACGATGTATAATGACATCATTTGCTATCTGCTATAATATAGTGTCCTCGTTATTAGAACAAATTATGTACATAAACATCTGTATGTCACTGGGATACAAACAGGGGGGCTTGGATGGTGGGCTGGGAAGTGTATAAATGAAGTCAACATACTTGTATACATTCCCCGATTTACACTATCTCTTCAGTCCTGTTTATGGTTTGTTACAAGACACGATCTATACAGTTCTTTTAAGATACAAAAATGTTAGAAGATTATGGGCCAAGTTATACATAGATTTATGATATATTTGATTGTGTTGAGGTTTTACGGCCCAGACAACCCAATGGGGTCATGTCGGACGCGGTCACTTTACCTAACCACACGTTTATTGGGAAGGCTTAGTCCTCTAAGCGGTTAACCAGTTTTGTGCACATTTTGAATCACTGGAAGGGAGAGAATGACCGTAGAAAATATTTCATGATCAATCTCCACGAAAGAATGTTGCCGACCTCGGTCGGGGGTTGAACCCGCGACCTCCTGGTCTCCAGTCGGACGGCGCATCCAACTGAGCCACCGAGGCCGGCTTATGTTATATACAGTACATATGTTAGGTATATACTATATGCTGTGTTTTATGCTTTTGGTGACAGTCCTTGGACTAGATTATGAACCAATAAATTTGATTTCATTTTGCAAACGGCAAACATAGGTTAATCTAATCACGTCACAATGGCATGAACAGTCTTGATCAAAATATAACTATTCGGTGATCTTAGGCTTCTGGTTCCCAGCTGTATTCTGACGAAATACAGCTGGGAACCAGAAGCGTAAGGTCACCGGACAAGGTTATTGAATGATTGTGTTGGGGTTTAACGACACGTCAACCCTTGTGGGTCATTTTGTGTCGTCTACCAGAGAAAGGGAGAAAAGAGACAGAAGAGATAGTAGATGAGATGAAAGAGAGGGTCAGGGAAGAAAGGAAACTGAATGACAGTGAAGAAACAGAAGAAATAAATACATTCCCCTCTACCCTTACCTGCTGCAAGGACAGCAGACCTTGCCCAACTGCAAGTCAATATCAGTTGGACGCCCCGGTGACGGTAAGATACACACCTTTTCCTCACCAAACCACCCCGAACTGGACAAGGTTTTATTTTTACCTATAACACTAGTGCTAAAACAAAGACTGGTACGAATGTATATGTACACTACAATGCCAGGGATGATTGCACAATTCAGAAAGTAGTTTATACTCGTTATTTCCCTTTCGTCGGTGACGGTCTATACATAAAAAAAAAAACATGATTGACCTCATCATAATCTAATCGTTGACCATGAATATTCAGACAGGTCTGAGGTAAACATGAAGACCCACACCTAACTTCTCAGGGTCTACACTGTTTCCAGGGGAGGGTCCAGGGGCGAGGGTGGGAGGGGAGAGGTTTCAGTCGAATCCCCCTTGGAATCATAATTTCAGTTTCATAGGAAGTTTTGGAAAAAAAAAAGATAAATCTATACCGCGTAATCTTAAACCATTTCAGAAAATCCATTTTACTCCTATGAATGTGTGTAAAATTGCTGGATGACAGGCAGTGTAGACCCTCGTGGGGGTGGTGGTGTGTGTGTGTGTGTGTGGGGGGGGGGGGGGGGGGGAAGGGTAACGTCCTATGTATGGCATAGTACGGATGTGCGTGCCGAATAGCCCCCTTTTTCAGCACTGCCAGGTATATGATTGGCCCCCTTTTTTCAACAAAAGGTATATGAATGGTCCAATTTTTCTGGATTCCTATGTGAAAGGCCCCATTTTTCTGACATCCTGGTATTTGCACATATTTTTCGCTCAGAGATTTTTCGAGGCTGCTTATCCTCTTGGTATTACATGAAGTGACTGTGATATTTGTCTAACAACCAGCAAAAAATGTGTACAAAAAATCAAAGGGCAGTATATGAATAGGTCAACATTTTGGATGATCAAGTATATGAATGGGTCCGTTTTTTCAAAGGCCAGGTATATGAATGGGGTAGGTTTTGAAATACTGGCTCGCACACCCATACCAAAATTACCCCTGTTACCCCCCCCCCCGAGTGTAGACCCTGATTAGATGCCGCATTATGCAGTATCTGATCTGGGTCTATACTGTTTGCTGAGGCCTGTCTTTCAGAACATTTAGAAATTATGGTAATTTCACTAAATCGAACCCCCTTAGAAACCATCCTGGATTCTATTACAACATTTTAGACACAGTGAAATGGACATGGTCAAATTTGAGGATAAGAACGGTAAGAAGGTGTCCAAATATGTATTTAGGATTATTAATGTACTAGTATGTCCCATTTGGTGGTTGTCAGCTACCTACAACTTGTATTGGCAAACAGAGAAGACTTTCTGATAGTTTAATGGGACTTGATACACTTGGTAGATTTTCTGCCAGTTTTCACAAGGAACAATTTTGTAACTTCACTTTCCGAAAAGGGATCTCCTCTAAAAGGAAAGAATTTGCTCCCAAGTGGGGAGCAAATTCTTTCCTTTTAGAGTAGATCCTTTTCAGAAGGGAGCAAAACCAACTTTGATAAAGCTGCCTGCTCTGAAAGTGTATCCATTTCTCTAAGAAACAAGTGAAGACTGACATATCCTGAACTTTGTTTTGTAACGAACAAGACTGGTAAATATATATTGTCATACTATAATCACAAAAGACAGAAGACAGCGCACATTAACATAATTAGAAATCAAACATATCCTAAGCATATGAAAGTGATTTGTATGAGAATACAGCGTAGAACAAGATCAAAATGGTGTGCAGTTAGATGAGGGGTTGTACTGTTTGTCTTTCAGTGCGGACTTTTACACACATAACTAAAATTCATGCAGTAGAAAGTTCAAATTTTAGGGTAATTATTTTGGAATACCATATTTACATTATATTAGCATTTGAACACCTTATTTCATTACCATGCTTGCCCTAAAATTTGAATAGGTGTATTTAACTACCTGCTAACATGTCTAAAATATTGCTAGACAAATGGGTAACAGTAAAAACAACCTGGGTCCAGTTGTTCAAAGCATTGTTAGCTTAACAAGGTCATTAGTGGTCAAAATTTTAACTATTTTAGTAAGTAGAATAATCTGATTCACAGGTATTTTTGCTGTAAAAATGTGAGTAGCTTTTGCAAATGCAAAAGCTACTCACATTTTTTCAGCAGAAATATTAGCATATATGCCATATTTAATGATCAAAGTTTTAAGAATGCGTTAACTAACAGCATCGTTAGCTTTGAACAAGTGGACCCTGGTCAGCTCCAATGTAGAAAATACTGTAGATTTTCATTAGAATCAGCTCCCCAAAGAAATTCTAGTGGGTATCTCATATGTTTTCGTAAAGAAATGATAAAATTTATTTTCTGAAAACCCATTTCATCTGGAAACTTGTTTTTCAGAAAGACAAGTCCTATTCACATCTATCAAATAGCAGATCATATTTGACTTGATCTAATATTAACCCTTTCATCCCTGAGTTTCTGAAATGGACTCTTCCATCTTTGCATTTGGACACACCCATTGTTGCAAATAATGAAAAGTGAATCAAAAATCAAGAACAGAATAGCAAAGAGTGTAGATGATGATGATGGCTTGTTACTAGCGGTCTCATCTGGATCTACACTGTTTGCAAAGGTATCTGTTTTGGTCTACAGAGCTGAAAGTGTTAATCTGTCCAGGGTAAAATATACCATATTTACCTTCAATATTCAGATCTACTAACTCCTTACCATACTTGTTCTAAAATTCCAAAAGTCCATTTGACTACATTCGTTCTACATTTGTTTGTAGTGAAATGGCAAACAGAGGGCATCTTGGTTGAATTGCCTATGGGGAGCAGTCTAATCTGGGTCTACACTGTTTCACCAGGTCTCTCTATCTCAACATTTAGGACAACTAAATAGGGTAAGCCTGTCTAAATTTCTACAGGTCCAAGAATTTTTGTCTGTTTTCCTGAGGTTTTTGGCAGGGACTGCTGATAGGGTGCATATGAAATATTCAAGTGTAATGAAATACAAGAGGGCCAAGATGGCCCTATATCCTTCATCTGATTGCCTAACAAGTTTCTAGTCAATTGGCCTTTCGATTCAAGAGAAGTTGGATACAGACTTTCAAGATGGCAGCCATGGTGGCCATCTTGGATTTTCAATCAGAAGGATTTTAGCTATCTTTGATCTACAAGTCACCTCGTTACCTCAAATGAAGATTCTAGTCATTTGGTCTTTTGGTCCAGGAGAAAAAGTTCAAAATAGATTTTCAACATGGCTGCTAGAGCGCTCATCTTGGATTTCTGATCAGAATGACTTTCACTATTTTTGATCTACAAGCCACCCAAATACCTCCTATCAAGTTCTGAGTCAAGTGGCCTTTCCGGTCAGGAGAAGGTTCAAAATAGATTTTCAAGATGGCGACTGTGGTGGCCATATTGGATTTTCAATCAGAACAATTTTAGCTATTTTTGATCTACAAGTCACCCAGATACTTCCTTCCAATTTCTAGTCAACTAGCATTTTGGTTCAGGAGGAGAAGCTCAAAACAGATTTTCAAGATGCGACCATGACGGCCATCTTGGATTTCCAATCTGAATGATTTTAGCTATTTTTGATCTGCAAGTCACCCTGATACTTCCTACCAAGTTTCCAGTCAGTTGGCCTCTTGGTTCAAGAGGAGAAGTTCAATATAGATTTTCAGGGGTCATATTGGACTTCTAATCGGAATGACACTAGCTATTTTTTATGGGCAAGTCACCCTGATCTTTCCTACCAAGTTTCGAATCAATTGGCCTTTCGGTTCAGAAGTTCAAAATCTATTTTCAAAATGGCCACCATGACAGCCATCTTGGAGTTACAATCGGAACAATTTTAGCTATTCCTGACTTGCAAGTTACCATGATAATTCTTACTAGGTTTCGAGTCAGTTGGTCTTTCGGCTCAGGACACAAAGGGCAAAATAGATTTTCAAGATGGTCACTGTGGCAACCATATTGGATTTCTGATCGGTTTCAAGTTAATTGGCCTTTTGGTTAAGGAGAAGATGTTCAAATAGATTTTCAAGATGGCCGCCACCTTTGGTTTGCAATCGGAACAATTTTAGCTATTTTTATCTAAAAGTTGCCCCGATATTTCCTACCAAGTTTCAAGTCAATTGGCCTTTTGGTTCAAGAGATGAAGGGCAAAATAGATTTTCAAGTTAGCTGCCATGGTAGCCATCTTGGACTTCTGATTGGAACGATTTTAGCTATTTTTGATCTACTACTTGCCCCGATACTTCCTACCAAGTTCTGAGTCAACTGGCCATTCAGTTCAGGAGAAGACATGCAAAATAGATTTTAAGATGGCTGCCATGGTTGCATCTTGGATTTCTGATCAGAACAATTTTAGTTATTATTGATCTGCAAGTTGCCCAATATTTCCTACCAAGTTTTGAGTCAATTGGCCTTTTGGTTCAGGAGAAGAAGCGCAAAACAGGTTTTCAAGATGGCGACCATGGGGGCCATCTTGGATTTCCGATCAGAACAATTTTAGCCATTTTTGATCTACACGTCACCCTGATGCTTCCTACTAAGTTTTAAGCCCACTGGCCTAGGGGTGTAGGAGAAGTAGGCTTTTAAAGCAAATTGTTGAAGCCGCACCACACTCAGCGGATGAAAGACACTGACTGACCACAATAGCTCACCTTGAGCACTTCATGCTCAGTTGAGCTAATAATCTAAAGCAAAATAGTTGCTTTCAAGATGACATTGGTTCTCATGCCAATCTCACCATGGTCAAGATACCAAAAAATTAGGTCATATCTCACATTCTTCTGCAAGGCAAAGTTGAAGGGACAGGAGAAGAGGTAGGCAGAAGAAAAGATGGGAAGACATTGATGACTGGAACAGTCTTAGACTTACAAGGTCATAAAGGGCAGCTGAAAACAGATCAAAATGTACACTATTTTATGTCAAAGAGACTATTTTATATAACTTCTGTGTGTTCACATTTAAACATTACAAAATAAACACATCTAGTGTGATATCATAATGATGACAACAAAGTCACAAACAATTCTGTATTAATAGATAATAACTATGGATATACAAATGAGCTGCGATATTAGAAAGCCTACCTTCTAATGTGTGCACCCAACATAACTCCAATCAGCCTGCATGTCCACACAATCTGATCAATGTCTTCATTTTCTACATGAAGAAACTTTGCATCCTTGGACATCCAAAATGTGCCCAGTGAAAATTATGATCAGACTGTGCAAATGTGCAGGCTGATCTAAAACTTCTCTGAATGCAAATCTGAAAGTACATTTTCTGATGTTGTGTTCAAACATATTAAAACTACACATAAAAGGGACTTCGAAAGAAATCACCTATCAATAATAACAACATCAAAGCAACAAGCAAATAAGAACAAATGATCACAGACACTGAGAGGTGCAACTTAATGAGATTCACAGATAACCCAGGAGGTTTCCTTACATTACATAGTAAAACTCTGGATATCATGGATGTCTAGGTATAGTATCATCCTAGCAGGTATTTATGTGGAAGATAAACTTTGTGGTAGGAACTTCAAAATGGCCATGTCAAGTGAAAACATGTTTTCCAGCATGCACAAAATGTGCAGATTCAGATCATCCTGTGCATGTGCAAAGTATCATCCAGGCCTTTGCTCTCCATGCATATATTCTATAGACCTAGTATCCAATGATTCTGTTAGCGGACAGAGAGGGCCCTGATCAGACTGTGCAAGCTGATTTGGGCCTTTGCTGTCCACATATGCCTGAAGACACGTTTCCGCAACCCAAATCATGTCTCATAATAGGAATCTAAATGATCTTGCTCCTGTTCTGGATAACTTATAGACAAATATAATCTGCCTTGTTTTCAAATATTTACCATAAAATCAATTTTACAGCCAAAAGTGGGTCTGACCTATGTGATTCGCACAGTAAATTGGATTTTGAGAAAAATTTTATTAGAAAATAGTTTTTTGCATGTCTTCACTGATTTTAAATTACTGATGTTCCAAAACAATACTGTGAAAAAATCAGAAATTTTGAATGTGGACTTTGTTGAAAATCTGCATCCAAACTACCTAACCTATCGATTTTTGCATAATTTAAGCTACTTTATACAATAATTTTTTTGTGCATAGGAAGTTACGACAAAAGGGCTCGCATTAAATCATGACAAAAGTTTGCAAATTTTCTTCTGAGTAAAGCACCATGCAAAAAAAAAAAAAAAAATTCTGAAAGATGTTGAAGCTGAGTAGGAAGAAGACAAACCTTGCAAATGGCAAGATTTTACATACAAACTATGTACAATATAAATTAATAAATAAATAGATTAGCATCTACATAAATTCTCCTATAATGCTACCTATTTTCAAGTTGTTCATATTAGCAAATCTGGAATAAGTTTTTATTTTATACAGATTGCATTGCATAGTTATAAAAAAACTTTTTATCAGACACAGTGTTGGAAAGTGATTGCTCCTTAACATATGGTAAGCTTTCTATGGCATGTAATAATTTTGTTTCATATGCATAAAGTTTACATTTAAATGATATATTAAATTATTATAATGGAAAATTCTTATGTAGGTGCAATAATTTTGTTTTAGATGACCAAACTTTTGGTTTTAACTGCTATAGAATTATTCAAATGGCAAACAATTTCACTGATAATTACTTTTAGATTTAAATGATATAAAATGATTTTAAATGCATTAAAATTGGTTATGATGTATTTTCGCTTTAAATGGTTTATATGTTTTACATATGTAAAAAGTGTATTCAAATGCTGTAAAAAAAAAACCTGTAAATGCATAAATTTTGGTTTAAATTTCCCAAAAATATTTAACATTAAGAAAAAATCATTTAATTGCACAAGCATGCCAGGAAGTCTAATTGTGTCATGTAATCCGGTATAGCTATACAGTGAAAGGAATGTTCCTTCGCCTTAGTCTGTCAGCCTCTGTATGGAAAAATGTATGTGCCTTGAAGCGATGATAAATCTCATGAAACGGTTATTTTTGTCAAATACTTTGATTCAACTTTCACTGTGTGCATTTTATATGATCTTCAAGTTCATGCCAAAGTCAAGTTTTGAAAGTCCAAGAAAACCTCCTTTATTTAGAATAACAATTTGATAGAATTAATGATGTAGATGGTGCGAAGATGCTTTCATAAAAAAGGATTAGTCTGCTGAAACACATCTAACCACCACAAACAACCCCAAAATACCCCCAATCCACTTTATCTATTTACTGTTTCACACCAAACCACTCACTTTATCTATTTTCACTCTAAATTACTTTGTTTATTTATTATCTCAAGTGGAATGTGGTATCAAAGATGTTTGCTAGCTCAGTATAATGAGCATCCACGCAGTTTGATCTGGGTCTTTGCAGCAGACAAACATAAGTGAAATGGGCGGGTCAGGACTTTTGCAATAACAAAAAACTTACATGAAATATAAAATGATGCCGAAAAAGTTCTAGATCAGCATATGCATGCATGTCAACTGCACATCTGTGCAGTCTGATCATGGTCTTTTGGTCTTTACAGTAGAAAAAGATTCACATGAAATATGTGACGGCATCCAAGAAAACATCTGACCAATAAAGTTTCAGATCAGCATGTGTATGTGCATCCATACAGTTTGAGTAGGATCTTTGCAATAGAAAAAAAAACAAAACAAAAAAACACGCAAGGCCGTTTTTTTATCCAGCACCCGCTCACTTTTCCACTGGACCTGCATGTGACATTTTTTTCTTAAACACATGCACATGGTATGCATGAACAATCCCATGAGCAAACAAAGAAACAAACAAATAAATGAAAGAAAGGATGAATAAACTTTCTGCCCTGTCAATTTCACATAAAAAAAAAAAGCCAACCCATTATAGAAATCAAACTAGAAAAAGTATCCATAGGACACGGATGCCCCCGCCAAAATGCTATTCAGAAAAAGGTTACATATGTAATTGTGACAGGTACAGCATGAAGTTATTATTAAGGTTGATATGGCCCACACACAGTTTACTATATGGAACTTAGTCAAGGGCAGATAATTTATAAACCAAATAAGCAAGAGTTGTCTTCTATGTTCATTACACATTGCCTCAATGTCATGCATGCATCTGTAAATTTTCATAAATATATTCCATACGGTTAAGGAGTTATGGCCCGGACACAGTTTACTATATGGAACTAAGTCAAGGGCAGATAATTCAAAAACCAAACAAGCAAGAGTTGTCTTCCTTGTTCATGACACATCGTCTCAATGTCATGCATGCACCTGTAAAGTTTCATAAATATATTTCATACGGTTTAGGAGTTATGGCCTGGACACGAATTGGGATGGACGGGACGGACAGGGGTAACACTTAATGCCCTTTCGCTATTCTTTGAATAGGCGGGGGCATAATCATGCGTACTATGGAACAAACAAGACAATCATAAGGAAGGTCTAATCATCAGAAGCTATGTAGAAATACTTTGTTAATTTTTCTATAATAAATTAAGATGATTAATCAAATAATATTTATTCATATTTGATTTTCAACCGTTTGATTTGTGACTCAAGAAGTTTAAAATGTGTTTTAGGGTACGATTTGGGTGGTTTAGTGTTGTTTGTGGGTATTTTGGGCTGTTTCACTGGAGCCAGAAAGGATAAATCATATGCCTATTTGCTGGAACCTGGCAGGAAATTATGATAGACCTTTAATTAAAGTTCTCAACTTCAGAAAATAAAATGAAATTTTGTTTGCTTTGTTTTAGCATGTTAGGACTGTGTGGTCTGTGTATCCAAGCCATAAAGTATTCATTAAACATTGACCAGTGGCCAGTCATGATGTTCAGGTGAACAGACCCGGACCTCAAAAGAAAGGGTGCAATCAGGCGTCCTAGGACTTTAAGGATTGCGACAGTCATTCCACAGGTTTATATTGCGGCATCTAAATGACAATGAGAAGCTATCATGCAAAGAAAGGCACGTATGGTGGTAAAAGTAGATATCAACTTCATACCTAGCATTACATAGAGTGGGGTGTGACTATGACAAGGAAACTGTCAAAATTTCGGGTGTAAACATTAGGCTTTGTACTTGGGCTTTGTTTTAAAAACCTCTATTATAATATTGAAAAAAAAAAGAGGCCCACGGGCCACAGCTCCCTCACCTCAGTGACATAGCCACTGCAGATATGCAGATGTTATGCAACATTTTTCCAATCCGATCATTGCAACTAACGAAAGGATCATCATTTAAGCAGATCTTAGTTTTGAAAAAGAATATATGGGCATGACAGTCAATGGAACATGATCATTTGAACAAACTCTCAATCACATTTCAACAGTAGGATCAATGTGAAATTTGGTGGAAATTGGCTAAAAGGTTTCTGACGAGTTAACATTATCATGATTTTATACATGTAAACAGCACAGGGACAGGGAAATATAATAAACGTCAAAAAGATTGCCTTTGGAAACAAGGAACTCACTACAGATTAGAAAATGGGAGTCTCGGTTTTATTAAGACTCTTCATAAGCAGTAATGAAGTTTGCAACAATACTTACTTTAGTTTTGGAGGAGCAGTTATTCAAAAAAAATCATTTTTCAAAATTTAATGTTGCCATGGTAACCAAACAAAATGGTCTCTGGTCATAAAACACAAAAACTGGATAGACAATCATCCAATGATCATAACTGACAAATATGGTTCACATCACTTCACTGGTTATGAAGAAAATGCAATTTAACCATTTTCTCATTATAAGTCTATGGGAGTTTTCTGTTGCCATGGCAACCAAACCAAGAGGCAGATTGGCAGACTTTTACCCACAACATTTGTACCTTAGAGGCCTACTGCTTCAGTGGTTTTGGAGGAGTAGTCAAAAAAAAAAAAAAAAAAAAAAAAAAAAATCCTTCTTTTTTTTTTTTTAAGATTTACTGTTGCCATGGAATTCAAACAAAATAGCCAGTGGTTATGAAACACACAAACTGAGTAGACAATCATCAAATGATTGTAACTGTCAAATATGATTCACATCACTTCACTGGTTATGAAGAAAATACACTTTAACCATTTTTCTATTATAAATCTATGGAAGCTTTCTGTTGCTATGGCAACCAAACCAAGAGGCAGATCACCATAATTTTGAATTGTCCTTATCCAAGTAACATTTGTACAAAATTAGAGTCATACTGCTTCAGTGGTTTGCAGGAGATGTCATTTAAAAAATTACTTTTTTTTAAAATTTAATGTTGCCATGGCAACCAAACAAAATGGCCAATGGTCATAAAACACATAAACTGGGTAGACAATCATCCAATGATCATAACTGCCAAATATGATTCACATCACTTCACTGGTTAAAAAGAAAATGCAATTTAACCATTTTCCCATTATAAGTCCATAGGAGCTTTCTGTTGCCATGGCAACCAATTTGTTTGTGTTGAGGTTTTACGGCCCAGTCAACCCAATGGGGTCATGTCGAGTGCGGTCAGTTTGCCTAACCACATGTTTACTGGGCAGGCTTAATCCTCTAAGCTGTTAACCAGTATTGTGCATATCTTTCGCCAGAAACTGACAACTGCCCTTCTTGAAGCAGCAGAAGGGAGAGGATGACCGCAGAAAATATTTCACGATAAATCTCCATGAAAGAAGGTTGCCTCGCATCCAACTAAGCCACCGAGGCCGGCCCATGGCAACCAAACCAGGAGGCAGATCACCATAATTTTAGCTATTTTTACAGGCCCTAGCCAAGCAACATCCTTACCAAGTTAGGGACAAATCGCTTCAATGGCTTAGAAGGAGTTGTTGTTTAAAAGTGTCAACAGACGGACAGACAACCGGACAGACGGATGGACGGACAAAACGTGATCACTATGGCTCATTCTGAGCGTAGCTCAGGTGAGCTAAAAAGTGCCAAAAATTATCTGCTATTCTTCATTGCTTATCTTCTTTTCTGAAGATGGTTTTTGTTTTATTGTTTCCATGATTATTTTTTTTCTGATGTCACAACTGATGTCGCCAAACAAAACGTAAACATTACGATGTTGACAGTTAGTACCTATCACATGAAATGCTAGACAGACACAGAAATGCTTGACAGACACAGAGCATATGCATCCACATAGTCTGGACAACGCCTTTGTTATTCCCTATTTAGATTGTATAATGTCTTTAGTTTCTATAATAAATAAACAAATTTAGAGCACATGGTTAAACCTTTATCACTCTCTGGGCTAACTCAGCAGATCACAAACTCGTGACATTTTTATCATTTTTCCAGGAAACAGAATTTGACATTTCATGCAAAGTTTCTCCAGAGAAGATAATTTACATGAAATGTCATAACCAGCTTCCTGGGAAAAACTAGAGCCCCTAGTGGGCCAGAAATCACTCACCTGGATTAGGGTGATCACGATATGTTACATTGTACCATGGTGGCCACCTTGGCTATTAGATCAGATTGCCTTTAGCAATTCAGAATCTGATGTTGTTTGAAGAGTTTCAAGATTGCCATCATGGCCGACATCTTTGATACTGGAACTGAACGATTTAGCAATTCTAAATCTCAATGTCACCCCGATGACTCCCATCAAGTTTCGGCTCAACCTGACTTACTGTTTGGGAGGAGATGTGGTTTGAAGAATTTCAAGATGGCAGCCTTCTTGGACATTGGAAAAGAACGATTTCAGCAATTCTGAATTTCCATGACACACCAATGCCTCCCATCATGTTTAAGCTCAATAAGACTTACCGTTCAGTAGCAGATGTGATTTGAAGATTTTCAAGATGGCTGCCATGGTAGCCATCCTGGATATCAGATAGGAATCATTTTAGCAATTCTAAATCTCCATGCTGCCCTGATGCCTTCCACCAAGTTTCTGCTCCATCCAACTTACTGTTCGGGAGCAGATAACAACTGATGACTTTCAAGATGGCCGCCATGGTGGCCATCATAGATACGATTCTGATGGAGATGTCGAAAATATGAAAAGTTACTGACGGATATAAGGATGAGGGACGGACCATGATCAACAGACCATGGCATAAGCTGACCTGGAGCAAAGCTCGAGGTAAGCTAACAAGGCCTATATCGTAACAAAATGTTTCTAGCAATTCTGAATCCATGTCACCCCAATGCCTCCCACCAAGTTTTGGCTCAATCTGCTTACCATTTGGGAGCAGATGAGGTTTGAAAATTTTCAAGATGACCACCTTGGGGGCCCATCTCAGATATCAGACCAGAACTATTTTAGCAATTCTGAATCTCTATGTAATCCGATGCCTCCCATCAAGTTTGGGCTCAATCCACATTACGGTTGAGAGATGTCTTTTGAAGAATTTCAAGGGGGCCCCCATGGCAGCCATCTTGGATGTCGGGATGGAACAAATTAAGCAGTGCAGAATCTCCACGTCTCTCCAATGCCTCCCACCAAGTTTCAGCTTAATCTGACTTACTGTTCCAGAGCAGATGTCGTTTCAATATTTTCAAGCTGGCCACCATGGCAGCCATCTTGGATATTGGAATGGAACCAATTTAGCAATAGTAAATCTCCATGTCACCTCAATGCCTCCCACCAAGGTTGGGCTCAACCCGACTTACCATTCGGGAGCAGACATGGTTTGAAAGTTTTCAAGATGGCCACCATGGGGGGCCATCTTGGATATCAGACTGGAGCGATTTCAGAACAGAAGGATTTTAGCAATTCTGAATCTCTATAAGGCTCCAATGACTCCCATCAAGCTTCAGACTTATGGTTTGGGAGGAGATGTCATTTGAAGAATTTCAAGATGGCCCCCGTGGCAGCCATCTTGGATATCCGAACAGAACGATTTTGGCAATTCTGAATCTCTGTGTCACTGTGATGCGTCCCATCAAGTTTTGGCTCAATCCGACTTATGGTTTGGGAGGAAGTGTCGTTTGAAGAATTTCAAGATGGCCCCCGTGGCAGCCATATTGGATATCGGAACAATTAGCAATTCTGAATCTCTGTGTCACTGTGATGCTTCCCATCAAGTTTTGGCTCAATCAGACTTATGATTTGGGAGGAGATGTTGTTTGAAAACAACTTTGATATCAGCCATGGCAGCCATCTTTGATATCAGAACAGAATAATTTTGGCAATTCTGAATCGTTGTGTCACTGTGATGCATCCCATCAAGTTTTGGCTCAATCCGACTTATGGTTTGGGAGGAGATATCATTTGAAGAATTTCAAGATGGCCCCCGTGGCGGCCATCTTGGATATAGGAAAGGAATGATTTTAGCAATTCTGAATCTCTGTGTCACTGTGATGCTTCCCATCAAGTTTTGGCTCAATCCGACTTACAGTTTGGGAGATGTTGTTTGAAGAATTCCAAGATGGCCACCATGGCAGCCATCTTTGATATCGGAACAGAACGATTTTAGCAACTCTGAATCTCTATGTCGCTCCGATGCCTCCCAATAAGTTTTCGCTCAATCTGACTTATGGTTTGGGAGGAGATGTTGTTTGAAAAATTTCAAGATGGCCGCCATGGTGGCCATCTTGAATATCGGAATGGAACGATTGTAGCAATTCTGAATGTCTGTGTCACTGTGATGCCTCCCATCAAGTTTCAGCTCAATCGGACTTATGGTTTGGGAGGAGATGTTGTTTGAAGAATTTCAAGATGGCCACCATCTTGGATATCGGAACGGAACGATTTTAGCAATTCTGAATCTCCATGTTGTCACAATGCCTCCCACTAAGTTTCAGCTCAATCCAACTTACTGTTCTGGAGGAGATGTCAAAAATGTGACGGACGGATGATGGACAACAGTCCATGGCACAAGCTGACCTGGAGCAAAGCTCAAGGTGAGCTAATAAGGAACATATTTCAAAATGTCGTCGGCTGAAAATTATAAGCGTCTTAAGCGTTATAAACTTTTACCACTGAAAAAATATGGGACCAAGAAAGAGAAGAGAACCAAAGAAAATCAAATGTTCACATAACTTTCAAAATTGTACAAACTAACATAAAGTAAATAATTCCAAAACAGCTGAGACACAAAATAATGAGAGGTATTGGTTGCAGATGCTGGATGGACAGATGACAAATTATTGCAATATGTTAAAGGATAATTATATTGAGATAACAACAGTATTATATCATGACAAGAACATAATATATATTAAGATGTTCCTTTCCTTGATATACCTTCCTTTCACAAAGGAAACGTTCCTTTTGCTGTATAGCTATACCGGATTACATGACATAATCAGACTTCCTGGCATGCTTATGCAATTAAATGATTTTTTAATGTTAAATGTTTTTGAAATATTAAAACAAAATTTATGCATGTACAGGTTTTTTACAGCATTTGAATAAGTTTTTTTACATATGTAAAACATCTAATGCATTTAAAGCGAAAATACATCATAACCAATTTTAATCCATTTAAAATCATATCTTTTTATCATTTAAAATCTAAAAGTAAATTATAAATGAAATTGTTTGCAATTTAAATGATTCTATAGCAGTTAAAACAAAAAGTTTGGTAATCTAAAATATTGCACATACGTAAGAATTTCTCATTCAAATAATTTCATATATCATTTAAATGTAAAATTTATGAGTATAAAACAACATTTTTTCAGCTGAATATTCATTCATTAAATATTGCAGCATATTACACGCCATAGTTTTCTGAAAGCAGGTGTTATTAAGGATCTTTAAGGTCAGACTGAAAATGCTATTTTTCATGCATTCAAATTTAAGCAATTATTGATAAGCTCTACACTTGACATTAGGAAAACACGCCTATACAAATATATGGAAAATTTCACCTCCAAAAACTGAAAATGTTCAGATAAAAACTCTGATATTTTTTCATATTTCTGCTCAAAACATAGATTGTGGGTATTCAGAACCGCCTCACCGAGGCGGTTCTAACGGGTACCCACAAAAAAAAGGCCACAATCTATGTTTTTGAGCAGAAATAAGAAAAATAATGTATACCCCTGTAAACCCCAGTTTTACTATGTAAAAGTGGGGTTTAAGGGGGTCAAAATTATATAGGCGTGTTTTCGTGATGGTTGTTTCAAAATTATCTGTTCCTTATGACATCAACAAACACTATGGCCTAGATAATATAGTGTATAATTTTTGTTTTAAACAAATGTTTGTGGTTTACAAGGTCATTGTAAAAATACAACCTTATTGTTTATATTACTACTGCAAATTATTAATAATTTTTCCGCAAGTTTTATTTATGTAAATATTAGTAAATTATTATAAGAAACATGAATTAAAACTAGCAAAATAATATAAATCTTATCTTGCCATAGGCAAAAACTAGCAGAAACTATTTTTTTTCCTCTAACAATAAGAACTTAGCAATTTTTTCTCTCAAGTTAGTGACAATTCTGAATGAAATGCAAAATATCCTTCATAAAGAAAACAAGAAAAACACAATTACTTTTACCGTATTTATCTTAGGTATTCTGACACACAGGGCTGACTAAACAGTGCAGACCCAGATCAGACGCTACATTCTAGGACATCTAATCAGTGTCTAAACTATTTGTTACTCATCTAGCAATTTTTAGATATATGTGGAGGTGATATAAGAAAGTTTTCCAAGTTTAGGACAAGTGTAGTAAGGATATAAGGGCTCTGCTATGCAAAACTATGTCTTTAGGCATATGAGGACAGCAAAGACCCAGATCAGCCTGCACATCCACACAGTCTAATCAGGGCCTTCACTTTTCACAAATATTTATTCTATCAGTAGATACCAAAAGCTTTGATCAGACTTCCGAGAAACAACTGGGTGGCCAAGTGGTTTGGTCTTCATATTAAGTTTTTGAACACTGAATGAGAATACTGACTATGACATTTTAAAATATTTTTTTCTTATTTTCATAAAACCTACCACTTATTTGCTGTCTGCTTATTTCTCTTCAGTTTGCAAAGAAATGCTGTATTTTCCCTAAGTAGTCAGACACCTTAACCCTTTCAGCCCTGCAGACCAAAACCAATACCTATGTAAACAGTGTAGATCCAGATGAGAAGGCTCGTAACCAGCATTTCATCAGGATCTGCACTGTTTGCCATTCTGTTTTTGATTTTAAACTGAAACCACTGTTTGCATCAGTGGACAAGTCCAAATTCAAGACTGGAAGAGTCCATTACAGACACTCAGGAATGAAAGGATTAAGTCTTTACCAAACTTGTCCTAAGATCTGAACAAGTCAATTTGACTACCTGCTGATGTGTCTAAAATCTGCCTGATTAGTGGCAAAAGTGAAGACCTTACGGTAAATATCCTAAAAATTCGAACACTAAAACGTCTGACAAAATGACATATGCAAACAGTGTAGACCCTGATCAGACTGCTTCTGAAGGAGCAGTCTGATCAGGGTCTACACTGTTTGCCATTCCACTAAATATTTAAAGAAACTGCTGCATAAAAAGCAAAATTTAAGCCAAAAGAGTATGGAATAAAGTGTTCGAAATTTTAGGAAATTTACCGCAATCTGATGCCACATTCTGCTTAGGCCACTTTGACCAAATACTATGGGTAAATACAGTCGAGTCTCAACAGTTCCAATATCAATGGCTTATTTATCATGGCTCATTCGAGCTTGCTTTCGAGTCCCTACGGAATTCTTCTGATACCTCAAGAAAGCAAATATTTAGGGATGTTTTTTTTTTATTGAATCATGAAATTGTATGTTTCGTTTACTCATTAGAATCACCTCATTGAGGCAATTCTAATGAGTACACTCAACATATCATTGTTGTGTAGAAGATCAAAAAGATTTCATTAAATTATCACCATTTGCTTCCTGACCTGGCACCATGATTAACTCTCAGTAGCTCAAACAACTCATATCTCGAACAAATTTCCATGGTTCCAAACATGTTTGAGCCACTGAAGTTCGACTGTACAGTAAACTGTCTGACTGTAGAAAGACAGAAAAACAGTGTAGGTTATATGCTTAAACACCATCTCTATGCTACAGTAAATGATATCACATACTTTGCTTACTGACTACTAGAGGCAGACCAAGGAAAACTCTACCTTATCACATAAGAAAGCCATGTCTTTGGTGCATATTCATTTTCTACAATCTATTACATCCAACTGTTATCTGGACAAACTCCACATGCTCTAATCTGACTGTCTGTACAGGTAGTCCGGACGGTCAGAGCTTGAGCAGTCTGCATATCCCTGGAGACAGATTTGCTCCTGACATGGCTCAGATACAAGCAGCATCCCCTCCCCACCCCCTGCCCCAGAGAACAACCTTCACCCATATATGATCATTGTAAAGAGATCCCACAAAAATGTTTTTTATGCAGAAATAATAATAATAATTGCAGTTATTTATTAAAGCTCTGGATTCTTATTTATTTTTTTGTCTTTCAGTCAAAATAAAAAACACTGATACTTTTTTTTTTATTTCTCCATTAAACATATGATCTGGGTGCTCTTTGGGGTGGCCTTGCTGAAGCAGTACCCACAACAAATACATTTAAAAGTACCACTGTATTGGAAAAGAGCTGTATGATATCAAAATTAATATTTTTTTCTTATTTCTCCAAGTACATATGTTGTGGTACTTATTAGAAGCACCTCCATGCGGTGATTAACCCTTAAAGTGTCAATCACAACTGCAGCAGACGACAAATTTAAATATATTTGTTTTATTTTTTTTATTAGAAAATATGTCTTGACATTTCATGTGAATTGCCTGCCAAGCAGACAATTCACATGAAATTTCAAGGCTTATTTTCTAGGAAAAATTATCTCTTTTTTTAGAATGTCGTCTGCTACAAATTTTGCTTGGCACTTTAAAGGTAAAAAATATCAATAGATTTTGGTCTGACAGAAACAAAATCTTATTTAGAGCTAGGAATAAAGTAGATTTTTCCATTGTTTGCCTCATTGTTTTATATAATGTATTTAGGAGAACTGAAACACTTTCAGGGGAGGTAAATGTCAAATTGTTTTGCCACCTTTTTGAAAGAGTCTACTCTAAAAGGAAAGAATTTGCTCCCAAGGGGCACAACTCTTTCCTTTTAGAGTAGACCCCTTGTCAGAAGGGGCTTGGTGTGTAAGAAAGCAAACAGGAAGTCACAAAAAGTGTCTGTCTCCCTTTTAAAATGGCAGAAGATCTATCATAGCAAATGTATCCAGTCCCCCTTCAACAGTTAAGTTAATCAAGTGAGGTCTTCGTTGTCCAAGTGATCACTTAAAGAATTATCAGAGAGGTCACTAAGGTCAAGTTCATCTAGTTCCAGGTCATCTGTATTCACTGAAATAAAAATTTAAAATACTTCATTCGAAAAGCAATAAACATTTTTTTGCACTGTGGAATATGATTAAGACTGCATATTTTTATAATAATGAGCTGTGTCATGAGAAAAGGTCCTTATCCCACAGGCAGACAATAAATGCCTGAACCAGTGTGTGCATCCATGCAGTCTGATCAGGGCCTTCACTGTCAACTTATATATTTATTCCATACAAAAATAACTTTTTTATTAGATATTCTGGATGTGCAGGCTGACCTGGAACATCATTATTTATCTGTAACATAATTACCCTTTTTGTCATTTCTGGCTCATACCAAAACTATCACGAAAACAAGTCACCCAATGGGCAGGAATCCGTCACCTGAGAGCTAGGACCCTCAAAATGAAAGATACAACAGTCCATTTGAAATACTTAACCCTTATCCTACTATAAACCGTAGGTGCATCAGGTGCCAGATTTTTTCCCAGAATATTTTCAGGACTGTTTTGGCATACCCAACAGCAGAAAAAAATAAAAATGTAAAATGATAATACCCCGCCATTATCGTGTGGTGGGCAGATAACTCGTGTAAAAAATTGACGAAATTTGCCCCTTAGCAATCCCAAACCAGAGCTCCTTAACCCTTTCACTGCCAAATACAGACAACCCTCTTGATACCGACACTTGATACAACAATAATATTCGTTATAATGACAATTTGACTGTCACGAAACCTTCGCTTAAGAGGTAACAATTAATCACAAATTATGCAAGAATATTGTATTTAAATACTAAGAAATATGTGTTTTGGATATTTATTAGAATTGCCTCAGTGAAAAAAATATCTAAAACATATGTTCTGTGAGGAAATATGAATAAAACAAGGTCTTTCTTACATATCGTGTCCATTAAGGATTCTTTACAACAGCAAATTCATTTTAATGGCAACATCTTTGGGAACAAATGCTGTCGTTGTAATGATGGTTCACTGTATATAGTGAAAAGTACTCCTCAGTGCCAAATATATTTTAATAACTCTCTTAGAGTACTACTAGTAAAATCTTGGGAACTAAGGAAGATATCATGTTCAAATTTTGACTACGGCTTTATTTTTTATTTGTGAACAAGTGGAAAATTTCATAATGGAACTTTTTGGATTTTTACGGCCCATCAACCCTGCAAAATACCATTTAGGACTTTTTCATCTATTATTCTTGGAATAATTGTCTGCAGGTCCCACAAAATCTGCAATATTTGTACCAGAATCAATTCTGATTATTATATGCACAATATTCTACAGATTGACACATGAAATCTTCAAAATCAGCCAGTGCATATAGGAAATAAGCACTGTATAGAGGAGGCCTCTTCGGAATGGAAATGACCATTATGCAGTAATAAAAAGAAAAACAATCCAGAAGCCTTTGTGTGTTCATTTACAGTCATTTAAACCAGTTTACACAAGTATAAGCCTAAAGATTTTGACATGCCCCATAGAACAAAGCCAAGAACATACCTCACCTGAATCTTAACCTTTCTTGTCACATTATCTGGCCTTTGTGCCCCTAACTTGGCCTAGAATGTTCTAAGGGCTCACTAGATTGATAAACCTTCTGAGATTGTTTGTACCTGTTTTCTTTCGTTTCTTCCATACTGAATAACATTTTAATCACCTCCCTACTTGTTTTAGTCCTCTTTCTAAGCCTTGCCGCTATTTTTAACCCTAAAGTCCAAAACTTTGCTTTTCAAACTCAAAAAATAGCTTTTTCAAGTCTACTTTCATTTTTGACAACACAACATTGTGTAAACACAAAACATTTATTATGTTTCTGGTGTACCGTGAAGCTTACCAGCTTCAAAAACTTACTAAAAACAAGTACTGACTTTTGCCGACAAAAGCCGCGTATGGCAGTCAGCCAAGCTGTCAACTAAAATTAAAAATCCCATGATATTTACTCAAGTTATCGTACGAAAATGAAAATATGTCTCAGGCAGATGACTCCGTCAAAATTTGATGAAATTTGCCCATTAGCAATCCCAAACCAGATCTCCACAATATCAATGCACATACCAAGTTTGGTGAAAATCCATTGAAGTTTACTCAAGTAATCATCCACAAACAAAATACGGACAGATGGACAGACAGACGGACATACAACTGATGGACAGACGGACAGACACACAAATGTCCAACGTGAAACCATAATAAAACAAGACTTTTAAAGATAGGCACAAGAAACTTCAAAAAATTCTTTGTTAGTGTCTGCATTTTTTCTTTTTTTAATTGTGAATTTACTCCTGAAATAAGGAGAAACAAGAGGGCCATGATGGCCCTGTAACGCTCACCTGAGTATCATAGCACTTTGAGAACCTGACCTAGAACTGATCAAGGCAAACATTCTGATCTAAATTCAAAATGATTATATTAACAAGTAAGACAATGTAGCATGTCTAATGGACTGTGAAATAAAGGTCAAGGTCAAATATGGATGACTGCACTCAAGAGGCCATGCTAAGATGTATGCATGTACTAAGTATCACTGGCTGTAGGAGCAATAGTTACTGAGAAACTGACCTAAACACAAACACTTCACAAGTACCAAATATCACTCTGTAGGACCAATAATTACTGAGAAACTGACCTAAACGGAAAAACTTAAGAAAGTCACTGGATAGAAAAATATACATCACCTTGAAATCATCAAGACAAACATTTTGAGCAAGATTCATGATGATCACTTCAAAAATGTGACCTCTAGAGCATCAACAAGGTTTTCCTTTGATTTGGCCAGGTGACCTAGTTTCTGATATCAAGTGACCCAGTTTTAAACTAGACCTAGAAATCATCAAGACAAACATTTTGAGCAATATTTATGATGATTATTTAAAAAATGTGACCTCTATAGTGTTAACAGTTTTCTGCTGATTTGGCCTGGTGACCTAGTTTTTGACCCCATGTGACCCAGTTTCAAACTTGACCTAGAAATCATCAAGGCAAACATTTTGAGCAAGATTCATGATGATTGCTTCAAAAATGTGACCACTAGAGTGTTAACAAGGTTTTCTGCTGATTTGGCCCGGTGACCTAGTTTAAACCCCAAGTGACCCAGTTCCAAACTTGACCTAGAAATCATCAAGACAAACATGTTGAGCAAGATTCATGATGACTGCTTCAAAAATGTGACCACTAGAGTGTTAACAAGGTTTTCCGCTGATTTGGTCAGGTGACCTAGTTTTTGATCCCAGGTGACCCAGTTTCGAACCTGACCTAGAAATCATCAAGACAAACATTTTGAGCAAGATTCATGATGATTGCTTAAAATATGTGACCGCTAGAGTGTTAACAAAGTTTTAGCTGATTTGGCCAGGTGACCTAGTTTTTGACCCCAAGTGACCCAGTTTCAAACTTGACCTAGAAATCATCAAGACAAAACATTTTAAGCAAGATTCATGATGACTGCTTCAAAAATGTGACCGCTAGAGTGTTAACAAGGTTATAGCTGATTTGGCCAGGTGACCTAGTTTTTGACCCCAAGTGACCCAGTTTTGAACTTGACCTAAAAATCATCAAGACAAACATTTTGAGCAAGATTCATGATGATTGCTTGAAAAATGTGACCACTGGAGTGATAACAAGGTTTTCTGCTGATTTGGCCAGGTGACCTAGTTTTTGACCCCAGGTGACCCAGTTTCGAACTTTACCTAGAAATCATCAAGACAAACATTTTGAGCAAGATTCATGATGATTGCTTAAACAAGTCACCCCGATGCTTCCTAGCAAGTTTTAAGTCAATTGTCCTTTCGGTTCAGGAGACGAAGCAAAAAATAGATTTTTCAAGATGGCTGCCATGACAGCCATCTTGGACTTCCGATCTACATGATTTAAGCTATTTTTGATCTATAAGTCACCCCAATGCTTCCTATCAAGTTTCGAGTCAATTGGCTTTTGGGTTTAGGAGTAGAAGCGAAAAATAGATTTTCAAGATGGCTGCCATGGCGGCCATCTTGGATTTCCGATCCGCATGATTTTAGCTATTTTTGATCTACAAGTCACCCTGATGCTTCCTAGCAAGTTTGAAGTCAACTGGCCTTTCGGTTCAGGAGAAGAAGGGAAAAATAGATTTTCAAGATGGCGGCCATCTTGGATTTCCGATCAGAACGATTTTAGCTATTTTTGATCTACAAGTCACCCTGATGCTTCCTAGCAAGTTTGGAGTCAATTGGCCTTTCGGTTCAGGAGAAGAAGCGAAAAATAGATTTTCAAGATGGCGGCCATCTTGGATTTCTGATCGGAAAGATTTTAGCTATTTTTGATCTACAAGTCACCCTGATGCTTCCTTCCAAGTATCAAGTCAATTGGCCCAGGGGTGTAGGAGGAGTAGGCTTTTAAAGCAATTGTTGACGACGCACGACAGACGACTGACATTGACTGACCACAATAGCTCAACATGAGCACTTCGTGCTCAGGTGAGCTAAAAATAGGGAGAAAAGCATCCCTGTATTTCATGGCCTCGTTTTTCAATTTATCATGCATCCAGAAAAAAATATTATATTTCACATTGGTAATCATATTTCTATTATATTCTAGAGCTGGGACTATACCCTCATGTCATGATTCAATACATTTCACAATACAAGTATAAAGATCTGATATGTATCTCAATACTTTCAGGGTCTATCATTTCTGCAGATTATGTGTATCTGTATGGTGTTATGTTAAATTATATACCTGTCTATCTTATCACCATTTAAACTACTGTAAAATGTAAACAGAGCCAAGGCATATAGTATCATTCTTACAAAATTACATATGCAGTTAGACTCAGATCAGCCTGTAAACATCAGAAATTGATCAGTGTCTTTGCAGGGTCCTTGGATAGCCATAGATCTTATTCTGAATTTTCATTGGGAACATGTGATTTTGAAATGCTTTGCCCTTGGCTTAGTACTGTATATCATTAAATCTTTGAGTCATGACTAGAATATCCCATACATGCAATCGCTGAAGCTAAACTACCCGCTAGCTTTTTGAAAAAGCTAATACTTGTTTTTCCATATTTTTATGACGTGAAAATCGCTCAATAAGATCGCTGGTTCCCAGCGCACCCTATAGAAACCGATGGAGAGGGTGGATATGTTTACGCTCTATGCTGGGCATGTGCGTTTGTGTCTATAAATCATTTTTAACACATATGTAAGTCTAAGAATGGATACAGCATCTGACTCTTTTTTGGCCTGTTCTGGTGTTTTTTAGCATGAGAGATTCCCCAATAAAAATAAACATTTTTCAATCTAGTCACATCCACTGGTATACAGAGGCCCGGAATATCAGATACAAGGGCAGCCTTTGAACTTCATAAATATGCATTACTAAATGAAAAACTTGTCTTTTATTGGATAAAACCAAACAGAAATCTAGGCACTGGTACGCTAAGTTTACATAGATTTTCCGCCATCATGGAAATTTTGGAAGTAGGTCATCCCTTCCGTTTGGGTTTTAAACATGTCATCAAGTAATTCATTGATTATTTTTATAATGAATCACATGTTAGAACATTATTCTTTTAATAAAATCAATTTTTGATGGAATATAGTTTTGATGAAAAAAAATGGCTTTGAAATCAGCTGATTTAACACTGTGTCAGATAGGGAATTCTGTTTTGTGTCATCTGCCGACCTCCCTAATTTTGGTTATACGATTAAGCGTTAGGTGTCTTGCAACCTCTGATCACTCAGTTATGGTTAGCTTATCCAATGAAATAGCCTTATGTATTACAAATGTATAGCACTTTCTGGGACTGGTTTTAAAAATGACACAAACTAATTTACAGGACTGATCTAACTCACTACTTTCACATTGAAAAATCGATACATTGGAGAGGTCTGTATCGATATAGTATCGTGGGCTCCCAGATCAACTTTTATCGATGTACCGATGAATCGTCCCAGCCCTACTATATTCTGTGCTAATTTTCAAGTTGTTCAGTGTATCAGTGCCTATTCAAGCCATTTTATACCAGCACCCACCCACCCCTCCTTGCCTTGACATACCCCAACCACTCAACATCCAGTTCATTGCTCCAATATTGATGCCATTTTCCATATATGTACCCTACTACATTCTATTTTTTCTTTAATTATTTATCAGAGAAAATAAGACTTGGCATTTCAAGTGAACCACCTGCTAGGCACAAGATTCACATGAAAAGCCATCTTATTTTCTCTGAAAAATCAAATCAAAATGTCATCTGTTGTTGATGTGATTAGCACTTTAAGGGTCAATATAGTCTGCAGTTATCACTGATTCTGTAGGTAGACAGTGAAGCCCTGATTAATCTGCACAGATGTGGTCTTTCACTGCCCCTATATGGCATTAGGGCTTTTTTTCCCAAAGTGTACACCATATGCAATGTGGTCCCCAGACATTTCTCTACCAAAAGCAAGTTTTACTTTACCTGTTTCCAAATCTGGATCTTTTGATGCTTTCCCGTTCTCTTTCGTTGCTTTTGGATCAAATTCTGTAAAGTCAGAACTTTCCGTGCCATCATCAGAAAGGTCAAGGTCATCTAATATATTCTTCTTCACTGATTTTGATTTTGCTTTGCCAGGAAATCCTACAAATTAGATCAATATGAAGTTTAGAATGCATGGCAACTGATAAGAGGCTATTTTTTCGCCCAAAAAAGTCTTTATACATTTATTTCTCCAAGAAAACACATGACGTACAATTGTCAAAAAGGGCTTTTATGCAATATGGTAACAGTGAAGGTTTTGTTTGTTTGTGTTGAGGTTTTATGGCCCAGTCAATCCATTAGGGTCCTGTTGAGCGTGGTCAATTTACCTAACCACACTTTTTCCTGGGCAGGCTTAGTCCTCTTAGCAGTTAAGCAATACTTCTGCACATTCTTTTGCCAGAATCTGACAACTGCCCTTCTTGAATCAGCGGAAGGGATAGAAAGACCATAAAAAATATTTCATGATCAATCTCCACAAAAAAATGTTGCCAGACCCAGCAGGAATCAAATCCCCACCTAATCACCAGTCAGACGATCATCTGATTGAGCCACCGAGCTGGCAACAGTGAAGGTCTGGATCAGCCTGTACATCTGTGCCATCTAATCTTGGGCTGCTCTAGTCACTGATATATTCTACAGTATCCATCGATTCTGTAAATGGGCAATGAAGGCCCTGACCAGAGTGTCACTGCCTGTACATCTGTGCAGTCTAATCCTGGGCTGCTCTAGTCACTGATATATTCTACAGTATCCACTGATTCTCTAAATGGGCAATGAAGGCCCTGACCAGACTGTCACTGCCTGTACATCTGTGCAGTCTAATCCTGGGCAGCTCTAGTCACTGATATATTCTACAGTATCCACTGATTCTCTAAATGGGCAATGAAGGCCCTGACCAGACTGTCACTGCCTGTACATCTGTGCAGTCTAATCCTTGGCTGCTCTAGTCACTGATATATTCTACAGTATCCACTGATTCTCTAAATGGGCAATGAAAGCCTGACCAGACTGTCACTGCCTGTACATCTGTGCATTCTAATCCTGTGCAGCTCCAGTCACTGATATATTCTACAGTATCCACTGATTCTCTAAATGGGCAATGAAGGCCCTGACCAGACTGTCACTGCCTGTACATCTGTGCAGTCTAATCCTGGGCTGCTCTAGTCACTGATATATTCTACAGTATCCACTGATTCTCTAAATGGGCAATGAAGGCCCTGACCAGAGTGTCACTGCCTGTACATCTGTGCAGTCTAATCCTGTGCAGCTCCAGTCACTGATATATTCTACAGTATCCACTGATTCTCTAAATGGGCAATGAAGGCCCTGACCAGACTGTCACTGCCTGTACATCTATGCAGTCTAATCCTGGGCTGCTGTAGTCACTGATATATTCTACAGTATCCACTGTATGTAAATGGGCAATGAAGGCCCTGACCAGACTGTCACTGCCTGTACATCTGTGCAGTCTAATCCTGGGCAGCTCTAGTCACTGATATATTCTACAGTATCCACTGATTCTCTAAATGGGCAATGAAGGCCCTGACCAGACTGTCACTGCCTGTACATCTGTGCAGTCTAATCCTGGGCTGCTCTAGTCACTGATATATTCTACAGTATCCACTGTATGTAAATGGGCAATGAAGGCCCTGACCAGACTGTCACTGCCTGTACATCTGTGCAGTCTAATCCTGGGCAGCTCTAGTCACTGATATATTCTACAGTATCCACTGATTCTCTAAATGGGCAATGAAGGCCCTGACCAGACTGTCACTGCCTGTACATCTGTGCAGTCTAATCCTTGGCAGCTCTAGTCACTGATATATTCTACAGTATCCACTGATTCTCTAAATGGGCAATGAACGCCCTGACCAGACTGTCACTGCCTGTATATCTGTATTGTACAGTATCCACTGATTCTGTAAATTGGCAACAAAGGCCCTGACCAGACCGCGACTGCCCGTACATTTGGGCCCTTTTCTTGCACTGCCCATCATAAATACAGTCAATCTTCAATAATTCAAACATCTTTGGGACCATGGAAATTTGTTCTAGATATGGTAGTCTCAGCCACTGAGGCTTAGTCATAACATCAGGTCAGGAGGGCGATGGGGATTATTATCCCCATGCTTTTCGAAGAAAATGCGGGGATATTGTTATACCCCCATCCGTCCGTCCGTCTGTAATGTCACACCATTGCTCTAGACCATTTAAACTAGAATCTTGAAACTTTCACAAGTGATAGCCCTATGGATGAGGACTGGAGGAACACATTCAGAATTTTGATGTAACCCCTGGGGGCAGGGCCATTTTGTACATAGTCATATTGCATATCAATTCAAAGGTAATGAAGAGTAGAATACAGTGGTGCAAAAATTTTGCCCCGAGGGCATGACTGGGGGGTCACTAGAGCTCAAAAAGTAGGATTTCGGGTCCTTTTTTTGATTGTCACACAACTCCTCTAAGGCTTTTTCAACTAGAACCTTAAAACTGTCACAGGTAATAGCCTTATGGATGAGGACTGGAGGAACGCATTTGGAATTTTGATGTGCACGGAGATATGCGATGGCGCTGGCACGGGGATATGCAATGGCGTGCCATTGACTTGCTCTAGTTAAAGGATGTCTTTTCTATCTTCTATAAAATAAAGGTATGTAGAGTGTACTCATTAGATCACCTTGATGAGGCAATTCTAATGAGTACACACAACATACATTTCATGATAAAATAAGAAAAAATTCCTAAAATGACCCAAGATATTTATTTTCATGAGCTATCAGAAGAATTTCCTAGGGACTCAAAAACAAGTTTGAATCAGCTGTGGTAAAAGAGACACTGGCGTGAGTCATTGAAGTTTTTAACCATGTTATTAAATAACGCAATTCTAATGAGTAGCCTTCAAAACAACTATGGTTACATGGAGAAATAAATATCTGGATACTCCTGTCTAAAGTTGCAAATGGAGCTTATGATACAAGATGTAACTAAGAAGGGCCCTCAGCACTCATATGGAAATAGCAAAGACTCTAATCAAAGTCTGAACAGAGACATTGATTTTTGCCAGCAGATTCTCAGGGATGAGAAAAGTTGTTAATAATCAATCCTGAAATCTAAAAACTCAGTCCAAATACTGCTAATATTTTTTCTTATTTCTCACAAAAAAAAAACTTCAATAAAAATATACAGTCGAACTTCAATGGCTCAAACACCTTTGGGACCATGGAAAAGTGTTCGAGCCATGGGTAGTTCGAGCCAATGAAGGTTAATCATGGCGCAAGGTTGGGAAGCAAATATCGCTAATTCTGGGAAATCTATCGATCTTCTACACAATAATTGTATGTTGAGTGTACTCATTAGAATTGCCTCAAAGAGGTGATTCTAATTAGTACACACAACATGTTGAGTGTACTCATTAGAATTGCCTCAAAGAGGCAATTCTAGTTAGTACACACAACATGCAATTTTGTGATAAAATAAGAAAATTTCCTTAAATATTGTTTTATTAAGCTAATGGAAGAATTTCGTAGGGACTCAAAAACGAGTTCGAATTAGCCATGGTAAACGAGCCATCGGTGTTCGAGCTATCGAGGTTTGACCGTATGTTGTGGTGACTCATTAGAAGTGCCTCAGGGAGGTGCTTCTAATGAGTACCCACAACATATATTTTTATTGAGGAATAAGAAAATTATTATGTGGCTAATTTTCTCTTTATCTTGAGCTATACAACTAATAATTGTTTAATAATTAGTTTTCAAGGTTACTTCAGGCATATATAAATCCAAATAACTACTTTTGACACAAAAGGATGGTCCTCTGAACAAGTGTAAAAGTGACATTTCATGCTTAAAATGAAAGTTCTCAATCCTGAAATCAGGATTAATCCTTAAGTTCCCATTCCTGGATTCTACAATATTCAAACTTTCACCTGATGAACAGCAAACACCATGAGCAGACTGTATGCATATGCATGCTGATCTTGGCTGCATTTACATGACAATAACTCCAGATAAAGGGCTTTTTAAACCAAAGCATGCTGATATTTTTCTTATTTCTCCACAAAAATGTATTTGGTGTGAACTGTTTTCATGGAAAAATAAAAACATAGAACAACAATACCCCACCACTATCGAGCTCAGTGCAGATAACTCTGTCAAAATTTGATGAAATTTGCCAATCAGCAATCTCAAACCAGATCTCCACAATATCAATGCACATACCAAGTTAGGTGAAAATCCATTAAGGTATACTCAAGTTATTATCAAAAAAGGAAAAACAGACGGACAACTGACAGAGATCCACAAAGACACACAGACTTCCAACCTGAAACCATAATACCCCGCCACTATCGTGTGGCAGTGTATGAGAAGAGAAATGTTTTGACTATTTCTCTTATCTGGAGCTAAGTACTACTTACATATGCAAACAGTGAATTACCCCAAGAAAATGACAAAATATGGAGCCAACTGAATATTTGTATCTTTTTGCTTTCTTCTGTAGCATAGTCTACATAAGACACTTTTTTATCAATGGGAAACTGTTATTATTTTTCGTATTTCTCCATGAAAACATAAGTTGTGGGTACTCATTCAGGAGGTGCTTTTAACGAGTACCCACAACATACATTTTCAGGAATAGAAAAAATATTTATCTGGATAGCCTTCTTATAAAGAGCTTTGTTCTGTAACCCTTGCACCCCTGAGTTTATGAAATGGACTCTTCTATCTCTGGATTTGGTAACATCCAGTGTCACAAATAGGGGTTTGAGTCAAAAATCAACTAAAGCTGTCAGAGGATCTGACTATAGCCCCGCTGCAGTGCTATCAGAGCTTTCTAGCTTTCATAGTTCCTGAGAAATCTGTTACAAAAATTTTCAAGAATGGCAAAATCTGAAAACCTACCAAGGGACATAACTCCAAGAGTTATTGGCCCTTGGCCAGCAATTTTGCCACCTCACCTTCCTTACCTTAGAGACCAAGTGTGGTATAAGTTTCATCAAAGTAGGACCACAAACATAGAAGTTATTAAGCAAAATGCATTTTAATTTTTTGAAAATCTACCAAGGGACATAACTCCAAGAGTTAAGGTTCCTTGACCCTTATTCTGGTATACACTATACATCCAGTCATCATCCATGTTTATACAAACTTTCAGCTTTCTAGCTTTCTTAGTTCCTGAGAAATCTGTTACGAAAATTTTCAAGAATGGCAAAATTTGAAAACCTACCAAGGGACATAACTCCAATAGTTATGAGCCCTTGGCCACTATTCTGCCTTTACATCTTCCTTACCTTACAAACAAAGTGTGGTAAATCTTTCATCGAAGTAGGACCACAAACATAAAAGTTATTAAGCAAAATGCTTTTTAATTTTGTGAAAACCTACCAAAAGACATAACTCAAAGATGTATAGACCCTTGACCCATATTCTGGTATACATGATACATCCATTCATGTTATATGAACTTTAAGCTTTCTAGCTTTCTTAGGTTCTGAGAAATCTGTTACGAAAATTTTCAAGAATGGCAAAATTTGAAAACTAAAACCTACCAAGGGACATAACTCCAAGAGTTATGGATCTTTGCCCCTATTCCAGTATACAAGGTATACATCCAGTCATTGTCCACGTTTATACAAACTTTCAGCTTTGTAGCTTTCTTAGGTTCTGAGAAATCTGTTACAAAAATTTTCGAGACCAAAATTTGAAAACCTACCAAGGGACATAACTCCATGAATTATGGGCCCTTGGCCACCATTCTGCCAATACACCTTCCTTACCTTAGAGACCAAGTGTGGTATAAGTTTCACCTAAGTAGGACCACAAACATAAAAGTTATTTAGCAAAATGCATTTTAATTTTTTGAAAACCTACCTAGGGACATAACTCCAAGAGTTATGGACCCTTGGCCCTTATTCCTACATACATGATGCATCCAGTCATGGTCCATGTTTATACAAACTTTCAGCTTTCTAGCTTTCATAGTTCCTGATAAATCTTTTACAAAAATTTTCAAGAATGGCAAAATTTGAAAACCTATAGTTACAGTGAGGATTCAGATGAGATGGCTCTTTACGAGCATCTCATCTGGATCTGCTGTTTGTAAAGGTATATGTACTGGTCTGCAGGGATGAAAGGGGTAAAGAACATAAGAACATACAATCATCAAATGGTTTATCACAACATTATCACATAGTGGCTTAAATTCCCAACATTCAGCATGAAATATCTCGCGATGTAGATGGTCTACATGCATGCAAATGTGATAAATCAGTTATACCATGGTTGTGCGCATGTACGTGCGATAATGCACTCGCTCACGCTCGTGCATTATCGCATCGTACATGCGCACGAACCATGGTATAACTAAGACTTAACCAATGGATGTTCCATTGTCTCTATGTAAATAAAACTAAGGTTAAATCTCAATAACCGAAAATTATACCATAGCTGGACCATGGGATAATTTTCAGATTTGAAAATTAACCCATGGTTTTATTTATAGATCTCACAGGTGTACTTTAGAATGACTGTCAACTCATCAGTGCGCCTTAACCTTTTTCACTCTCTGGGCTAATTCCGCAGGCGATGACAAGTTGATATTGTCCCCAAAAAAAACAACAGGTTTTTGTTTTCTGGGAAAAATAAGAAAAATATTTCAAAATGTTGTATGTTGAATTTTGTTTCAGCAGACAATTTGAACATTTTCGTATTTTTTCCTAGAAAACAGAATTTGACATTTCATGCAAATTGTTTCCAAATGTCAAATGTTTATTGGAAAAAAAAATAAACTGTCACCAATATGTTGTCTGCTGAAAATGTCCAGAGTGCTAACCATCAATTTTCAGCAGATGACATTTTTTAAATAGTTCTCTTATTTTTTTTCTCAGGTAACTGGATTTGACATTTCATGTACATTGTCTCATCTAGAGACAATTTGCATGAAATGTCAAATTCTGTTGGCTGGAAAAACTAAGAAAGTATCATCAAATATATTGCCTGCTGATATTATCCAGAGAGTGGTAAAGGTTAGAGGAACTTCAAATTTACTTCCGCACTGAGCAACTTTCTATTTAAAAATGACATTTTTTGTTGAATTAAACACATGAAACCAGACAGTCTGTCTGGAGTATACTATAATGACCAAAGCTACAGCTGACCAACCAGATTGCAACAAAGTTTGACCAAATTAAGATGCTGATGTAATTTCTTGTGATTGACAAGATTGCAACCAATCAGATTTTAGCAGTAGTGCCTCAGTTAGTTTAATTCAAAAAAGGTGGGGTGTTTCATCCTTTTTAGTACACAAGGTCAATTGGTACAGCATTTCATCAGACTGCCTGTTACCACTTTACCATAAAAATATTAAAAAAGAGAAATAAAAGTAAAAAAGTAGAAAAAAATTATACTAAATAAATAAAAGTGTAGTTTTTGTAAGAAAAAAAAACAAAAACAAAAACAGTCCCATACATTGGTTAAAACAGATAAACCATGTTGTTGTCTCGGTTTTGGGAATACTGTAAATTATATCATAATTTGGTGACCTTTCACTGTCTGACCCAAACTCGGCTCCGCCTCGTTTGGGGTCAGACAGTGAAAGATCACCAAACTATGGTATAATTTACAGTATACCCAAAACCTCGACAATAACCATGGTTTATCTATAACATGACATACATCAAATCAAATTTCATAAAGCAGATGACAGTACTGTGTTCAGTAAAAAAGAAACTGGTTTACTGTGTCTTTTCTACAATGGAATACAGAATTATCAGACAAGGCTTCAGTGAGATGCCAGTAATTTTCAGCTAACAGGCTTTCAAATTACAAAACAATCACAGGTACTTCAGAAAGAAATATTCAGATTACCATTAACAAACATCTTGGGTCTTGGTATTCTGGAGAGGGATCTTGTGGAAGACAGTGGGGTGGAAGATGACTCTATTAAATCTACTTTGTCCTTCAGTGCTGCTAATGTGCTCCTGTAACAAGAAAGTATTGACATTTATAAACTGAAGGAGATGAAGTAGGTATGTTTGTATGTTTTACTAATTAGAAAACATTTACTCATAGCTCTAAATTAAAGGTGTGTGTGTGTGTGTGTGTGGGGGAGGGGGGGGGGGGAGGGGGGGGGGGAGGAGGGGGGAATAGCTAAATATTTTGTCTTATTTCTCCACAAAGATATATGTTGATACTCATTAGAAGCACCTTGCTGAGGTACTTCTAATGAGTACTCACAACTTAAGATTTTGTGGGGAAGTAAGATAAAATACTTTTTGGTTGAAAAAGCAAAGAGCTATACATTTGATGATGATAAGTTCAGGTTAAATGCCGCCTCAACTCACGAAGGTCATTTGCGTCAAAATGGTATACTAATTTGGTTTGGTATTGCAACAGCTATTATAATAACGAGTCAGGTATGCATGAAAATATAAAACGGTACAAATTATGAATACCAAATGCAGTCTTCTATAGCAATCAAAAAGCCTGCTTCCTGCCTGTGAGTTAACACAATTAGTTACAAGCTATAGGGGAATAGATATACACTGTGGGGAGACAACTCTGTCACAATTACTTTTGCCTCCCTTCCAAAAAAAAAGAACAGTCTACTAAAAAACAAAAGCATTTGCTTCCTGTTGGGAGCAATTTTTTTCTTTTTGTAGTAGACCACTTTCCAGAAGGGGCTTAGCAAGCAGGAAAGCAAACATGAAGTCACAAATGTTATCTCTCTTGTAAAGTATGGCAGAAAATCTACCAAGCATATCTTTAACATTACCCGGGCCCAGTTGTTCAAAGCATCATTAGCTTAACGAGTTTGTTAGTGGTCAAAATGTTAACTGTTCTAGTAAGTACAATACCAAATTCACAGGTATTTTTTGCTGAAACTAGAAAGAGTGTCCATAGGACACGGATGCCCCCGCCAAAATGCCATTCTGAAAAAGGTTTCATATGTAATTGTGACAGGTACAGCATGAAGTTATTATTAAGGTTGATATGGCCCACACACGGTTTACTATATGGAACTTAGTAGTCAAGGGCAGATAATAAAACAAATAAGCAAGAGTTGTCTTCCATGTTCAAATCACCTCAATGTCATGCATGCATCTGTAAATTTTCATAAATATATTCCATATGGTTTAGGAGTTATGGCCCACATGGTTTACTATATGGAACTAAGTCAAGGGCAGATAATTCAAAAACCAAACAAGCAAGAATTGTCTTCCGTTTTCACGACACATCGTCTCAATGTCATGCATGCACCTGTTAAGTTTCATAAATATATTCCAGACGGTTCGGGAGTTATGGCCCAGACACGTTTTACTATATGAAACTAAGTGAAGGGCAGATAATTCAAAAAACCAAACTAGCAAGAGTGGTTCCTTGTTCATGACACATCATCTCAATGTCATGCATGCACCTGTAAAGTTTCATAAATATATTCCATACGGTTAAGGAGTTATGGCCCGGACACGGTTTACTATACGGAAGTCAAGGGCAGATCATTCAAAAACCAAACAAGCAAGAGTTGTCTTCCTTGTTCATGACACATCGCCTCAATGTCATGCCTGCACCTGTAAAATTTCATAAATATATTCTATACGGTTAAAGAGTTATGGCCCGGACACGGTTTACTATATGGAACTAAGTCAAGGGCAGATAATTCAAAAACCAAACAAGCAAGAGTTGTCTTCCTTGTTTATGACACATCGTCTCAATGTCATGCATGCACCTGTAAAGTCTCATAACTATATTCCATACAGTTTAGGAGTTATGGCCCGGACACGGTTTACTATATGGAACTAAGTCAAGGGCAGATAATTCAAAAACCAAACAAGCAAGAGTTGTCTTCCTTGTTCATGACACATCGTCTCAATGTCATGCATGCACCTGTAAAGTTTCATAAATATATTCCTTACAGTTTCGGAGTTATGGCCCGGAAATGCAAATGCAAAAGCTACTCACATTTTTTCAGCAAAAATATTAGCTTATATGCTATATTTAATGATCAAAGTTTTAACAATAGGTTAACTAATGACATTGTTAGTTTTGAACAAATGGGCCCTGATTTCATTAATCTGCAGTCTCTCTAACTATTTATTGGTATTCTTTAATGCTACTGTTGATGACGGCAAGGGAGATTTATTCATGTAGTTTAACATTACCTGATTTCATTAATCTGCAGTCTCTCTAACTGTTTGTTGGTATTCATTAATGCTACTGTTGATGATGGCAAGGGAGATTTATTCATGGAGTTTAATGTCTGAAATAAAAAAAAAAAAAAAAAAAAAAATGATAAAAAAAATGATATAACCATTTTGACACAAAATATTTGAGTATAACAAGCAAACAGGTATGATAGAATATAAGTTCCCAGTGAAGAATCATACTGACCTGTGTACTCAAGCAGTCAAATCATTTGCTATATGATGCACTATGCAAGAAAAGGGCCTTCATACCATATGTAGGCAACTAAGGACCAGACCATCTTGTGCATTTATGTTTTCAGATCAGAGCCTTCACTGCCAGTTTACAGTATCATTGGATACCTGATATAATAGATGATGCACACAGAAGCTCCAGATCAGACAGCATATAAGCACAGACTGATCTTGTCCGTCACTGTCTGCATGCAGCATATGGGTCCTTTTTCTACATTCTCTAGATTCTAAAGGACCCACATATAGTGTATGTATGTCATCCTGGCCATAATTTTTCCTAAAATAATTCCAACTAATTAGGCTTACACTAATTAAGCACAATTTGGCTGGTCATGAGCAAATAAAAAATGGCAGTTATACTTCAATGAATCCACTGAAAAGGAATTTTGCAACTATTTCTCTGCGTAGATTTCTAACATAAGTAATAACTCAAGTTAATATGACAGAGTTGGAAATATTTCATGTGAATTGTCTGCTAGTCTGACAAGCCTGACTTTCTCAGAAAAATTAAAACAAATATTTCAAAATGCCATCTCCAGTTCTAATTGGAGCTTTACGGGTTAACATCAGCATAGCTCCAGATAAGAGAAGGTATCCAGATAAAAATATTTTTCTTATTTCTCCTCGAAAGCATATGTTGTGGGTACTCGTTAGCAGCCCCTCAGTGAGGTGCTTCGAATGAGTAGCACAACATATGTTTTTGGGAATTTATCTATTTTTTGGTTGAAAAAGGTGCCTTATCTAGAGCTATGCGTCATGTTTTCTTACAACATGCCTCACACTTACCCTATCTAGATGGTCTTGTCTCCTTTCTATATCTCTTCTTCCTGACAAGAAACTGGCCAATTCAAGCTCAAGTTTTGCTGAAAACAAGACACAAAAGTACTATGAGTTACCATAAATATTTGAACATTTAACCCTTTCAGCCCTGCCGACCAAAACATTCTTTTTTTGTAAACAGTGTAGATCCTGAAGAGATGGCTCTTAATGAGCTGTCTCATCAGGATCTACACTGCTATTCTGGTTTAATTTTAGACTCAGACTCATATATGGGTTCTAGTTCTGGCCATATTTAAAGATGGAAGAGTCCATTCAGAAACTCAGGGATGAAAGGGTTAAACCACATCCAACACTTATCCTAAAAATTGGACAAGTTGATTTGAGTATCAGGTAATGTGCCATAAAACTGTGAGTGGAGTGGCAAACAGTATAGACCTAGGCGGGTACTCATAGCTTTCATTTCTTCATTTTACATATAGAGGATCTTACATGAGTGGGCATTTAATATGAAATTTAGGAAACGAGTTTGGGTAATTTCTGTATTTTGTGAGCTTTAGCGAGCAAAATACCGAAATTAGCCAACGAGTTTCATAAATTTCATATTAAATGACCATGAATATAAGATTCTGTTTATCACATGGCCCTTTCGATGACAAAAAATGCACAAAATATATTTTAAAGATAACGGCTTTCCATAGCTAACCGGAACAACTCACTACCAAGGATTCAATAGTACTACGCAACAAAAATAGTTTGCATATTATTTGATAAGTACCGAAATAACTAGAAACAAGATGCATATGCTATTTATTACATCGTTAAACTGAAGGAAACAATGAAGATTTTTATTTGAGCTAATAAATATTTCATTTGAATAAATCAATTCAAAACTAAAGATTCCATTGAACAACGTCATTCAGCGAGTCAATACGTCACTGAGAACCTGTAGGGAAATCCCCCACAGTCAGCTGTCGTATTTAAAGGTCATTGACCTTGGTCAATGGGTGGCTGTCACACTCAAGTAAACGATAGATTTCAAAACTATAAAAAATTTTAACTGTAGTTTGGATTCTAATTTGACACATTTATTGACTGTCTCAGTCATGTCATCCTCCAATGTTTTTGGGAGGAGGTGAATTTTTTTTTCATTGACGGTTTGACGATATCAATGTTGAGAGTGCCTCCAAATATGTTGCGGGAAAACATCGAAGTTTTACCACCATGAATATTTCTGGTAGCCGTGTTATTCACATTGTGATTGTTTTTTTTTCTTCGTCCTCCATCGGTCTGGAATTTATCGTTCATCTCAAAATCATCTCGAAATTGAAGGCAGGATCTGTTCCAAAAGTGAAAGTTGTATCGGCGAACGCGGACACCATCTTGGTTGCTATCAATAAGCGGTGTAATACGAATGTTAATGAGGGTGATTAGGCTAACCAATGGTTAGTAAACTCACTGGTAAACATTCAAACAGGAAAATTGTAATGAGGCCTAAATTTATTATCTCTCCTCACTAGAGAAGTAATGTAATTAACCAATATTATAAAGGGTGGAAATCTAACTGCCTCCTTTTGCAAAATTAGTTACTTTCCTTAACCTTTACCTCTCTCTGGGCTAATTCAGCAGACAATAAATTGATATTTTTTTCCCATAAAATGGGCATTGACATTTCATGCAAGGAGACAATTTGTCCTAAGGAGACAATTTGCATGAAATACCAAAGCCTGTATTCTGGGAAATATAATCTCATCAAAATGTCGTAGGCTGAAATTTTTACCCAGCATGCAGAGTGTTAAACAGTTCTTTGTGGTTATCTTTATTACAAAGAATATAATGATTTTTGAACATTTACCAAATCTACCATCAGCTACCTATGGTATTATAAGGTATGAAAACACTTCAAGTATTTAGGGTTAGCATAGACCCTTACCCCAACTTGTTTTTAGTTAGAAGCAGACTTACCTCGATGTACAGGTCTGCTTGTACAATTCTGTTCAAGTTTTCTAGTAACAACATACTTTTAACCTTCAGCATCACATTCTGTGGCATCTGATCTGGGTCTAAATTGTTTGCCAATTACCCTTTTGGGGGTCTCCAGACTAAAATGGGTTCAAGGAAAGAGTTTGGTCCTAAAGGGAGGAAATTCTTCCTTTTAAGATAGAGGCAAATATTTTCATACCTAAGTTATTTCCCTTGAAATCGTATCAATTCCCCAAAGCCCTATCAAGTGAAAGATTAATGTGTCTTTAGCCCATTTTAGTCTGGAGACCCTCATTCTGATCAGGGTCTCCACTGTTTCCAAAAAGTTTAGCTATTTTTCTCTTGGAATAATATCTAAATAACATAGCCTGACATACCTAAAATTGATATTGGACTCTTCCAATATATAGTGTGGAGGAAACTATTTGATCATTTTATACTAGAAAAGTGTCCATAGGACATGGATGCCCCTGCCTGGTGCCTTCATATCATACAATGATTAAGTTATACCAGAGTTGTCTTAGTTGTTCGTGACATATCGTTTAATTATGTTTTAGCCATCTGTGAAGTTTCATGAATTTATTCCATATGGTTTAGGAGTTATGAGCTGGACGCGACTTTTCAGCATTACACTATATGGATTTTAGGTAAGGGGTAATTCAAAACTCAAACTAGCCAGAGTTTTCTTCCTTGTTGGCAACACATCATCTCAATATGATTTAGCCATCTGTAAAGTTTCATAAATATATTCAATACTGTTTAGGAGTTATGAGTCAGACACAAATTTTCAGCATTACACTACATGGGTTTTAGGCAAGAGGGATAATTCAAAAACCAAAGTAGCCAGAGTTGTCTTCTTTGTTCATGACACACTGTCTTGATATGATATAGCTATCTGTGAAGTTTCATAAATATATTCCATACAGTTTAGGAGTAATGGCCCGGACACCATTTTTAGCACGCACGGACAGAGGGACAGTGACAAAACTTAATACCATTCCACCATTCTTGGAATGGGCCGGGGAATAAAAATGGGTTAAGCATAACTGAAATGTGCATATTTGGATCTTCCTGCATATCCATATAGTCTGATCTGACAGGGCTTTTACCTTCTACTGTTACATTCTAATGAATGTAATGATTCTGAAAGTGGACAGTGAAAGCCATGACCAGACTGTGTTGATATGCAGACTGATCTGGATCTTCATTGTCTGCATATGCTCAAAGACAAGTTTTCGCATCACATGGCCTAGACAGTAATATTTTATTTTTTCTGTATTGTTATCAGGCTATCTGCACATTTCACATGAGTGTATAAGTAGGGATAGGAGTTTCAGTGTCCAAATATTTAAGGTAAATAGGGTACTTCAAGGGTTCTGTTTATAAGCAGCAACTCACTACACTAATAAAAAATGCTTTAGCATAATACAAAGTACATAAGAGGAACATTAAAGTTTCCCCATGAGCAAATAGCAAATACTTTTGAAAATTTTGGCAAGGTCCACACTATTCCACTGAAGAAAACAGAAACCTTATACAATACAAGTGGCAAATAGTGAAGTTTCTGACCAGGATGTGTACATGTGCATGTTTGCTTAGTTTCTGACCAGGCTGTGTACATGTGCATGTTTGCTTAGATCTTCATTTTTAACCATAGGAACATGTCAGTTTTCCCAAAATGGGTCTCTCTTATTATAATATGAAGTGGTCAACTTAACACTGGTCAAAGGTAAGACCAAGATATACCATAGCTCTAGATAACTAATTCTAGGCTTCAAAGTTATGACATTTTCTTATTTCTCCAAGAAAAATATGATGTGGGTACTGATCACAAGAGGTGATTCTACTGAGAACCAAAAACATGTTTTGGTTGGAAATGATGTCAAGGTCACCAAAATCAAGAGATATGATGCATACAAGAAAGGTCCAAAGATTTGGACAAACACAGTAAGCTGTTTGTACAAAACAATGGACTTGAAAGCTCTATGTTAGTCATCATCAAGGACCTTCTTTTAAGCTTTAGTACTCTCCACAGGAAACCAATAATGACGACATATAGAGTTGTTTTGTTGTTTTTTTTACACTTTTTTCCAAGGACAACCTGTCCACTATTGTAGCACTCTAAATATTCAAATACCATGACTCCTTACCAAACTAATTCTAAAATCTGTGCCAATGCCATTCTAGTAGGAACTTGCATGTTTTCTTAGAGAAATAAGAAGAAATGTTCATCTAAATAACCTTCTTATCTGGAGCTTTGATTCTACAGGCTAATTAAGTCTATAAGTGTTGATTACATACTTTGAGCCAAGTAAATAATTTGTCCACTCACTTTCAACTTGACACAGTTATTGGCAACACCATAACCCTGTACAGGCCAACAATATTTCAAAATGTTGTCTGCTGAAATTTTTAACCAGCATGCTAAACATTATATTGGCATTGCTCTGTTTGGAGATAGGTGTTTATCAGTAGTGGCCCTCACATGGACCATGGCAAGTAAAACAATGTCTGAGCATATGCTAGAAGTAAAAAGACTCAGATCTTCTCCAATCAGTATCCTGCTATTATAACAATCTACAAAGCCCAGGGGTTGTATGTACAAAAAAGGTTTAATACCCTGATCTGTGCATAAGCCATGCTGAGTCTGCACATTTTACACATGCATGAATAAAGCTCGAGATAAGAAGGGGTATCAGGAAAATATCTTTCTTATTTCTCCATGAAAATATCTTTCTTATTTCTCCATGAAAATATCTTTCTTATTTCTTCATGAAAATATCTTTCTTATTTCTCGATGAAAGTATCTTTCTTATTTCTCCATGAAAATATCTTTCTTATTTCTCCATGAAAATATCTTCCTATTTCTCCATGAAAGCATACTTTATGGTACTCATTAGAAGTCCCCTGTCAAGGCAGTGCTAATGAGAAACGTTAACCTTGTCATGCTGAATAAACTAAGAGGCCACGCCCATCTCCAATTTTCAGCCAATCAGATTACTTGATCCAGGTTGTTGAATCAAACTCACATACTTAATGGCAAACAGTGCATATCCAAATCAGTTAGCTTCTTCCAAAGCCAACTGATCTGGATCTACACTGTTTGTAAAGGCAGGGTATATCTGAGTTCAGCAGGACAAGGGTTAACAAAGGCTTTCATGGAAAATATCAACATTTTTCGGTTGAAAAAGAAACAAAAAAAAAACAAAAACAACTTATCTGGGGCTATGATGAATAAAGCTCTATATAGGAAAGTAGACAGAGAAATACTTTTTTTTTCTATTTTGATACTTTTTGGTTGACAATAGCAGCATATCTAGATCTAAGCTTGAAGACCATCTGAGCCAGCACATGAGAAAAGGGTCCTTATCACACAGGTGACCAGCAAAGACTCAGGCCAGGCTGCATGTGCAGTTTCACTAGAGCCTTTGCCGTTTGCAGACATACACATAGAGACCTTGAGGAAGCCTCCGGCAAAAATACATGTCTGTAGCCCTAATAGGGGACTGTGCATGCGCATTTGAAGAACCACAACCCACAAAAACCATAAAGTCCCTTTTCTTGTGTTCCAGCTCAGGCCCAAACTATACTTACAAACTCTAGATCTAAGAACTTCTAAATCTCTTCTATGAGCTTCTAGTTCATCTCGGAAAGCATGTTTGCTGGAAAACAATATATTATATAAAATATTAACCTTTGTCCTGCTGAACCTAGATATGCTCTACCTTTGCACACAGTGTTCTGAAGAAGCCAACTGATCTGGATCTGCACTGTTTGTCACTTAATATGTGAATTTGTATCAACAGTCTGGATCAAGCAATCTGATTGGCTGACAATTAGAAGTTGGCTTAGCATCATAATTAATTCAGCATGACATCACAAGAGTTCAGCAATGTGATAAATGCCATAGCATAACTCCAGATAAGGCACTTTTATTCCATCCAAAAACTACTGATACTACTCTTATTCCTCTACAAAAACATATATTGTTATAACTCTTTCCAAGTGCCTTGCATAGGCACTTCTAATACAACTCTTCACAACATATGATTTCATGAAGTAGAATTTACCTGGTTACTCCCTTATCTGGACCTACACTGTATTTAACCCTTGCACTCTGCCAGTAATTAATTCAATTCAAATTTATTCAGGTATAAGATTGCTTCTTTAACAAAACAAAAACATAGTATTTACAAATGTATTACCTATCTCTGTTTTTGGAACTTTTGAGGTAGTTTTGATGAGTACCTAAAACATAGTTACTGTATTAATCTTAAGTATTTGGACTGACAGATCTGAGCAGCAGTGCAGACCCAGGTCAGATCTGTAGAAGGCAATGTTTGATCAGTGTCTACACAGTTTGCCACTCAGCCAGCTGTTTTTAAACACTTTAACAGGTAGTTAAAAGGACTTGTAAACATTTAAAAGACAAGTATGACAGGATTCAAGGTGTTTAAATGGTAATGGTGTAAATAGTGTAGATCTAGACCAGATGCCAGGGTCTGTTCTGTGTGTACAAAGTTTGCTCAGGCCTGTCTGTCAGAATTGCAGGACAGATACGATATTTTTTTTTTCTTCAGATGTTGGTATCTGAGGAAAGTAGAAAAGATATTTTTAAATGTCCAAGGCACAGCTTAGATTGCTATTTAGGAGAAATAACCTTCTTAACCCTTGTCATGCTGAATAAATTAAGATGCCATGCCCATTTCTAATTGTCCATCAATCAGATTACCTAGTCTAGATTGTTGACATAAATTCACATCCTGAATCAAAAACACTGGAGATCCAGATCTGTTGGCTTCCTCAGAAAAAGCAAATTCTTTTCTTTTAAAGTAGACCTCTTTTCTGAATGGAGGTAAAAATTTTAGTGAGTTACCTCCCCTGAAAGTGTATCCATTCCCCTTCAGATAAACAGCCATTTTTACTCAGTTTCAACATATGGACTTACACCTTGCAACAGCCTTTACTTAAAAAAAATCGGCCAAATGGCTATGTCACAACTGCTGACAGTGTTCATGAAATGGTGCTAAATGCTAAGATTAAACATTGTTCAGCCAAGCCTGAAAAGAAGGGCAAGGTCAGTAAGGGTCCATGGCAGATGGCAGGTTGCATAATGGCAGATGTGTATATGAAGTTTCATAAGCCTAGAAGCCTTAGTATTGAAGGAATGGCATTAAATGCAGACTTAACTTTGTTGATGCTGACAAAAGCGCTGCCAACACCAACACCGTCATTGGAAAGTGATCCCTATATCACTCCTACTTGCTAAAGCAGTCTTGACAAAAACTACATGAAACTGAAATCATTAAATTTTTATTTGACCTAAGACCAAAACACATATTCACTCCATGGAAATATAAACTTGAGCCACAATGCAAGAAAGCATACTGTCAGACATCTGAACCAGCAAAGACTGATCAACCTGCACATATATGCAGTCTGATCAGAGTATTCATTGTCTGTTTGTGGGAACCTTGGATCCTTGACTATCAACAGAAACATCTAGTGAAGAGAATGATCAGACTTTATGGATGTGATCCCAGTCTCCACTCGGCACACATGTATGCTGTATGTTTTCTCGTTATGACTCATTTTTCAGGCAAAAATAACTATTTCAACATCAGTTACATAGTTTCTGGTATCTGCCCAAATATTTTGGGTAAATATGACATCATAATTAATTAGTTGTAAACCTTCAAACAAGACTGATTCATTAAATAAATTTATAAAACAACCAAGACCCAAAAAGTATTGCCATACTCTAAGGAACAACAACTAATAGTTGTTATTTTTTCTCAGAAAGAGAAGTGTTCATTCAAATGACAGAAAAGAAGGTTACTTATTTCTTCTTTATTCAAGAACTTGCAACCTTGATATTTCAATCTCAGTTTCATTTTTCAGTCCTTCATTGTCCTATCAACAGCACTTCAGTCATTTCTGGACTATGATAAGGTGATGACATAATTATATTTGATGAAGAAAATTCCATTTTCAGTTGAAAACAATGATGAGAAAAATTCTACTTTCATTAGAAAACAATGGTAAGAAACACTCCCATTTCATTAGAAAAGCAAGCAAGAATTAACCTTTACCACTCTTTGGGTTGATTCAGCAGCTGACAAACTGATGATATTTTTCTGATTTTTTTCCAGAAAACAGGATCATGGAAGCAATTTGCATGAAATGTCAAATCCTGTTTTCTGGGAAAAATAAGAAAAATATTTCAATATGTTATCTGCTGAAAATTTTACCCAGAGTGCAAAGCGTTAAACCTACTGTCCACTTTGCACTCCCAACCAACAACACTGACTGCTGTATTTACCCTAAATAGTCAGACACCTCAGTTCCTTAACCCTTGCGAATAAATTAAGGTGTCACGCCCACTTCTAATTTTTAGCCAATCAATCTACTTGACCCAAGTTGTTGATACAAATTCACATACTTAATGACAAACAGTGCAGATCCAGATCAGTTCGCTTCTTCAGGAGCCAGCTGATCTGGATATACACTGTTTGCAAAGGGAGGGTATATCCGGGTTCAGCAGGACCACTTTAAATCATTTAGAACAACTCCATTTTATCACCTGTTGATGTGTCTCCAATGTAGTAACTGATTAACAGATTATAGCCTGAATAACTGCTTCTATAGGAGCAGTCTGATCCTCAGGCCTGTCTGTCCAAATACTTAGGGTAAACATGGTAATCCATTGACCCATTCTGTCTTTTTTTATTTTTTTTAATTCAAGCATTACTTATGTTTATTATTATTTTATTATTATTATTATTATCACACACATTATTATTATCATTATTATCATCACTATCATTATTATTATCATTATTATTTTCCAATTGAGTTTCTAATGAAACAAATCCAAACTGTGACTGGCTGGGTTTTAAATAAGAATTCTTCTTCTTCTTCCTCTCTGTTCTTCTTCTTATTATCATTACTTCAGTGTGTAATGAAGCAAATCCAAGCTGTGACTAAGGCTGGGTTTAAGATAAGAATTTTTCTTGTTCTTCTTCCTCTCTCTCTTTTCTACTTTGTCTTTTTCTTATTCTTATTTTCCATTTGAATGTGTAATGCAGCAAACTCAAACTGTGACTAGGTGGGTTTTAAATAAGAAAGATTAAGTCACTGTTTGAAATCAAGAAAATGTACTGTATTAGTAAAGCTGACACCTTTCCTGTGACTTGTGACACACAGAAAAAGAAAATAAAAAGCTAAAATAATAAACATCTATAGCAAAATTCTAAATTATAGCTAACCCTTTAAGTGCCTTCAAAACTGTAACAGACAATATTCTATTTTTTATTCCATGAAAATAAGTCAACCCTCACTTTCTGGAAATGTTAAAAAAAGGTGTTTTAGAATGTTATCTACTGCTGTTGTGACTGGCATTTTAGGGGTTAAATATTAAAATATATGTTAGACAAGATTTTTCTTCAATGTATAGTGCATCAAATCCGACGATTTCTTTTATATTACACTGATATTCATACACTTGACCCATTTACGTACAGTGGACTTTTCTAATACAACTCTTCAGACCAGTCTATTTCCAACAGAAGGATGTCTGGTTAGTTTTTATTATTGCTATGTTTTATAGAACATACTCTATTTAATGCAAACAGTGTAGACACTGATCAGATGCCGCATTCTGCCGCATTCTGCCGCATCTGATTTCTGGGTCTGTACACTATTTGCCAATTACCCTTTTAGGGGTCTCCCAACTAAAATGGGTTAATAGCATCATAAATATAGCATCTATATATCTCTATCTGTAGTGACAAATGACTTTGTCAAGGAGGCAATGCAAGCCATTTGAAAAACTTGCTGAATGTGTCAAAAACAGACTATTTGTAAACATTATGGACATATTTTTCGGTTACTGACTTAATAATAAAAAACGTGAAACAATAATACCCAGCCATTATCATGTCGCAGGCAGATAACTCCGTCAAAAATGGATGAAATATGCCCATTAACAATTCCAAAGCAGATGTCCACAATATCAATGCACATACCAAGTTTGGTGAAAATCCATTGATATTTACTTAAGTTATTGTTCAGAAATGAAAATATGGATGAGTGGAGGGCATATAAAAACTCTGTAAAAAATGGACGAATTTTGCCCATTAGCAATTCCAAAGCAGATGTCCACAATATCAAGGCACATACCAAGTTTGGTGAAAATCCATTGATATTTACTAAAGTTATTGTCCAGAAATAAAAATACGACATGTCGCCGGCACATACCTCTGTCAAAAATTGACGAAATTTGTCCATCTATAATCCCAAACTAGATCTCCACAATATCAATGCACACACCAAGTTTGGTGAAAATCCATTTTTATTTACTAAAGTTATCATCTAGAAATAAAAATATAGACCTGTTGTGGGCAGATACAATGTAACTCCTTCAAAAATTGATGAAATTTGCCCATTAACAATCCCAGACCAGATTTCCACAATATCAATGCACACACCGTTTGGTGAAAATCCATTGAAATTTACTCAAGTTATCATCCGGAAGCAAAAATATGGATGGATGGATGCATGACAGATGGACAGAAGGGCAGACAGACGGACAGCCAGCATGATACCATAATACCTCGCCACTATCGTGTGGCGGGTAATTTCACTGTAAAATACACTAAAATGCAAGCTATCAGTCCTGCTGTAATCAAAATATTAATGTGTATATGAAATTGTGAATCAACACCAAACAAGAAGTGTCAATAAGCAGTCCTTATTAGATACCCCCAGCATGGTAATGACTACCTTCCGATTAATTATTTATTAAGATAAGAAGCAGAAACCAATGTAACTGACAGACATATGGACAGATGGATGGACAGATGGATGGACAGACAATGACAAAACCACTTTTGATCTACAAGTTGCCTCGATACTTCCTACCAAGTTTCGAGTAAATAGGCCTTTTGGTTCAGGAGAAGAAGCGCAAAATAGATTTTCAAGATGGCAGCCATCTTTGCTTTCTGAACAAAACAATTTTAGTTACTTTTGATCAACAAGTCACCCTGATACTTCCTACCAAGTTTCCAGTCAACTGGCCTTTCGGTTCAGGAGAAGAAGTGCAAAATAGATCTTTAAGATGGCGGCCATCTAAGATTTCCAATCAGAACAATTTTAGCTATTTCTTATCTACAAGTTGCCAAAATACTTCCTACCAAGTTTTGAGTCAATTGGCTTTTCTGTTCAGGAGAAGTAGTGCAAAATAGGTTTTCTAGATGGTGGCCATCCTGGATTTCCTATCAGGATGATTTTAGCTATTTTTGATCTGCAAGTTGCCACGATACTTCCTACCAAATTTCAAGTCAACTGGCCTTTTGGTTAAGGAGAAGACATACAAAATACATTTTCAAGATGGCTGCCATGGCGGCCTTGGATTTCCAATTGGAACAATTTTAGCTATTTTTGATCTATAAGTCACCCCAATGCTTTCTACCACGTTTCGAGTCAATTGGTCTTTCGGTTCAGAAGTGCAAAATAGATTTTCAAGATGGCTGCCATGGCAGCCAACGGATTTGCAATAGGAATAATTTTAGACAAATTCTGTACTGTAATAATTATGCCACCCATATACTGTCCATATATATATGTCTAACATTTATTGTTGCCAAGAAATACTCAAATGATATTTACTTATCTAACCCATGGTTATCTGGAGCTCTTTAATACAAAGAAAAAAAACAGACAAATACAAGGAAATGTGACAGATAGAAGCTGGATTTTCTCTCGAACAATTACTGCCAATGTGCTTGCTTTGCCTGTATACCAAATTAATAAACTTTGATTAGCCTAAGAGAAAAAAGTTGATCTTGTAAAATAGGCCAAGGTCAAGCCAGGTTCATCATATAAACTTTGTAGGGCTCAAGTTCCTGATGCTGTGTGCCAAGTTTCAAGGCCATCCAACTTTTGGTTCTGGAGAAGATGATTTTTAAAGGGTTTTTACTATACATAGGCATGGTGGCCATCTTGGTCATGGAACCAGGACCAATTATATAAACTTTTGTTGCCGCAAGCCAGATGTTCCACATGAAATTTGACTTCAATCAGCTCAGTGGTTTCTGAGAAAAAGATGTTTGAAAGTGTGGATGGATGATAGCCTGAAGGCAGAGGCAGATAACCCATGGGGGAAAAAAAAAAAGATGCCAACAGAAAGGCCTTATCACTTTATCCATTTGTTGTAAGTTTCAAAAACATCTATTTGAACTTTGATTTTATATAATTTTTTTTTCAAGATTTTCCAATGTAAAAGCCTAAATTAACAAAGTTGACCTTGTTGTAAAATAAGTCAAGGTCAACACAGGGTCATCATTTATATAAACTTAATTGGGCTCAAGTCCCTTTTCCTGTGTGCCAATTTTCAAGGTCATCTAACTTATGGTTCTGGAGAAAAGATTTTTAAAGGGTTTTTACCATACATGGGCATGGCAGCCATCTTGGTCATGTGACCAGGACCAATTATATAAACTTTTGTTCCCGTGAGGCATAGATGTTCCATATAAAATCTGACTTCAATTGGTCCAGTGGTTTCTGAGGTAAAGATGTTTGAAAGTGTGGATGGACGACGATGATGGGCAGCAGACAACAGACCATTGGTATGCTATAAGCTCACCTTGTGAGCCTTCGGCTTAGGTGAGCTAAAAAAAAAGACTAGAAAATATAAAAAAATTTGATTCATAAAAATAAAAGTATAAAATACCCTAGCTCCCATCTATGCAACAAAACTTTAAATAAAAAGTTTGGCTAGTTTTAAAAGAACCACCAAACATGGTCCATAAACTAAAAAAAAAAAAAAAGAAAATACATGTAAAAGAATGATAATGCGCAAAAAAAAAAAAAAAAAAAAAAATACAGAGCTTTAGATAACTGGGATTATAGATAAATATTTTTCTTACATCACCATGAAAATATATGTTGTGGGTATTCATTGGAAAAGCCTCTACCAACAACATATGTTTTCATGGAGAAATAAGATAAATATAACAGAAATATAAAAATATATATATAAAAATATTAAAAAAAAATATTAACAAATATCAAAAAAAAAACAAAAAAAAAAAAAAACAGTGTGGAGAATAATATGGCACAAGTCAGACTGATGACCCCTAAATTGTAGGGTTCCTTTTTGCATAATAATTTTGCTCTATCTGTTTGAATTCTCATAAACTCAGCGACTGACATATTAGAACTTTATTGCAATATCCTTGATCTTGCAAAAAAGTTTTACACTTTTCTTGCTTTACAATTCTTTCTTTCTTTCTCTTGATACTGCCATACGCCCTCCCAGACATTCTAGGCAGGCATGTTGTTTTGTCCTTTTAGAGAATTGGACTTCCACCTTCCTGACAAATACTATATCAAAGTCAGGTTAGTGGGGTATCACATTTCCATATTTCTGATGACTGAGGCCATAAAACTCTGCCAAGCTGGCCATAATATGATGCTACATCATGCAATTACTGATAAGACAGTTAACTAGAAACCCACATAAAACATTCTTAAATATAAAACACAATAAAGTAGCTGAAAACTGATTCCAAAATGTACATTTGCCTAAAAAGTTAATCAAATTACACATTTAAAACAGTTTCCTATGTTAAAAAATAAAGATTTTAAGATTATACATTAAATTGCAGGAACAACTGTTATCAGAGAAAAGTAGTCCCCAGGTTAATTTGGTAATGCCACCTGTTGTGAACAGACTCATTAGTGTATGGAGAGTTGGATGCCTGCTGGGGACAGGGTTAAAACTGCTGGTGAAGTAGAGAGGTTAAAAACAAAACTAAACTCATCATTTTAGGACCTAGGGCCATGATTGCAGTTTGCTAACTTCTTCCTTGAAAGCATCAAGGGTTGGCAAACATACAGTCCAGTCGACTAAGGGAGGCATTCTACTGGATTATAGCCAGTGGAAAGAAAGAATATTTGTAGTAGTTCCTATGGCACTTTTTTTGTAAACAAGAAAAACATAAATCTCTCAGCAAGATCAAGGATATTGTAGCTGTACTAATACTTAGGTCCTTACTGAGCTATGTCTAATGAGAATTCCTATAGTAATGCAATTATGAAGAAAAAAGGAACCATACAAATTGTGGCCATCAGTCTTCTGTGGCATAATCAATCATGAGACCCTTCACTTTCAGGTATTTTTCTCTTCGGACAAAATTATCTCTCTACTGCCACAATATTCCAAAATCAGCTCGCAGAAGGGTAAAGCATGAAGTACAATAGTAAGAAAAACCTTCTACAATGAAGAAAAAAAATTACCTTTGACATGCTGTCTAACTAATCCAGTTCTCCAAATAGGATGCTTTTTTGACAAAAAAAAAAAAAAATTGTATTTCTTCATAAAAATATGATAATGGTTTGTTTGTGTTGAGGTTTTACGGCCCAGTCAACCCAATGGGGTCATGTCGAGCACGATCAGTTTACCTAACCACAAGTTTACTGGGCAGGCTAAGTCCTCTAGGCGGTTAACCAGTATTGTGCACATTCTTTTGCCAGAAACTGACAACTGCCCTTCTTGAATCAGCGGAAGGGAGAGAATGACCGTAGAAAATATTTCATGATCAATCTCCACGAAAGAATGTTGCTGACCTCGGCGGGGGTTGAACCCGCGACCTCCTGGTCTCCAGTCGGACGGCGCATCCAACTGAGCCACCGAGGCCGGTTATATGATAATGGTAAATGTCCTAAAATGTCATACACCATTTTCTGACAAAATGGCATATGCAAGCAGTGCAGGCCCAGATCAGACTGCTCCTGAAGTATTTTAAGAAACATCTGCATAAAAAGCAAAATTTTGGCCAAAAGGTAGGCAATAAAGTCTTCAATACTTTATTGTATAGGGTGGGTCTCATTAGAATTGTCTCAGCAAGGAAAATCAAATAACCACAATACATTTTTGTACTATTAAGAAAAACTATTATCCTACAGATAAACCACTGAAAATACATCAAAACTTGCAATGCACTGTGGGAAACCCACACAATTACATACACCACCAGCAAATACCCAGTGTAGCCTACCAGCTGGTATCTACCCAGATAAGAAAGTGCCTATATTGACTCAAAGCTCTAGATAAAGAGTGTTTTTCAGTTTAAAAGTATTGATATTTTTCTTACTTTTCTCCCAAAAAATATGATATACCATATTCAACCTAATTACCGCACATATCCCTATAAGCGCACAGTCAAGCAATTCCGTAGTCTTCAGATTACAGCCAGTGAACTTTTTGTCTACTTCTTTATAAAGGCATATGTTGTGGGTACCCATTTGAATTGCATTGACTTATCAATGCAATTCAAATGAGTATCCACAACATGTGCTTTCATAAAGAAAATCAGGAAAAACACACACACACACACAAAAACATCGCATAAGCTTCATTAGATACGTCCTTCGCTGATCTTTTTTTAAGTGTAACCTCAGTAAAGGTGGATACATATTTTACCACAAATTTTCCTAGTAGTTTTGAAAAACCAAAGCGCACTGTGTGGTAATTAGGTTGAATATGGCACTTTTTAGAAGTGTCTCATTTAGGAGCTTCTATTCAGTTACCAGAACATATGTTTTTGTGGATAAACAAAAAAAAAATTGTCTAAATACCCCTCTTATCGAGAGCTTTCTATAGTCAACTCTACTTATGAGACATCATACGTGTTATAAAATGCAATAGTGTGTCTTCAGGGCATGCATCAACAACAGATCAGCCTGCACATCATATGGGCAGCGACAAGCAAATAGATGTCTTCAAACATGTGCAAAATGCACAGATTCACATTCATCTCATGCATGGGGAGTCTTCTGTTGGCATTTGCTGTCCATTGATACATTCTGTATTGTCCGATGATTCTGTTAGCGGACAGTGAAGGCCCTGATCAGAAGACTGTGTGGATGTGCAGGCTGATCTGGGCCTTTGCTGTCCACATGAGTCTGAAGACAACAAGGTTTTGCAGCCATTTAGTCCTTCATACCTTAAGTAAGGTCTTTTTTATTTCAACCAAAAAGTATCCATATTTTTCTTACTTCTCTAAGAAAACATATATTATGGAATCTCAGGAGTACCCACAGTTCTAATGAGTACCCACATCATATGTTTTCATGTATAAATAAGATTATTTTATCTGGACAACCCTCTATTCTATTGGAATTGCTATGATTATGTAAGTAGACAGGGAAGGCATGCAGCCACTCATCCAGCAGCGCTTACATCAGCAGGTTGTGAAATGGACGAGTTAGAATTTTAGAATGAATATCATAGGAGTTTGTTTAATGACCTGTCAATCCTTGTGGATCACTTTGTGTCATCTCCCAGAGAAAGGGAGAAAAGGAACAGAAGAGATAGTACAGGAGAGGAAAGAGAGTAACAAAGGATGACAAAAAAAGATGAATGATAGTCCAGAAACCCAACACATACTAACATGCCCTCTTCCCCTACTTGCTGCAAGAATCTGTCCCAATATTTAAGGTTCAATACAGTACTTTGCATGCCAGGACTGCATTCAGAAATGCAATGTGATAGCAAATGTTTTGGATCCCTGTACATAATGACGAGGACCAACAGGAGCAGGGATCCAGGGATAAACACTCTCAAGTAATTTGCACTTCTGAATGCAGCCCAGGTGTAACATAAATTTTACACACATTTTCCATTACACAGTCAACAAATACTCACACTTCTAGAACATCTCTATTCATGGACATTATCTGTGTTTCTGACAGATGTGCATTACTTCCCTTGGCAGAGCTGATCTGTAGCTGGCTCTGTAACATCTGAATTTCACCAAGGAGTTCTCGCCGCATCTGTTCCATTCGCCGCTCTATGTGTGGATCAGGTCGACGATCAGTAGTTTTCTCTGTCAGCTGAAATATTTCATCTGAAAACAAACAATACAATCCATGTACAGTGGAACCTTAAATAATGGTCACCTCCCAACAACAGCCTATAACTGACACTTTTCTCATCTCCCTTAGTCCTGTTTTACTGTATATTTAACCTGTCTACAACAGCCATTTTCCTATTACAGCCACTTTTCCCATCTCCAGATGTCCCCTTTTACTGCATATTTCACCTGGTCTACAACAGCCATATCTGTATAACAGCCATTTTTCTCATCTCCAGAAGTCCCCTTTAACTGTATATATCACCTCTCTACAACAGCTGTCTCCCTATAACAACCACTTATCTCAGCTCCCAAAGACCTCCTTTACTGTATATTTTACCTATCTACAACAGCTCTCTCCCTATAACAGCCACTTTTCTCATCTCCTAAAGTCCTGTTTTACAGTATATTTTATCTCTATACAACTGCTGTCTCCCTATAACAGCCACTTTTCTCATCTCCCAAAAACCTCCTTTACTGTATATTTTACCTATCTACAACAGCTCTCTCCCTATAACAGCCACTTTTCTCATCTCCCCAAGTCCTCTTTTACAGTATATTTTATATCTATACAACTGCTGTCTCCCTATAACAGCCACTTTTCTCATCTCCCAATGTCCTGTTTTACAGTATATTTTACCTATCTACAACTGCTGTCTCCCTATAACAGCCACTTTTCTCATCTCCCAAAGTCCTGTTTTACAGTATATTTTACCTATCTACAACTGCTGTCTCCCTATAACAGCCACTTTTCTCATCTCCCAATGTCCTGTTTTACAGTATATTTTACCTATCTAAAAACAGCAGTCTCCCTATAACAGCCACTTTTCTCATCTCCCAAAGTCCTGTTTTACTGTATATTTTATCTATCTACAACAGCTGTCTCCCTATAACAGCCACTTTTCTCATCTCCCAAAGCCCTGTTTTATAGTATATTTTACCTCATTACAACAGTTGTCTCCCTATAACATTAAAAACCACTTTTCTCATCTCCCAAAGTCCTGTTTTACTGTATAGTTTACATCTCTACAACAGCCGTCTCCCTATCACAGCCACTTTTCTCATCTCCCAAAGTCCTGTTTTACAGTATATTTTACCTCTCTACAACAGTTGTCCCTCTATAACAGCCACTTTTCTCATCTCCCAATGTCCTGTTTTACTGTATATTTTACCTCTCTATAACAGCCATCTCACTATACCAGCCACTTTTCTCATCTCCCAAAGCCCTGTTTTACTGTATAGTTTACATCTCTACAACAGCCATCTCCCTATCACAGCCACTTTTCTCATCTCCCAAAGTCCTGTTTTACAGTATATTTTACGGCTCTACAACAGCCATCTCTCTATAACAGCCACTTTTCTCATCTCCCAATGCCCTGTTTTACTGTATATTTTACCTCTCTATAACAGCTGTCTCCCTATAACAGCCACTTATCTCATCTCCCAAAGTCCTGTTTTACTGTATAGTTTACATCTCTACAACAGCCATCTCCCTATCACAGCCACTTTTCTCATCTCCCAAAGTCCTGTTTTACAGTATATTTTACCGCTCTACAACAGCCGTCTCTCTATAACAGCCACTTTTCTCATCTCCCAATGTCCTGTTTTACTGCATATTTTGCCTCTCTATAACAGCTGTCTCCCTATAACAGCCACTTTTCTCATCTCCCAAAGTCCTGTTTTACTGTATAGTTTACATCTCTACAACAGCCATCTCCCTATCACAGCCACTTTTCTCATCTCCCAAAGTCCTGTTTTACAGTATATTTTACCTCTCTACAACAGTTGTCTCCCTATAACATTAAAAGCCACTTTTCTCATCTCCCAAAGTCCTGTTTTACTGTATAGTTTACATCTCTACAACAGCCATCTCCCCATCACAACCACTTTTCTCACCTCCCAAAGTCCTGTTTTACTGTATAGTTTACATCTCTACAACAGCCATCTCCCTATCACAGCCACTTTTCTCATCTCCCAAAGTCCTGTTTTACAGTATATTTTACCTCTCTACAACAGCCATTTCTCTATAACAGCCACTTTTCTCATCTCCCAAAGTTGAATCAGCGGAAGGGAGAGAATGACCATAGAAAATATTTCATGATCAATCTCCACGAAAGAATGTTGCCGACCTCGGCGGGGGTTGAACCCGCGACCTCCTGGTCTCCAGTCGGACGGCGCATCCAACTGAGCCACTGAGGCCGGCTCTCCTAATGTCCTGTTTTACAGTATATTTTACCTATCTACAACAGTAATTTCCCTATAACAGCCACTTTTCTCATCTCCTAATGTCCTGTTTTACAGTATATTTTACCTCTCTACAACTGCCGTCTCCCTATAACAACCACTTTTCTCATTTCCCACAGTCTTGTTTTACTGTATATTTTACCTATCTAAAACAGCCCTCTCCCTATTACAGCCACTTTTCTCATCTCACAATGTCTTGTTTTAGGGTATATTTTACCATTCTCCAACAGCCATCTCCCTATTACAGCAACTTTTCTCATGTCCCAAAGTCCTGTTTTACTCTGTATTTTACATCTCTACAATGGCCGTTTCCCTACAACAGCCACTTTTCTCATCTCCCAATGTCCTGTTTTACAATTGCCCAACTATAAGCCAATATCAGTTGGTAGCCCCGGTGAGGTAAGATACTCGACACCTGCTCCACACCCGACTACCCTGTTAACAAAAAACAAAAACAACACCACCATCTGGTCCTGTTTTACAGTATATTTTACCTATATACATCAGCCTTCTCCTTATAACAGCCACTTTTCTCATCTCCCAATGTCCTGTTTTACAGCTGCCCAACTATAAGCCAATATCAGTTGGAAGCCCCGGTGAGGTAAGATACTCGACACCTGCTCCACACCCGACCACCCCATCAACAAAAAACAACAAGAGGCCCACGGGCCACGGTTTGCTCACCTGAGTGACATAGCCACTGCAGACATGCAGAGGTTATGCAACATTTTTCCAATCCTATCATCGCAACTAATGAAAATATCATCATTTGAGCAGTTCTTAGTTTTGAAGAAGAATATATGGGCCTGACAGTCAATGGAGCATGATCATTTGAATGAACTATCAATCACATTTCAACAGAAGGATCAATGTGAAATTTGGTGAAAATTGGCTAAGTGGTTTCTGAAGAATCATGATTTTATACATGTAAACAGCACATTGGCAGGGAAATATTATAAATATAAACCAGATGATGGCCATCGTAGATTTCCAATCAGAACAATTTTAACTTCTGTTGATCTACAAGTCACTTCGATACTTTCAATATAAATGTATATGGCCCATACAAATGGGGGAGCAGATTTGACCTTGGAAGTAAAAAGGTCAAGTGTCAACATAGAACCATCATTTTAGCAATTTTGGTAGATCTCCTGTCCCCCATAATTTGTGCAAAGATTAGGACCCAGGGCTTATTTGGTTATGGAGAAGAAGATTTTTAAAGGTTTTTACCATATATGGGCATGGCAGCCATTTTGATCAATGGACCATACCCATTTTAGCAATCTTTCATTCTCCTGCCCAAGGAGGCTCCGCATGAAATTTGAGCAACACTGGCCCGATGGCTTCAGAGGAAAAGCCATTTGAAATTATCAACATTTTTTCCATACAAATGTATGGGGCCCATACAAATGCATACAGAAGCAAACTTGACCTCGACGTAAAAAGGTTAAATGTCAATGTATGACAATTATTTTAGCAACTTTGGTAGACCGCCCGTTCCAGATGATATATGATAACATTCAGCCACAAGCCATCCTCGGTTTTGGAGAATAAGATTTTTAAATGTTTTTTCCCATACAAATGCATAAGGAAGCAAACTTGACCTTGCCATAAAAAAGGTCAAATGTCAATGTATGACCACTATTTTAGCAACTTTGGTAGACCCCCTATCCCTGATGATTTATGCAAAGATTCAGCCCCAAAGCATCCTCGGTTCTAGAGAAGAAGATTTTTAAAGGTTTTTACCATATATGGGCATGGCGGCCATCTTGGTCAACGAACCGTGACCATTTTAGCAATCTTTTGTTCCCCCCTACCTAAGAAGGCTCCATATGAAATTTGAGCAAAATTGGCCCAGAGGCTCCAGAGGAGAAGTTGTTTGAAATTCTGAACATTTTTCCCATACAAATGCATAAGGAAGCAAAATTGACCTTACCGTAAAAAGGTCAAATGTCAATGTCAGGGATCATTTTCTGGCGCGATTTCGCGATATTCTCGCATTTTTTTGCAAGAAATCGCATCAAAATTCCAGGAGTGAGAAAAAAAATCGCACGCTGAATTTTTCTCATTTCGCGCCGTTAGGTTCCTATTTAGCACATGCGGTTCATTTCGAGACTATCGGACTGTTCTGTTTGACCGGTTTCTGAATTATTGTGGCGCCAAAATTCATTACACATACGACCGCAGGTAACCATTCATTAATCTGTATCATTGGAAAGCTTTATCGTAAAAACTCATTGTCGGTCTGGTTTAAGTAAGCGTTTATTTGATCGCTACCTCGAGTCAGCAAAAACATGTCCGCCGACTCGGAAAAAAAAGAAAGAAAATTATCCGACCCGAAGCCGTCCAGTCGGGATGGCAAATGTTAAAGTATCTTGTTCAAGCACAACCCAGCCCGACTGAAGCGGCCACGCTCTCCTCCCCTGATTCGGATGACGATAAAAATACAAGATCGAGCTGAGCTTGATGAATAACAAGCCCATGAAGCCCTTATTCAGCCGTTTGCATTTTGATACGAACCAGGCGTAACGAGAAACAAATGAAAGTGAAACCAGCAACAAGCTTTAAAATTATTTAGTTGATAACAAAAAATAAGAAAATGTGCAGGACAGAAAAATAAATGTAAACGGTACTTTCAAGATAATCACTGATTTATTTACAGTGATTCTATCCAGTCTCAACTGAAATTCCATGAGTCCTATGATAAAATCATGAGTCTGTAATATATTTTAGAGCAGATATTTACTGTTTTTGTGAGCTCAGGGACTCACTTATATAAAATTTGTGAGTCCCAGAGAAAAATTATTATATGAATTGGAACTCGCAGGTAAAAAAATCATTGGATAATGTCACAAAATCCCAGAGAAATAATTCCTGAAGAATTTCTGAAACAAATCCATTGAATTGCAGTTTCTGATCCCACAATTTAAAGTCTCTGAATTCAGAGTTTAATTCCAGAATTAATGAAACATTGAAGTAATCCAATAAAGAATGAAAGTGTACAAAGATGCTCATATGAAAATCTTCTCTTATATAATATCAAAGCACATTCTAAAAAAAAATAGAGTACACGAGACATCACTTATTTTCCAGTATTTGTCAAGAAAAATTTAAATGTTCTGTGGCATGCCCAAAATAGCTTAATCTAGAATATTCCATTTGGAAATTCTAAAAAGAATATAAACAACTTGTTATTGTAAACATGATTTTCCAGAAAGTTCAAATTTATATATAAACACTTGGAGTAAACATGAAAATAATGATACTTAAAATAATCAAACACCCTGTATGTAACAATTTTATTAACCTAATTTAGAGTACATTACAAAATAAGCAATAATAATACTTATACATACAATTCTGATACAAAATCTGGCCTTTACAAAAAAAAAAAAAAATAAAAAAAATCTCACTCAGTTTGTCCGAGCGAGCGAAAAAAAGAATCTCACTGAATTTGAAAATCTCTCACTGTTTTTGTCCAAATGGGATTTTTTCTCTCATAAAAATCTGGGGCCAGAATAATCCCTGCAATGTACGACCATTATTTTAGCAATTTTAGTAGCCTCCCATTTCCGATGATATATGCAAAAATTCAGCCTGCTCGGTTTTGGAGAAGAAGATTTTTGAAGGTTTTTCCTATACAAATGCATAGGGAAGCAAACTTGACCTTGCCGTAAAAAGGTCAAACGTCAACGTACGACAATTCCTTTAGCAATTTTGGTTGACCTCCTGTCCCCGATGATTCCTGCAAAGGTTCAGCCCTAAGGCATTCTCAGTTCTGGAGAAGAAGATTTTTAAAGGTTTTTACTATATATGGGCGTGGCGGCCATCTTGGTCAACGGACGGCAACCATTTTAGCAATTTTTCGTTCCCCCACCCTAAGGAGGCTCCATATGAAATTGGAGCAAAATTGGCTCAGTGGCTTCAGAGGAGAAGTCGTTTGAAAAAGTTAACGGACGGATGGATGGACGACGGACGAAAAGTGATCACAATAGCTCAGCCTGAGCAGAGCTCAGGTGACCTAAAAACACCACCACCATCTGGTGCTATGCCAGTGGTTTCTGAGAAGTTGTTTCAATTGTATGAATGGATAGATCTCTAGTCACCACTACATCTTCTCCTGAATCTTCAGCTAAGGTGAGCAAAACTCACATATGGTAAATGTCCTAAAATTTTGAACACCGAAATTTCTGACAAATTGCCAGATGCACACAATGCAGACCCAGATCAGACAGCTCCTTCAGGAGCAGTCTTGAAGGAGCAGTCTGATCTGGGTCTACACTGTTTGCAATTCCACTAAGTATTTTATGAAACAGCTGCATAAAAAGCAAAATTTAAGCCAAAAAAATGTTCGTCATTTTAGGACATTTATGTAACAAGGATTCTCACAAGAATTGCAGGATTATAGATTTCAACTTACTTCTCAAGTCTCTGATCTGCTCTTTATAGTTGTGTCTATCTGTTTCTAACCTGTGAACTAGCCCAGTTAAGTGTTCTATGGCCTGTCAAGACAAAACAAAGCAAATTATTTATAAGATGTGTTGTGGCAAGAAAAACCAATGCATTTATTAAACTTGGACCATCAAAGGACAGCAAAATTCTCTGCCATGAAACTGAACAAAGCAAGAGTGAGACCATATGAGAAACTTTTTCTGCTGTATCCATATGATGATGATTTCTGCTGTATCCATATGATGATGATTTGATGTTTTGTATCCCTTTCAACATTATTTAAGTCATATATCAAGAGGATGGAAGGATGATAATGAAAGGCTTTGTGCAATGAAGTGCCATACAGTCATTAGCTGTCTCCAGCTGGACGAACCTAGGACCTCATGAGTTGTAGTCAGGAATACTAACCATTCGGCCAATTGGACACTTAAAACTGTATTCATAGCTCTACATAAGGTTGGTGTTTGATTGTTTTTTAACCAAAAAGTATTATTTTTTCTAATTTCTACATTACAACATACCTTGTGGGTACTCACAAGAAGTGCCTCACTATTACACTTTTAATGAGTAGTCATAACATGTTTTTTTGTTTTGTTTTGTTTTTTTGAGAAATAAGAAAAAAATGTTTATCTGGTTACCCTTCTTATCAGGAGTTATGGTAGAGCTGGGGCAATATCATCAATGCATCGATATATCATGATATTTTTTGTGATGATACTGTATCATGATACTGATGGTTAGTGTTGATACTTAATGGTAACTGCATAATGCACATTTGATATATAAAAAGGATTTTAATCAGATTTATGATATTTTTTCTTATTTTTTCCCAGAAAAAAGGCTCTGATGTTACATGCAAAGTGTCACCTCAGGAGACAATTTACATGAAATGTCAAAGCCTATTTTCTGGGAAAAATAAGAAAAAAACAAACAAAAAACAATCAAACTGTCATCTGCTGAAATTTTTACCCAGCTTGCTAAGCATTAACACAATACTCATATATTTTTGACAAATATGGAATAAAAACGTGAAACGATAATAACCCACCATTATCATATTTTGGGCAGATAACTCTGTCAAAAATTGATGAAATTTGCCCATTAGCAATCTATAATCTCCACAATATCAGTCCACACGTTAAGTGTTGTGAAAATCCATTAACATTTCCTCAAATTATCGTCTGGAAAAGAAAACATGGATAGACATACAAACAACAGATGGGCGGGCAGACAGACACATGAACGACCAACGTAAAACCATAATATACCACCACCATTGTGTGGCAGGGTAAACAGGATTAAAATATCATAATACAGTATTGTATTGTACACTTGATACCATGATAATATCTGGATACTTTTTTTTCTGGTGAGATCAGCTAAAATGGTCATCCAATGATTATGTTCGTAAGCATAGAGAAAAGACCTTGATCACTGACTGAGTTGAGGCTTTACGGCCCAGTCAACCCATAAGGGTCATGTCAAGCCAGTCAGTTTGCCTAACCACACTTTTCCTGGGTAGTCTTCTAAGCAGTTAAGCAGTATTTATGTGTATTGTTTTGCCAGAAACTGACAACTGCTCTTCTTGAATCAGAGGAAGGGAGCAAATGACTGTAGTAAAATATTTTATGATAAATATTACTAAAGAATGTTGCCAGACCTGGCAGGATTGAGCCTGCAATCTCCAAACTTGCTCAGAGTGTATGAATGAGTCTTCCCTGTTCAAATTGCTCCAGGATTGTGTGGTAATGCCCAGCCTTGTAGCATCAACTACAGCCCTAGATCTTTCAGCCAGAAAGTATGAATATTTTTCTTACTTCTGCATGAAAATGAAGTTTTTTAAAAGTAAAATGTATTCTAACGAGTAATACTTAACCTATAGATAATGTGCTATTCTCTTCTGTTTTCACACCTTGCACAAAAAAACGACCTTCCAGTCGTTAATTAAAGTCTTAAACCAGAAGGTCCCTTAGGCAGTTACCTGTGTGACGTAACTCTTCCCGCTCAGTTGATCACGTGTCAGTTTCTTTTATGTGTAAAACAATAGACACAATTAGGAGAGATAAGCGAGGGTGGGCGGAGGGAGATAACTGATTATCTATAGGTTAAGTATTACTTGTTAAAATACGTTTTACTTTTAAAAAACTTCATTTTAACTGCATAATACATTAACCTATAGATAATGTGCTAGAATTTGCAGAATAGGAGGGAGGTGCTCTCCTAATTCTAACACCAATAAATAATATCTCACCACTTCTGGTTAAAGACTCAGGAAACTCTAAGGAATCAGATACATTCTAATTCTATATTTAATAGAAAGAATGATCTAGATTCACAACATAGCATATCTTTAAGGTGTTATGATCTAACAACCTTATATATAATAGTAGACTCTAGAGGAAGCCAGTTCTTAAGTCTCAGAGACCTAACCTTGCCCCCCCCACCCCCCACCCCTTTTTTTTTGGGGGGGGGGGGGGGTGGGGGAGGGGGGAAGCAACAATTGGCTCCAAAAAGAAAAAGGAGTCATTGAGACATAACATAAATATTCCATTGCAAAGTAAGCTAGGAATATAGAGATAATATTTTAGAAACAAAATTTGTAAAACAAAAGCCAAGACCATAAGTAGTCTATCTAGGGTCTTGAATAAATAAGGAAATGTCTACTCGGTGGAGTTTCCTATAGATAACTGACGTATGTAGATATTTTGGATAAAATTCTAGATATGTGAAGCTATCTAATTGTAATAGTCTAAGCTACTAGAATTATAAACTAATTAGATTCTGTTAATTGGAGCGATAGGACAGTTTCCGATGAACAGACATAGACTTAAAATAACCATAATGTAGTATAATTATTCCCCTTTGATCAAATTAAAGAAGGGGAGATAATAAAGGTAGATGGAGTTAACTTAACTATAACTCAGTTATCCATCAGAAGAAAAGGTATACACAAACATAATGGTTAAAACTATTGCTAGACTAATTGTATTACGAATTTTTAGTCAAGCAATAAAATAATACAGAGGTTGTATAAAACTGCTGGGAAGAAAAAGCAACCTAAAGCATTGATAATTAGTTTTGTCATGGACATATAAAAGCGTTTGATGTCCTGACAAAATAATAAAGAATAGACTGTCAACATCATAACTTAGAGTTTGACAGACAATAAGAATAAGGTTGATTGCAGCTAACTGTAAGACGGTCATAGTTTGGCTAAATCTTACCGTATTGCTAAGATAAAGCAATAATAAATAAGCTGGATAGAATCTTTCTATGCCAGAAGATTGCCATGAAAAGTACTCCTGAGTAAATAATCATGGAAATCAAGAAATGTTAAAAAGTCCACTTTGTAATGACGAATCAAAATGTTCATAAAAAGAGAAGGACTCAGAGAAAAATGTAATAGTGTGATAATCTCTGAAGAAAGATTATACAATAGTACTGATTAATAATCTCTAAAACACTTAATTTATAAGTTAAGAGATAGTATTACTATTCTATACGCATATTTATGAATAGTAAGAAATATATGAATAATAAATTAAAATTATACTACTGAACAAATTCCTGCTATAAATAAAAGGTTAAGCGTAACTATTTATTAAGCAAGGAATTATTAAACATATAACTCACTATAAAATTACTGCCCGGAATTTTATAGATTAATATTCAATTAAATTTTTTGAATTGAATATTAATAGAATAAAATCTATGTCTGCATAGTTGGTAATTCCTGAAATATCAAATTACGTACTTGCAAATGAATTAGGAAGAAAATATATATATATATATATATATATATACTCTCAAGATCTATGCGTAAACCATAGAGAGTAATAAAATAATATTATTACCACGATCCCAGACGCAAACATGTATAAATATGAAATAGATAATTATTAATTTAATGTCATATAGGTTTAAGATAAAATTTGTTTAATCTTTAACCAATATGCAGCAACAGTTACTCGTTATTCTGTATTCGTACGTAGAAAAAGAGTACTTAGTCATTAGAATTTTGTATGATTGAAATAGAGATAATGGGATCTAAATGGATGTATCTCCATGAACTGAATCGAAGGATAATATCCATTCTAAAAACTAGAGCTTGTTTTAGGCTTAGTTTAACAAGCGTAGAATTGAATTATTTCCAAGTATTCATGAAGTCGTTACACTCTGAATACTGAGAAAAACTTTTAAAATATTGTTTAGGAAATATTTTATCTGTAACAAAAAAGTGACTGGTCCATAATGTTAGCTAGATTTAAACCTGGAACGTAGGGAGACGGTCAATCTAACTTAAAAGTAAGTTGAGAAAGATAAATAATGAAGATAGATACATAAATATCGGTATAATATATTATCTCCAACTATTATCAAATAATCTGAATGTTTAAAAGCATAAATTCTACTCGAGAGTTTATTTACCGAATGTATAATCGGGAAAAAAAAACTTTCAGTATGTTCGAAAACGTATCACAAAAGTAAGATCTGACCAGGAACATAGGTGCGGCACTTACTATGTTGTGAAATTTATATAAACATATTCTATATTATAAATTGAGGCAGTGCATTTCAAAATCATCGAAACGTCTTGAAATGACTTATTGTGTGGAAAGAATAAATATCCAGTTTCGGAAAAGATATTTATCTATATATATAGACCATTTTTGATGCGAACTGGAAATCAAGATATTAATCTTTGCATTACTCTCAAACTGAACTTGAACTCTTAGCGAGAATTACTATGATCCCTTTAACGAATGTAAACATAAAGAAGGGTAAAGAGATAATGAAGTGTATTTTAATTCTTTACCGACTCGTAATTAAGGATGTTTTCCCTCTTGTCTAAGCCTAGACCTTACATTGATTAATCTGAATATGATAATATCTGCTATTATGAGGTAAACTATCGTTACTTAACCTCTAAGCATATATTAAAAAATATATATAAATATAATCTAAGGCTTCGTTAAGTTTAGAGGAAGGAAATGATTGACTTTGGCAGTTTCTGAATAGTTACAAAGTCAATGAAAAATCAAAAGGAAAGTATTGTATATAATATTTAATTTAGGCAATAATAATCTGTCACATACTGAATAATTAATGCCTTTACTAAATATGTATCCATTGTCAATATCAAAGGTGTGAGAAAATTTTGATTGACATGGACTCTAGTTATAAATAAAATATTTGAGGTATAGAGCTAGTCGAAGCAAAACTATTCCTCAATAAAGATAAAGTAGACCTATAATATACGTGGATTAATTGGGTCTAGTGATTATAAGTTTTAAACCTTCCTAAATAATTTCTAATCATAATCATAATAAAATTATTATTCCCAGATGAAGAATCTTCAGCGTAATAGATTCTTACTGAGACAAAGTTATCTGGTATATTGCTATCGTAGTCTTAAATGATCCAGAAGAAAAAATAAAACAGGCAAAGTAAAGAACGTATCGAATTATATATATGCCTAAATATAAGATTTTCTTCTATTTTATTTTTTTATAGCAGAGTTTAGACAGAGCACAAGTGACCTAGACTCATATATAATCAATCAAAAGATAGTATAAAATAGAATAATAGCTTAACGGATCAACTTTTTTCCATGTACAAAGGCAAAAGGAAATATGTACCTCAACTAGAATTTTAAATCTTAGTAATCTAGAGAGGTAGCGGATTAATAAATAAACTCTTAATTTATTTATCTGATTCGTGTAGATTTCCGATACCTTATGAATGAAATATTAATAGAAAGTAGAAAGGATCTATTGCTACTTTCTTGTCAATTTACTCCTTAGATTACATGCTGATTACATATCGGGAGCATGTAGAAAATTTAGATTTCGTGTATATTTTTCTTCTTAGAAATAAGGATATTTTTTATAGAGTTCACCTTTATCTTACAGCCGAATAAGGTGAATATGTAAGAAGTTAATCTCTTTGTAGCGAATAAAAAGAGATATAAATTATATAATTATAGATGGAAGTATCATCTACACTTTGTGAATGAATTGCCAATTTGATCGTAACAGATAATTCTTAATTCATTTTCAAGAATAAATATATATATAGAATTTTAAGTCTAGTTCAAAAATGACTTGACAGAGTTCAACAATATAAGGGGCTACTAGGTATTAGAACCCATCACTGTCATTCTATAACCTATAACCCAAGACTACACATGTCTATAGTGCTCAATGAATAAATATAAATTGAGCGAGGACTACTACTCGGTCACTAGTAATCCGACACAATGCTCTGGCACTAGCCTACGAAACTACTGGCCGGTGGAATTTCGTTAGAATGACCTGGCACTAGTCTACGAAACTACTGCCTGATGAAATTTCGTTAGAATCGGAAGTTAACCTCTTTCTAGCGAATGAAAGAGATAAATTGCATAAGATAAACCTCTTTCTAGCAAATGAAAGAGATAAATTGCATAAGTTAATTTAAAATATTAATAGAATTACACTCCTATAATAAGTCAATGGAATATTTAGAATTCTAGTCTGATTCAGGAAAGACTGTACAGAAATTTATCATAAAAAATGTTACTATGTATTTCATTTTATAACCTATATCCATTGACTTGACTTATCTATAAAGCTCTATGAACAATAATAGATTGTTCGGGAACTAGTGACTGTTACCCAATCACTAGTAATCCGACACAATGACTGGACACTAGAACTCATAACTATTGCCCAGTAGACGTCACTAGTAATCCAATACAATGACTGGATACTAGTAATCATAACTATTTGCCAGTGGTATACACTAGTAGCTGGACATTTGACCGGACACTAGTACTCGTAACTGTTTGCCCGGTGAAGTCACTAATAATTCGACACAATGACTGGACACTAGCACTCGTAACTGTTGCCCAGTGAAGTCACTAATAATTCGACACAATGACCGGATACTAGTACTCGTAACTGTTACCCGGTAGGAGTCACTAATAATGCGACACAATGACCGGACACTAGTACTCGTAACTGTTGCCCGATGAAGTCACTAATAATTCGATACAATGACCGGACACTAGTACTCGTAACTGTTGCCCGGTAGGAGTCACTAATAATGCGACACAATGACCGGACACTAGTACTCGTAACTGATGCCCGGTATGAGTAACTAGTAATCCGTCACAATGACTGGACACTAGTACCCGTGATAAATGCCCGGTGATTTTATCCTTGCCTGGATGACTGGTGACTGGATGACCGGTGACTGGATGACCGGTGACTGGTAAGAAATGCCCAGTGATTTTATCCATGCCTGGATGCCCGGTGACTGGTAACTGGTGCCTGGTGAAGCTGACAATGAATGACCGGTGACTGGTGACCGGTGACTGGTGGACAGACTTATTTTGGATACTAAAGCATCCATAAGATGCCACCGTGATGGGTCTTACCCCGGCAGTATAGCCATATGGGGTGGGGCTCCCATCAGTAAAGAATTGTCGTATAACCCATAAGGGTTGACAAGTTCTTTACTAATCAGCTTCTCCACCATAGAAATCTTCGCCAACTTGCAAGATATCCAGTAACAGTCCAGGTATAACATGTCGCATCACTGAATAACCTGGAACAAAAAGAAACAAGTTAAAATTTTTGATATAAGAAACACGACTTCCGAACCGACTGCACACGAGCCTTGTGCCAATTATAGCGAGAGTCGCGAAAACGCATGTTGAAACAGCCAGTCAATAAATGCAAAAAATCGACAATCAAAAATTTTAAATAATAACATGGTTAGTGAAAGGAGTGATAAAGAACAAAAGAAACACAAGGATACAGAAATTTATCCGTGAGGAAAAGAAATAATCCGAATTTCTTTCACAGGTAAAAATCCTTGTTGAATTTCTTTGTCCACAGAAAAGAAACTGACACGTGATCAACTGAGCGGGAAGAGTTACGTCACACAGGTAACTGCCTAAGGAACCTTCTGGTTTAAGACTTTAATTAACGACTGAAAGATCGTTTTTCTGTGGAAGGTGTGAAAACAGAAGAGAATAGCACATTATCTATAGGTTAATGTATTATGAAGTTAAAACATATGTTGTGGATTTTTACTAGAAGCATCTCATCTAATATGTACCTACAATATATGTTTGGTGCAGCAATAAAAAAAATTATTCACCTGATACCCTTTCTTATCTAGACCTATGATCAACTAGGTCCTGCCTAGTAAAATTGGATCTTCAATTATATGTGTTGGCCAGCCCATCCAGAAATTCAGATATGCACAGATGCTTTTCATTTTGTACATTCTAAAAGGTCAAATCTGACTGCACAGAGGCCAAACTGGATCCCTGTCTGTTTATGCTGTATATGCTAGAAAGCTCCTTTTCACTTGATGCTATCTGGTGCACAGCAGTGCAAACAGTGCAGTCGGATCAGGGTATTTTCTATTTGTTCATATATGTTATAGTATCCATCAATTCTGTTAGTAGAGGATGATGGCTCAAGAATGAAGGCTCTGATCAGATGGTGCATACATAGAGGCTAATCATGTGGCTGACTAACATGCCAATTAGATTATGACTAGCACTATACTATCATTATCAGAGACACCACTATCATGATACTATTACTATCAAGGGTCTAATATCACAATGCATCATGATACTATCAGCATTTCCAAATCAACTGAATTTCATTGATTTTATAAAGACTGGACTACCTGTAAAGACACCTAACATTATTGCCCCCCCTCAAATATCAGCTTTGCCATCATTTTAACAAACATTTTTGCAAAGCAGACGTACTTTCTATTCTCATACTTTGTTAATTTAGATTAAAAAACTTCAGAATGGTATTGGTATAGAAAGAGAAAATCTACAGGAACAAAAACTATCAAAACTATCAATTGTTGAAGAGACTATCAGTGACAGTTATTGATAGCTGAAAATACTATCATGGCAGTCACTATCATGATACATTGATATTTCAATATATTGTTACACGCCTAATTAATCAGGGCCCTTTTCTCATGCTGTAGCTGATAGGACTATTAATATGTCACTGTGTCAATGCTGAAAAATTTCCTATTTCAGTAAAGTGTAGAGATAAAGAGGACCTCTAGATAAGACAGTGTGGGGAATCCACGTGACCAAATGACTAAGTACACGGAGTTTGTTACTATTTTTAGCTCCGCTTCAGGTAGGAGTTTTTAGAATATTTCTATTCATATATTTGTTCAAATAAAGTGCAGAGTACACAGAAAATCAAACTCTTTCTGGTGGGGTAAGCACTATTCTGCGATCTGGTTTAATTCTCGAGAACATTCGAAGAATGCTTTTGCTGTCAATCTGGGTCACCGGAACAATGTACATGAATTTTGACGAAAAACATTCCCTGAATGTTCTCGAGAATCAGACCAGATTGCAGAATAGCACTGCCACCACCAGAAAGAGCTTGATTTTCCCTGTACTCTGCACTTTATTTGAAAAAATTCCATCAGGTATAAATCGAGATATTCTGAAAAATCCTACCTGAAGCGGAGCTAAACAAAATAACAAAATGTGCGCCTAGTCATCTGATCATGTGGATTCCCCACTGTGTAAGAGGGGTATCCACACTTATATTTTCCTTATTTCTCTAGGAAAACATAAATTATGCAAGTGCTTCTTAATGAGTACTCATAACATATGTTTTTATGGAGAAATTAGAAAAAATATCAATATTTTCTGGCTGTAAAAAAGCAGCCTACCTAGAGCTATGTATAAGTACCAATGTATGGGTAATGACACTCATTGTCACTAGGGAGACAAATAAAGAAATGAATTTGCCAGCTCTTGGTAAGCAGGTTCCAAATAAAAAAAAAGTCTTTTTTTTTCTTACTTTTCAAAATATTATGCTGTGGGTATCCATTAGAATAGCCTAATACCTTAATAACCCTAAGTATTAAGACTTTACAAACAGTGTGGACCCAGATCGGATGCCACATTCTTGCAGAATGCGGCATCTGATCAAGGTCTACAGTGTTTGCCATACATACAGCAATATTTTGACACATCAAGAGGTAGTAGAATGGACTATTTCAAATTTTAGGACAAGTATGGTAAGTAGAAAAGGTGTCCCAATACTTACCATATTTATCCTAATATAAGCCCCCTCTCTAATAAACTAAACCTCCTACTTTTCTAGGAGGAAAGCATTAACAAACACACACAAAATTGAGTTTACGCCATCAAAATATCTTATTTTTGTCATTTTAGCACCAATTTATTGCAATTCTCTGGGGTGTTTATTAGAATAGATATGGTACGCTAAATATAGTACTGAGTACCCCCAACATAGTTTAGCTTCTGCTTAGAACTGATTCCTCCAGAGCTGTATTCACATCACAATTACAGATAAGGCACCTTTTTCAGATGAAAAAATACTGGTACAGGTATTTTTCTTATTTCTCAATGGAAACATGTAATAGGTACTCTTTCTAATGAGTGCCCAAAATGTATGTCTTCATGGTGAAATCAGAACAAGAGGGTATCACTCGTCTGATTACCAGATAAGTTTGAGTCAAATGGCGTTTCAGTTCAACAGAAGAAGTTCAATATTGATTTTCAAGATGGCGGCCAGCTTGGATTTCCAATCAGAACGATTTTAGCTATTTTTGATCTAAAAGTCACCTAGATACAATCATGTACTTCCAATGAAGTTTGAGTCAACTGCCCATTTGGTGCAGGAGAAAAAGTTCAAAACAGATTTTCAACATCGCTGCTAGGGCGACCATCTTGGATTTCCGATCAGAATGATTTTAGCTGTTTTTGAGCTACAAGTCACCCCTATGCTTCCTATCGAATTTCGAGTCAGGAGAAGAAGTTCAAAATAGATTTTAAGATGGCAACTGTGGCTGCCATCTTGTTTTTCCGATCGAAACGATTTTAGTCACCTTTGATCTACAAGTCACCTTGATGAATCTTATCAAGTTTCAAGTCAATTGGCCTTTCAGTTCAGGAGAAGAGGCAAAAACAGATTTTCAAGATGGCCACCATGGTAGCCATCTTGGATTTCCAATCGGAACAATTTTTGCTATTTTTTATCTACCAGTCACCCCTATGCTTCCTACCAAATTTAGAGTCAATTGGCCTTTCTGTTCAGAAGAAGCAAAAAGAAGATTTTCAAGATTCTGATCTGAACAATTTTAGCTTTTTTTTTTATCTACAAGTCACCCCAAAGCTTCCTACCCAGGACTAAGTTAATAGGCCTTTCGGTTCAGGAGAAGAAGTGAAAACTAGATTTTCAAGATGGCCACCATCCGATCAGAACAATTTTACTTTTTTTTTTTTATCTACAAGTCACCCAGATGCTTCCTACCAAGTTTTGAGTCAATTGGCCTTTTGGTTCAGGAGCAGAAACAAAAAATAAATTTTTAAGATGGCCGCCATGGCCATCTTGGATTTCCGATCGGAACGATTTTAGCTATTTTTGATCTACAAGTCACCATGGTGATTCCTACCCAGTTTCAAGTCAATTGGCATTTCGGTTAAGGAGAAGAAGCTAATAATAGATTTTCAAGATGGCCACCATGGCAGCCATTTTGCATTTTCGATAGGAACAATTTTAGCTAATTTTGATCTACAAGTCAAGTCAGCCTGATGCTTCCTACCAAGTTTCTTTTGGTTCAGGAGAAGAAGCAAAAAATAGATTTTCAAGAAGGCTGCTGTGGTGGCCATCTTGGACTTCCTATTTCAACGATTTTAGCTATTTTTGATCTACAAGTGCACCCCGCACACCCCCCTCCTCTCCCCCCCACCCCCCCCACCCCTCATGCTACCTATCAAGTTTTGAGTCAATTGGCCTTTTGGTTCAGGAGAAGAAGCAAAAAACAGACCTTGAAGATGGCTGCCATGGTAGCCATCTTGGATTTCCGATCGGAATGATTTTAGTTATTTTTGATCTACAAGAAACCCAATGCTTCCTATCAAGTTTCGAGTTTATCAGCCTTTCAGTTCAGGAGAAGAAGTGAAAAATGGCGGCCATTTTGGATTTCCGATCGGAACGATTTTAGCTATTTTTGATCTACAAGTCACCCCCGATGCTTCCTACCAAGTTTAGTCAATTGGCCCAAGGGTGTAGGAGGAGTAGGCTTTTAAAGCAATTGTTGACCCCGCACAATGGACGACGGACACTGACTGATCACAACAGCTCATCCTGAGCACGAGGTGCTCAGAAGAGCTAAAAATGTTATGTGGAGGCCATACATGTGAAAAAGTTTTAAACGTGTGAGGCAGATTTACCATTGTGATGAGGGGCCGGCCTCAGTGGCTCAGTTGGATGCGCCGTCCGACTGGAGACCAGGAGGTCGCGGGTTCAACCCCGCCCAGGTCGGCAACATTCTTTCGTGGAGATTGATCGTGAAATATTTTCTACGGTCATTCTCTCCCTTCTGCTGATTCAAGAAGGGCAGTTGTCAGTTTCTGGTGAAAGAATGTGCACAATACTGGTTAACCGCTTAGAGGACTATGTCTGCCCAGTAAACGTGTGGTTAGGTAAACTGAACATGCTCGACATGACCCCATTGGGTTGACAGTGCCGTAAAACATCAACACAAACAAACATTGTGATGAGGGAGATTCTTAACAAATGAAAAGAATATATTGGGAAATTCTCAGTTCAAATGAGGGAGAATCCAAAATTTTGGCATAAAAGTAGTGTCAAAATGAGGGAGTCTCCCTCCTGATGAGGGAGGTATCACATGTATGGTGGAGACCCTGTTTAAATGATGATTTGAATGTGAAAAAAAGCAGTTGCTTATGGAAGTGAGCACTCCAGATTTTGAATCCTGACATCCCAGGTTTGAATCCCACAGGAGGTGAAATTCAGCTCTTGGCTACATGGTGCTTCACTATCAAAGTTTTAGAAGGAGATGAGTACATATGTCTATAACTTGTCAACCAATCAAATGCCTAGAATTTTCTTTGCATTATAACATTAGATCATATTGCAGCTCAGATTATCTTCTGTTCTGAATACCTATGGTATTCACCTGTCTTCCCGAAATAAGCTGTAAAATCTCAACACAGATATGTTAAATGTTCAACAATTTTGTACACCAAAGTTTCCGACAAAATGACATAGGCAAACAGTGCTGATCCCAGATAAGACTGCTCCTGAAGGACAATCCGATCAGGGTCTACACTGTTTGCCATTCCTCAAAGTATTTTAAGAAGCAACTACATAAAAGTAAAATTTAGGCCAAAAGAGGATTGAATAAAGTGTTAGGAATTTTAGAACATTTACCGGTTACCAGTTCATTAAGAAAAACTTACAATACTCTGCTGTTCAATTTTTTCTTGTAATGCTTGAGTAGTTGGATATGGCATAATGGGGTTGGTGTTCAGAGTACCATTGAATTCTGGGATGGTAGTTTGATGGTAGCCATTGTAGGCATGTCTCGGTGTGGTAGACACAGGAAAATCGAGAAGGGATGTACTCCGCTTCATAGGAGTAGAATCTAGAACAGAGAATGAAGACATTCAATATAATGACACATACATGACAGTTGAGACCTCTAATAAATACACAGCGCCAGGTAAGGAGTCATTTTCAACCAAAAACTGTCATAGCATCAACCAGAGCACCAGATAAAATGCAACAAAATAACTTATCTCAAGATAAGAGTTCAACCAATATAGCATAACTCCAGAGAAGGGGTGGTATCCAGATTATTTTTTCTTATTTCTTCATAAAAACACGTTATGGGTACTCATAAGAAGTGCCTCAGCCGGGCACTTCTCATGAGTACCCATAACATATGTTATCATGGAAAAAAATACAAAACCAAAAAAAAAAAAATACTTTTTGGATTAAGAAAACCCACCTTATCTGGAGCTATGAAATATTAACCCTTGTCCTGCTGAATAAATTAAGATGCCATGCCCACTTCTAATTTGGATTACTTGATATTGATTGTAGCTATCAATTCACATACTTAATGGCAAACAGTGCAGATCCAGATCTGTTGGCTTCTTCAGAAGCCAACTGATCTGGATCTACACTGTTTGCAAAGCAAGGGTATATCTGGGTATATCAGGACAAGGGTTAAAACTATTTTTCTTATTTCTCCATGAAAAAATACACTGAGAGTACTCATTAGAAGCACCTCACCAAGGTGCTTCTAATGAGTAACCACAATGTATGTTTTTCATGGAGAAATAAGAAAAAAAAAATATAAAGATATCCCAATTACCTGGAGCTATGCAAACAGATTTAAAGAGCCATTTAAATGTGCCATTATATCATAAATTTGTGCTATGCCATTCAAAACTGTGTCTTCAGGCATCTGCACTCTGTGAAGACCCAGATCAGTCCACAAATGCAGTCTGATCAAGGCCTTCACAGTTTGTTTACAATACAAGATCATTGGCTTCTATATAATCTATCCAAATGCAGAAAAGGTCCTGATTGAACCATGCTGATGCACAGGCCAAATGAATCTGCATATTTAGCATTCCACATTTGTCCACAATGATTCTGACAACTTAATTCATTACCATACTATTCCTAAAATTTGAAATAAAAAATCCATATTACTTCCTGCTGATGTTTCTAAAAATTACTGAATGAGTGTTTAAACAGAGTAGACAGGGGTAAGATGCTGCAGAATGCCGCATTTGATCTGGATCTATTCTGTTTGAAAGGCCTGTCTGTCTGAACATTTATGGAAAATATGGTATGTTCAAAGTCAAAGATACCTTTTCCTCTGACATGGAACTATTTCTGTGTGGATTTTTACTGTATTTGTGATTTGGAAGACACCCAGCAAAATAAATGAGTATTAGAAGGCCATAAATCCTAGTTTGGGAAAATACCTCCTGTACTGCATCAATATGGAAGAAAAAGACAGTCAAATCAGGGCCTTCCCCATGTACAGCTAGATAAGGAATAGCCAGTTACATACCGTATTCGACCTAATTACCGCACCATGCAATGATGTTTTTCAAAATTACTGGGAAAATTTGTGATTTTCTTTATAAAAGCATACGTTGTGGGTACTCATTTGAATTGCATCAATAAGTCGATGTCATTCAAATGGGTACCCACAACATATGCCTTTATAAAAAGTAGACAAAAAGTACATAGGCTGTAATCTGAAGACTACGGAATTGCTTGACAGTGTGCTTATAGGGGTATGTGCGGTAACTAGGTAGAATACAGAATTTTTCTTATTTCTCTATGAAAACTTGTAGGTATTCACTTGAAGTGCCTCACTGAGGCATTTCTAATGAGTAACCACAACGTATATTTTCAAGAAGAAAAAGGAAAGTATCAAAATCTTTTTGCTGAAAAAGTGCCCTATCCAGAGCTATGCTTTGTTTTTATTTATTTATTTGTTTGTTTTTTTTTTTCTGAAGATTTTACAGTATTCATGCTTTCTCAAGGCAAACATACTAAAATTCCTGATCAGACTGTTTTCTTGCACAGGTTGATCTGAGCCATGTCTGTCTGCATATGCAATTAGGACGCTTTCTGCACGATTGTATGACTTAATCACATATTACAGTTTTGAATAAGAAAATATCTTCTTCCACTGGACAACTTTTCAATCTGCCATAGCCAGAAGGTCCCACGTGAAGTTTGGTGAAAATTAGTATTCCCATTTCAAAAGAGAATAAAGCTACAAAAGTTACGTTTGGAAAGAATAAATTCAGAGTATGTTTTACTGAGCCTCTTCGTAAAGAGTACACTAGTTTGCAAGATTTCTTATATGCATTTGCACGCTCCCTCCCCATGCCCAGCATAGTCATCTTAAGGTATTATATTGATTGATTGTATTGGGGTTTAACGACAGGTCAACCTTCTGGGTCATTTTGTGTCGTCTCCCAGAGAAAGGGAGAAAAGAGATAGAAGAGATAGTACAGGAGATTAAAGAGAGTGACAGGGAAGAAAGAGGAACAGGAATGAAAGTGTAGAAACAGAAGAAATAAAACATTCTCAGACAATCCTTACCTGCTACAAGGATAGCAGGCCTTACCCAACTGTATTCCAGTATCAGTTGGACGCTATACACAACACCTTACGTAGGTAAAAACAATAACTCACTTCTTGGCAAATAAAACACAGTAAAGCATATACATGTACCGGTATGTATCAAGCTGAGATAAAAAGCCAAAATGCCAATGTAGCATTTCATTGTATAAACATAAAATGTCATCTTTTTTTTTCCTTTTTTTTTTTCTGTAATAGTATTATGTTTGAGTTGTGCAACCTTTCTATTGACTGGGCTCCAGTTTAAATGTTAGACAAAAATAGAATTTCTCCACAAAACATATGTTCTGAGACCACATAAAACTTATCTCAGTGAGGTGATTCTAACAAGATTCATCATTGCTGGTGAAACATGAAAATTCTGAGTACATGGAGGTGATTCTAATGGGATTCATCATTGCTGGTGAAACATGAAAATTCTGAGTACAAGTACTTGCTTATCTGAGCCCAAATCTAACTTTACATAAAAAAACAACTACTAAATTTACCCCTAAAAAATTGGATAAACTGTGTAGACCATCAATATGCTCCTAAGGAGTAGTTTGATCAGGGTCTACACTGTTTGCCATTCCGTCACTGTATTTTAGACACATCACCAGGTAGTGAAATGGACATGATCAAAGTTCAGGATAAGTACATCAAGTACCTACGTTAAGGAGTTAACCCTTGTCCTGCTGAACCCGGATATACCCTGCCTTTGCAAAAAGTGGAGATCCAGATCAGTTGGCCAACTGATCTGGATCTGCACTGTTTGTCGTTCAGTAAGGGAATTTTTATCAACAACCTGGATCAAGTAATCTGACTGGCTGAAAATTGGAAGTAGGCATGGCATCTTAATTTATTCAGCTTGACAAGGGTTATGGAGTCTGAACATTTAGTATAAATATAGAATTAAAACTCTCTTATATAAACTATATCATAAAGTACAAGGTAACTGTACTGACCTTGGCATCATCTGATTCAGTTCATCACTTAGTCATGCTATTGCTAAATATATCTCTTGTCTCTAGATAAGGCACTTATTTCAACCAAAAAGTACTATATTTTTCTTATTTATCCACAAAAACAGATGTTGTGGTACTCATTTGAAGCATCTCAATGAGGTGCTTCTAATGTGTACCACAACATTTGTTTCTCTGAAGAAATAAGAAAAATATCTACCTGACACCCTCTCTGTACACGTATCTATTTTAATCAAGTTGCCGACATTTGAAAATAACCAGATTTTTCTTTGAAAATATCCAAGCCATTTCATCTTGAATCATCTTGGTTCAGGAGAAGAAGCGAAAAATAGATTTTCAAGATGGTCCTCATGGCAGCTATCTTGGATTTCCAATCCGAACAATTTTAGCTATTTTTGATCTACAAGTTACTCCAAAGCTTCCTACCCAGGTTTGAGTCAAATGGCCTTTCGGTTCAGGAGAAGAAGTGAAAAATAGATTTTCAAGACTGCCCCATGGCGGCCATCTTGGATTTCCGATCGGAACGATTTTACTTTTTTTTTTATCTACAAGTCACCCTGATGATTCCCACCAAGTTTCGAGTCAATTGGCCTTTCGGTTCAGGAGTAGAAGCGAAAAATAGATTTTCAAGATGGTGGCCATGGTGGCCATCTTGGATTCCAATAGAAACTATTTTAGCTATTTTTGACCTACAAGTCACCCTGATACTTCCTACCATGGTTCAAGTCCATTTGCCTTTAGCTTCAGAAGAAGAAGTGAAAAATAGATTTTCAAGCTGGCCGCCATTGCCGCCATATTGGATTTCTGATCGGAACGATTTTAGCTATTTTTGATCTACAAGTCAATATTTCCTTCCAAGATTCGAGTCAATTGGCCTTTCAGCTCAGGAGAAGAAGGGAAAAACAGATTTTCAAAATGGCTGCAATGGTGGCCATCTTGGATTTCTGATCAGATCGAATTTAGCTATTTTTGATCTAAAAGTGACCCCGATGCTTCCTACCAAGTTTCGAGTCAATTAGCCTTTCGGTTCAGGAGAAGAAGTGAAAAATAGATTTTCAAGATGGTTGCCATGGCGGCCATCGTGGGTTTCCAATTGGAACGATTTTAGCTATTTTTGATCTACATGTCCTCCCAATGCTTCCTACCAAGTTTCGCTTCAATTGGCCTTTCAGTTCAGGAGAAGCAGCCAAAAATAGATTTTCAAGATGGCCACCACTGCAGCCATCTTGGATTTCCGATCGGAACGACTTTAGCTATTTTTTGATCTGCAAGTCACCCCGATGCTTCCTACCAAGTTTTGAGTCAATTGGCCTTTCGGTCAGGAGAAGAAGCAAAAATAGATTTTCAAGATGGCTGCAATGGTGGATATCTTGGATTTCTGATCAGATCAAATTTAGCTATATTTGATCTACAAGTGACCCCGATGCTTCCTACCAAGTTTCGAGTCAATTAGCCTTTCGGTTCAGGAGAAGAAGTGAAAAATAGATTTTCAAGATGGTTGCCATGGCGGCCATCGTGGGTTTCCAATTGGAACGATTTTAGCTATTTTTGATCTACACGTCCTCCCAATGCTTCCTACCAAGTTTCGCTTCAATTGGCCTTTCAGTTCAGGAGAAGCAGCCAAAAATAGATTTTCAAGATGGCCACCACTGCAGCCATCTTGGATTTCTGATCAGAACGATTTTAGCTAGTTTTGATCTACAAGTCACCTCGATGCTTCCTACCAAGTTTTGAGTCAATTGGCCTTTCGGTCAGGAGAAGAAGCGAAAAATAGATTTTCAAGATGGCTGCCATGGCAGCCATCATGGGTTTCTGATTGGAACAATTTTAGCTATTTTTTGATCTACAAGCCCCCCGGATGCTTCCTACCAAGTTTCGAGTCAATTGGCCTTTCAATTCAAAAAGAAGCAAAAAAACAGATTTTCAAGATGGCCACCATTGCCGCCATCTTGGATTTCCCATCAGGAGGATTTTAGCTATTTTTGATCTACAAGTCACCCAGATTCTTTCTACCAAGATTCGAGTCAATTGGCCTTTCGGTTCAGGAGAAGAAAGGAAAAATAGATTTTCAAGACGGTTGCCATGGCGGCCATCTTGGATTTCTGATCAGAACAACTTTAGCTATTTTTGCTCTACAAGTCACCCAGATGCTTCCTACCAAGTTTCGAGTCAATTGGCTTTTCAGTTCAGGAGAAGAAGGGAAAAATAGATTTTCAAGAAGGCTGCCATGGCGGCCATCTTGGGCTTCTGATTAGAATGATTTTAGTTTTTTTTGATCTACAAGTCACCCAGATGATTCCTACCATGTTTCGAGTTAATTGGCCTTTCGGTTCAGGAGAAGAAGCGAAAAATAGATTTTTAAGATGGCGACTATCTTGGATTTACCATCGGAAAAATTTCAGCAACTTTCAGGACGGCCTCTATGGCAGCCATCTTGGATTTCCGATCGGAATGATTTTAGCTATTTTTGATCTACAAGTCACCCCGATGCTTCCAACCAAGATACAAGTCAATTGGCCTTTTGGTTCAGAAGAAGCGAAAAATAGATTTTCAAGATTTAGGCCATGGTGGCCATGTTAAATTTCAGATCGGAATGATTTTAGCTATTTTTAATCTACAAGTCACCCTGATGCTTCCTACCAAGTTTCGAGTCAATTAGCCCTGGGGTGTAGGAGGAGTAGGCTTTTAAACCAATTGTTGATGCCGCATGATGCAAGACAGGCATTGACTGACCACAATAGCTCACCTTGAGTACTTCATGTTCAGTTGAGCTAGCTAGAAAGGTGTTTGTAAAACAACAGGACATGTAAACTGTAGCCGGAATATTGGTGGACTATAACCTCAAAATGGTATGCGCTGCTCCACATCATGGTGTAACTTTTTACAATGTTTCAGCTTGAGCTAATGTAATCTATAGGAGGAGTTAGCTTAAGTCATTTTCAAAGGGGCATAACTCTGCTAATATTTGGTGGACTGTAACCTCAAAACAAGATGTGCTGCTCAACATCAAGGTCGAACTATAAATTAAGTTTTAGCTTGATCGAATGTAATCTGCAGGAGGAGTTAGCCAGAAACAAAACATGTACAGAAATTTTCAAAGGAAAATAACTCTGCTACTATTGGTGGACTGTTACATGTACCTCAAAATAATATGCACTGCGCCACCAGTGCTTGCAATAACTGTCAAAATCAGGAAGTCCCAGGACTTCCTAGCTCCAATATCTAGAAGTCCTGGTGATCAAATTTTTTCACTCACTTTCAGAAATTCAACCTCAATATTCTTAAACTCTCATTTATGGAGTAAAACCACCATTCTTAAGCTAATAACACTTAAATTCATTCTAAGTTTTTGTTATAAATGACTAAATATCTTTAAAAGTTGGGAGTCCCAGACTTCCTGGCATTGATTTTTGGAAGTCCCAGGGCAATTTTTGGGAGTCTCTGACTCCCAGACTTCCCTTAATGCAAGCACTGCTCCACATCATGTTGCAACTATTTACAAAGTTTCAGCTCAATATATGTAATCCACAGGAGGAGTTAGCCAGAAATGAAATGTTCAAAAGGGCATAACTCTCTAAATATTTGGTGGACTGTGACGTTTAAATAATATGACCTGCTCCACATCATGGTCTGGTCTAACTATAAATCAAGTTTCAGGTCAATCTGATGTAAACTGCAGGAGGAGTTAGCTGGAAACAAAAAAGTTTACAGAAATTTTCAAAGGGGCATAACTCTATTAAGATTTGGTGGACTGCAACTTTGAAACAATATGAGCTGCTCCACATCATGATCGAGCTATAAATCAAGTTTCAGCTTGATAGAATATGGTCAAAGAAATAAGACAAAACACAGCTTTTTTAACGTTTTGACTTCAGGTCTTCTTCAGAATTAAACTCAATTTTCCTTGATAGAATGTAATCTATAGGAGGAGTGAGCGGGAAATGAAATGTTTACAAAAATTTTCAAAGGGGCATAACTCTGTTTATATTTGGTGGATTGTAACCTTGAGACAATATGCACTGCTCCACATCATTATCTAGCTACATATCCAGTTTCAGCTTGATTGGATATAAACTGCAGGAGTCAGCTGGAAACAGAATGTTTACAAAATTTTCAAAGGAGCATTATCTCTGTTAATACATGTATTTTACAGACTAAAACTTCGAGATAATATGCACTGCTCCACATCATGCGCTAACTATTTATCAAGTTTCAGCTTGATTGGATGTAAACTGTAGGAGGAGTTAGCCAGAAACGAAATGTTCATAAAAGTTTTCAAAGGGGCATAAATCTGTTAATATTTGAAGGACTGTAACCTTGAAACAATATGCACTGCTCCACATGATGATCTAACTATATATCAAGTTTCAGCTTGATCGGCTGTAAACTGTAGGAAGAGTTATCCGGAAACAAAAAGTTTACAGATGGATGGACAGACAGATGAACGGATGCCAAGGAGCATAACATAATATATCCAGTTTTTCAAATGGGCCTATAAAAATGTGGTTAAGTATACTGACCGGCTCTATATGACATTAATGGGTTGACTGGGTCATAAAACCTCAACTCAATCAAAAACCAAAACATGTAAAAATATATCCCAAACCATCTTCACATCCATGCACATATGATTACAATGCATTTAGGGAGTTACTACAACTAGCTGTTGGATAAAAAAAAAAAATTGGTCATCTTACAACCAATTCCTGAAGAAGACTAAACCTGAGCACCATTTAAAACTGTATTGGACAACATTGGAGACATTCTAAAATACATTAAAAAATTCTGAGAAAACAAGGCTTGGTATTTTATAAGCATCACAAAAATATCAAGCATTTTTCCTCAGAAACATCCTGGTAAAAAAAATATTTTAGAAAATTGTCTGCAGCTGTTGTGACAGGTGACTTAAGCGGTTTAACTAGGTGATAATTCTGAGATGATATTTCTTATTTCTTCAGATAATTTCTGGTTCCAGATAAAATGTTGACTTCCTTTTTTTGTTTGGACTTTTTTGTGTTGTTTTTTGTTGTATTAACCCTTGCCATGCTGAATAAATTAAGATGCCATGCCTTCTTATCGATTTGACCATTTTACCAGTATTTTCTAAGAATTCTTATGAAAATGAAATAATCTAGACTCTAAGAGGGATTTGACCGACCCTCCCCCCCCTCTCCCCCCCCCCCCCTATAAATCCACCACTGACATTAATTTGGTAAAATTAGATCCTCCTTCTGTCTGCAGCACTGCATATAACCCATAACCCTTTCACCCATGCATTTCTGAAGTCGAATCTTCTGTCTTGAATTTGGATGTGTCCATTGTTACAAATGGGGGTGTCATTAAAAAAAAAACAATAAAAAAAAAAACAGAGTAACAAACAGAGTAGCTCCAGATGATAGCTGGTTATGAGTCGTCATCTGGATCTACACTGTTTGCAAAGGTGTATATGTTTTGGCCTGCAAGGTTAAAAGAGTTAAAGATCCAAACTAAATACATGTATACCGTATTCCACCAAATTACCGCACACACCCTTATAAACGCACAGTCAAACATTTTCGTAGTCTTCAGATTACAGCCAGTGTACTTTTTGTCTACTTCTTTAAAAAGGCAAACGTTGTGGGTACCCATTTGAATTGCACCGACTTGTCGATGCAATTCAAATGGGTACCCATAACGTGCTTTTATAAAAAAAAATCAAGAGAAAAAAACACAAAAAACATCGTGTTAGCATCATTTGATAAGGCTTTTGCAACATTCTATGACATTCTCCTTAGGAAATGATGATTCCAATGAAATGTAAAGCCACTTTATTTTCTTACAGATTAGAAAAAATGTCACAACCCTGTTGTCAACTACTAATCCAGTGATAAGCACTAACTTATGTTGGGAGCACTGGTACTCTTTTGAATTGCCCTGAAAATTTTCTGTTCCTAAAGTGTACCCTTCTTTTACCATATCTAATAAATAACAACAAATTTAAGGAGAGCTCTAGATAAGCTGTTGTTTTTTTTCATAAGAATACTGATATTTCTCATATTTATAAAAAAAAAAAAAAAAACAACAACAAAAAAATGCTGTGGTAACTCATTAAAAGCACCTCAACAAGGTGCTACCACTGAGTACCACAGCATGTTTTCATCGAGAAATAAGAAAATTATTTGTGATACCCCTCTGATCTAGACATTTCTTAATTAAGCATGTGCATGCTGAAAGGCATAACTTAGGACGAGCAGCAAAAATGCATATCTAGCTGGTGCATCTACATAGTCTGGTCAGGATCTTTACTGCTTACATTTAGGTTCTTGTAGAGCTTATATAACAAGTAGATAAGGCCCATTTTTTCAACCAAAAATTGCTGCTATTTTCCTAATTTATCCATGAAAACATATGTTGAGGGTACTCATTACAAGCGCCTCTTCAAGGCACTTTTAATGAGTACCACATCATATGTTTTTGTGGAGAAATAAGAAAAATATTATATGGATACCCCTCTTATCTGGAACTACATGTATGATTTAGACCATGGCTTACAGATCTGTAGAAATGCAGAAGCTACAAAGAACATCTGTTGATTGCCAAAACTGTACATACCGCATGCATGAGCTAATTGGTCTGAATATTCCTTTTATCTGAGGGCTTAGATAATGACAAAATATTCAAACAGGGTACTTACATGATCTTGGAGCAAATGAAACATTGCCACTGCTTTGATTGAACTTGTTCTGAAAAGAAAGATGTGATGGGCATTAGGGGAAATCAACTTTATGTCCTGCAATAATGGTCTAAGCCAGCCTTCACATTCTCCCAGTCTGATCAGTTTACTTGTTCAAATACAGAATAGATGAAAACAGAAATCCCTAAGATGACATACTATATTCCTGAGAGGTAACAGAAATCCCTAAGATGACATACTATATTCCTGATAGTAAGAATGTTCACCCTGAGGAAATTATTATCGCCTCCGTTGAGAATCATTTTTGAAGGATGAATAGTCTTACTACATTGTATACCACCCTCTCAACTTCACTATACCAAAATTACATGTACTGTCACCCTGAAACATCAAAAACAACTAGGCCTAACTTCAAACTGTCACCCTGAAACATCAAAAACAACACAGGCCTAACTAGGAACTCAGAACTGCCACCTGACAACTGCCAGAAGGCAGCAACCCTTTTCAAGGCCTTTTGTGTGCTTGTTTCCTTTGTGGCTAGTAGACTAAGATCATCTTCAGGCATACATGTAGCTTACATGTACTTGGGAACTTGGTATTGGCAATAATATATAAATTTTGTTAAAAAAAAAACAACAACAAAAAAACAAAAAAAAAAACTAGAATGCGCAGTCGATGGTGCCCCATCACAAATCCCCACGCTTGTTGCTAATGCTGCTAATAGTATGGATGGACTTATTCTCCCACATCCTTACCATGAGGGGAGGTCATGTAGTAAGTTTGGTTCAATTCCGCCCAGTGGTTTAGGAGGAGATAGCATGATGATGGACAGATGCCAGACGGACGAAAAAAAAAAAATGTTGCTTTCGCACACCCTTACCGTGAGGGGAAGTGATGTACCAAGTTTGGTTGAATTCCGCCCTGTGGTTTAGGAGGAGATAGCATGACAGACAGATGGACAGACGATGGACGCACGGATAAATAATGTTGATCTTGCACAGCCTTACCATGAGGGGAAGTGATGTAGTAAGTTTGGTTGAATTCCGCCCAGTGGTTTAGGAGGAGATAGCTTGACAGACAGATGGATGGACTACTGATGTATGGAAAAAAATGTTGCTTTCGCACACCCTCATCATAAGGGGAAGTGATGTAGCAAGTTGGGTTGAATTCTGCCCAGTGGTTTTGGAGGAGATAGCATGACAGACAGGTGGACAGATGACTGATGCACAGACACACTGAAAAATAATGTTGCTCTCGCAATCCCAACCATGAGGGAAAGTGATGTAGCAAGTTTGGTTGAATTTTGGCCAATGGTTTAGGAGGAGATAGCGTGATGGACAGATTGGAAGATGCACGGAAAAATAAAGTTGCTCTTGCACACCCTTACCACGAGGGGAAGTGATGTAGCAAGTTTGGTTGAATTCTGCCCAGTGGTTTAGGAGGAGATAGCGAGAAGGACAGATGGACCGACGATGGATGCACAGAAAAACTAGAGCTGGTGTTTGTAAAACACTATGCCCCCAACTGCCTGACTCTAACACTGCTTGACTCCAACACTGCTTGCCCATGATGGTAACAACAGTACAAATATATGAGATTTCAATGTTGTTTTATCAAAGGGAAATAACTCTAAAACAGGAGATAATTGGGATAACAAAAAAATATGGGTCACCTATTTTTTGATGAGGCATCAAAATATGAAATTTCAAAACATTAGCATACATGGTTCTTAACTTATGCTATACACAATAAAGCAACGACATTAAATGGCCAGAAACTGCGAAGGGCCATAACTCCAACATTTCATTTAATTGGTTCAAAATTTAATCAGGTGATCTCCTCCCCAATCCCAATCAGTATACCAAATATCATGGCTCTGGCTTAAATATTTTTTGAGATATCTTGCTGACAAGGTCAAAATGCCTAGAACTACAAAGGGCCATAACTATGTCAATTTTTCATGGAATTCCCTAAAAAACAAATCAGGTAATCTCCACATCATCCCCAATCAGCATATAATATTTCAAGACCCTAGCTTAAGTACTTTTCGAGACATCTTGCTGACAAGGTCAAAATGCGCAGAACTGCAAAGGGCCGTAACTTTATCAATATTTTCAAGGAATTCTCTCAAAATATAATCAGGTAATTTACACATCATTCCCACTCACTAGATCGAATTTCAAGAACCCAGCTTAAATACTTTTCAAGATATCTTGCTCACAAGATTTAATTCTGATTTTTTTCAAAGGGGCATAACTCTAAACAAACATGCTAGACAAGAAAAAAAAATAAGGGTCAGCAATTTTTTCATTGGGAACCCAAATATAAAATTTCAAAACCATAGGATGCAGGGTTCTTAACATGTGGCATGCACAAAAAAGCTTGATGAACGGACAAACAGACTGATGGCCAAATGAAGGCAAAATACTATGCCCCATCAATTTCATTCGAAACCGGGGGCATAATCAGGTCATCTACTCATCGCTTCCAATCTATTCATCAAGTTTCAAGGCTCCAGCTTCAATAGTTTTTTTTAGATATTTTGCTGACAAGGGAAACGTCCAAATTTACAAAGGGCCATTACTTACGAAATATTTTTCAGAATTTACAAAAAAGTTAATCAGGTCATCTACTCATCATTACCATTCAATGCACCAAGTTTCAAGTCTCTAGCTCTAACAATTTTTGAGATATTTTGCTGACAAGATAAAAATGCCCAAAATAACAAAGGGCCATAATTCATGAAGTATTTTTCAAAATTTATTCAAAAGTTAATCAGGTTGTCTACTCATCATTACAAATCCATTCACCATATTTCATGGCTCTAGCTCTAACAGTTTTTAAGATATTTTGCTGACAAGGTAAAAATGCCCAAAATTACAAAGGGCCATAACTCATGAAGTATTTTTCAGAATTTCTCCAAAAGTTAATCAGGTCATCTACTCACCACTACAAATCCATTTACTTAGTTTCAAGGCTCTAGCTCTAACAGTTTTTGAGATATTTTGCTGACAAGGTAAAAAATGCCTAAAATTACAAAGGACCATAACTCAAGAAGTGTTTTTCAAAATTTCTTCAAAAGTTAATCAGGTTGTCTACTCATCACTACCAGTCTATTCATCAAGTTTCAAGGCTCTAGTTCCAACTGTTTTGAGATACTTTGCTGACAAAGTAAAATTGCCCAAAATTACAAAGGGCCATAACTCATGAATTATTTTTCAGAACTTCTTCAAAAGTTAATCAAGTCATCTACTCATCACTACAAATCCATTTACTAAGTTTCAATGCTCTAGCTCTATCAGTTTTTGAGATATTTTGCTGACAAGGTAAAAATGCCCAAAATTACAAAGGGGCATAACTCAAGAAGTATATTTCAAAATTTCTTCAAAAGTTAACCAGGTTGTCTAGTCATCACTACCAGTCTATTCATCAAGTTTCAAGGCTCTAGTTCCAACGATTTTTGAGATATTTTGCTGACAAGGTAAAATTGCCCAAAATTACAAAGGGCCATCACTCATGAAGTATTTTTTAGAATTTCTTCAAAAGTTAATCAGGGCATCTACTCATCACTATAAATCCATTTACTAAGTTTCAAGGCTCTAGCTCTAACAGTTTTTGAGATATTTTGCTGACAAGGTAAAAAAGCCCAAAATTACAAAGGGCCATAACTCAAGAGGTATTTTTCAAAATTTCTTCAAAAGTTAATCAGGTTGTTTACTCATCACTACCAGTCTATTCATCAAGTTTCAAGGTTCTAGCTTCAATAGTTTTTGTGATATTTTGCTGACAAGATTGCATCCATATTTTTTCAAAGGGCCATAACTCTGAAAAGGGGCATAATCCTGTCAAGAAAAAAAACATGTGTCACCTATTTTTTCATGCGGAACCCATATAAGAAATTTCAAAACAGTAGCATTCACGGTTCTAAAGTTATGCTATGCATCAAAAAGCGTGACGGACAGACGGATGGAAGGACAGACGCACGGACGGACAACCAAGAAGCAATATGCCCCTCCAACTTCTTTGAAGTTGGGGGCATAATAATGTTGCTCTAGCACACCCTTGCCATGAGGGAAAGTGATGCACATGTAGCAAGTTTGGTTGAATTCCGCCAAGTGGTTTAGAAGAGATAGTTTGACAGACAAATGGACGGATGACGGACGGATGCGCAGAAAAATAATGCTGTTCTTGCACACCCTTACCATGAGGGGAAGTGATGTAGCAAGTTTGGTAGAATTCTGCCAAACGGAGGAGATAGCGTGACAGATGGACGGACGCACAGAGACGGTATTTGTGAGGTTATCCCTTTGATCTTTCTTTGATTTTTTCTAACCCAACAGTGCAAATTTTCAACCCCACAATGTCAATTTAAACCCCACAATGACAGAATAAACGTAATGAACCTCATAATGTCAAATTCTACTCAAACCCTAACCCTAGAATGTCATGTGGGCATGTACGGTTGGTCAGATGGATCATGTGTTAACAATATTGCAATATGGAGAAATAACATAATCAAATATTATTCATATGATCAAATGAATTTTGTTTTCTGCAAAATAACGGCGATCAAACATTAGGACCAGAACAAGTAACACTGTTTATCATTTCCCAACATACATGTACTTTAGTGTGATGTCTGTCGTCATCAACACATGCTCATGCTGTCAGTAAAGATATCATGATTGACAGTTAATTTATGATGCTATATGTATATATAGGCCTATTCATATTTGCTCAAATATTACCTGAACAGACCCAATTCATATTTGCTCTGATATGACCTTAACAGTGATTTATTTCTTATGTTTATGATTTTTGAATGACAACTGGTCCCTTTTTGGTAAATCTTAGTCAAATTTCTATTTAGCTTTTGTGTAAAATGAAAACTCAAATGGGCAAAAAATTAACTACACGCGCATCATTATTGTGCATGCGATTGTAAAAATTATTGTATGGTGATAAAAATTATCAACTGATGGCAGAGGCTTTCTTAATATAGCTTTGGATTTTTACATATGGCAGACTATACAATTAGCTCACTAAGGACTTTTTATATTTTGCCAGGATCATCGGTATGTGACGATCCCAGCAAATATAAAAACTCTTATAACAAACTGTGTTATAAACTGATTAATGTCTATTTTATTTTCATTTCAATCAAGAAATTTCATAAAGCTTAATAAAAGCAAACATTAAAGAATCACACTGTTGTTCTTTTTTACCTGTGACATTGAAAATTTATTAAACTTTGGTATACCCTTGTCCCATATCTCTATGTAAACATGAACAAAATTTGCGCTGGTACTTAGGCGTTTACGTCTAAATATTTTGTCTTGTAATTCTACTAACGGGGCTATCAGCTCCCTAGTACAGGGTACAGAACATGTTCTATGTGGGTTGCCTATCATCTGATTGGCTACTGACTGAGCTTATCAGGAATACAATCTAGTTCTTTTAGAGAAACTGCTGTAGCTTTAACCTCTGAAGTACTTCACCCTTGTCATGCTGAATAAATTAACATGCCATGCCCACTTGTAACTGTTAGTCAATCACATTTCTTCATCCAGATTGCTGATACAAATTCACATACTGAATGACAAACAAGGCAGATCCAGATCAGTTGGCTTCTTCAGGAGCCAACTGATCTGGATCTACACTGTTTGTAAAGGCAGGGTATATCCGGGTTCAGCAGGACAAGGGTAAAATGGATAAAAAAATAACTAGAATTTGGTTTTCTACAAAAACGTAGATGTCTCCCCCCTTTTTGTTGTCATATTGTATTGTACATTCAGCGGACATTTATATTAACCATAAGGAAATAACTCAAAAAGTATAAATGCAAGAGTTAGGGTTCTTGTGTTTTGCGTGTCATCTAATGTCGACTGATATTCATATAAAGTTTCTTGAAGATATCTTGAACAGTTTTCAAGTTATAGAATGGACACATTTTTATGACAAACAATGTTCCAAGGGAAATAATTAAAAAAGTATAAATGCAAGAGTTCTGGTTCTTGCGCTTTGCACGTCGTCTTATGTTGATTGATATTTACACAAAGTTTCTTGAAGATATCTTGAACAGGTTTCACATTACAGAGCTGACACGATTTTGTGACGGACAAAGTTCCAAGGGAAATAAGTCAAAAAGTATTAAAGCAAGAGTTATGGTTCTTGTGCTCTGCATGTCATCAAATGTTGATTAATATTTATATGAAGTTTCGTGAAGATAGCTTGATCTGTTTTCAAGTGATAGAGTGGACACGATTTTGTGACAGAGTCCAAGGGAAATAACTCAGAAAGTATAAATACAAGAGTTATGGTTCTTGCCCTCTGCATGTCGTCTAATGTTGATTGATATTTATATGAAGTTTTGTGAAGATAAAAGTAGCTTAACAGTTTTCAAGTTACAGACGGACAGGATTTTGTGACAGAGTCTAAGGGAAATAACACAAAAAAGTATAAATGCAAGAGTTATGGTTCTTGCACTCTGCATGTCCTCTAATGATGGTTGATATTTATATAAAGTTTCGTGAAGATAGCTTGAACGGTTTTCAAGTTATACAGCGGACACGATTTTGTGACAGAGTCCAAGGAAAATAACCAAAAAAGTATAAATGCAAGAGTTATGGTTCTTGCGCTCCGCATGTCGTCTAATGTTGATTGATATTTATATGAAGTTTCGTGAAGATAGCTTGAATGGTTTTCAAGTTATAAAGCTGACACGATTTTGTGACAGAGTCCAAGGGCAATAACTCAAAAAGTATTAATGCAAGAGTTAATATATTCAGGGGTCATCCTAGAGCTTTCAGATAGAGAGAAGTTTTGTGACAGTTTCAGGGAGAAGTTTTGGTCCAAATTTTGGATTTCCCTATACACTCTTTACATTTTCACCTCCCTCAGCTCAAAATAGGGAGGTCAGCCTGCTTAGGGAGACTTTTTCTCCCAAATTGCCCTCTAGGATGACCCCTGAGTTATGGTTCTTGTGCTCTGCACGTTGTCTAATGTTGATTGATATTTATATGAAGTTTCGTGAAGATGGCTTGAAAGGTTTTCAAGTAATAGAGCGGACACGATTTTGTGACAGAGTCAAAGGCAAATAACTCAAAAAGTATAAATGCAAGAGTTATGGTTCTTGTGCTCTGCACATCATCTAATGTTGACTGATATTTATATGAAGTTTTGTGAAGATAGCTTGAACCGTTTTCAAGTTATAGAGCAGACACAAGTGTGACAGACAGACAGGCTCCCAGGGGAAAAACAATATGTCTCCTAGCCTAAAGGGGGAGAGACATAATAATTACACATGCCAGTTGCCTGGTCAAAGCTAGTCAATGCTTAGCATGCTTGGTAAAAATTTCAGGAGATGACACTCTGAAATATATTTCTTATTTATTTTTCCAGAAGACAGGGTTTGACATTACATGCAAACTGAGACAGTTTACATGAAATATGAAATCCTGTTTTCTGAAGAAAAACAAATAGAAAAAAATATCATCAAATTGTCATCTGCTGAATTTGACTAGAGAGTGGTAAAGGTGAAAAGACCACAATAAAGGTAATAAAACTTGAAATCATGTCATAAGGGCTATACAAACACATTAATGCCAATCACTTCTGGAGTCAGCTAGCCAATGAAATAACACTTTCCTCCTGTAAGTTGTTTCAAAGATCATAGCCCTGTTAGGAGAAGAAGGAGTGAGGGGGTGATGGGGGGGGGGGGGGGGGGTAGGTTGTGTATCAGTACATCAAATGTTGAGAAGCATTGCATTATACACTTATCGATTTTGAAGGGTACAAGGCAACTTTTGATGTTTAAAAAAAGAAACTCTGTACAGGATAAATGGGAACACTGCTATGATGTGGGCACTCATTAAATGGGTTTCACTGTGATGTTTCTATCTACATTTTTTTTTTAGAAAAAAGGAGGGCAATTATGTTGTTAACACTCAGATCTCAGCCAATGCACATGCTTGTTGTTTTTTGTTCTTTCTTTATCAGATAACAGCAACATTTTACAACATCAAGTTCAACAAAATACTGTATTTGCATACCCTTAATATTCAGAAAGGCCTGAGCAAACAATATAGAATCAGATCAGATGTCACAGAAGGTTGTGTCTGATCATGATCTACACAGTTTCCACTTAGACACATCAACACGTAGGACAAATTGTTAAAATAATCCTAATATCGAGGGTAATTTTTCCTCTGAAACCTTGCTGATATTAGTTTCAGCTTTAACAATGAGGTATCACTTCAGATAAGAGCAGTGTCCAGACATTTTTCTTATTTCTCCAACATAAACATATGCTTTGGGTACTCAGATGAAGTGCTTCAGTGAGGCATTTTAATGAGTACTACCCACAATATTGGCTGGATGTTTCAAAATTATTGGTCAAACTGAAACCAGAATTTTTGTTAAAAACAGCAGTAAAATGGAATAGAACTACCAGTCTGAAATAGCATTTTTCCACTGGATGTCAAAATATTCCAGTCTACATACAAGGATTAAGCTGCATCCTGAATGGTTGATAAGTTTGGACAAGATTTTACAATTTACCAGCCCCTGTAAAAGAAGTTAGGGTAAGGTTAGATTTTTTCGTTTTGAGTTATATGGCCCAGCTAGTAAGGTCTGACATGTCAAGCCAGTCAGTTAACATACTCACACTTTTTCTGGGTAGGCTTAGTTATCAAAGTGCTTAACTAATATTTTATGCACATACTTTTACTAGTAACTGATAACTGCCTTTCTTGAATCAGCAGCCACTGCAGAAATTTCACGATCAATCTCAACGAAAGTTACATATGTGACTGAGCTGAATTTGAATTTGTGACCAATCTGGATCTGCGGTCAGATACACAACTGACTGTGTTCGGCAGCCCGGAGATTTTGGTTCAGATTAGGCTTGGAGTTAGGTAACAGCTAGGTTTGGTGTACATTTGGGGTTGTTATAATTAATTCAGTGTTAAGTTTAGCGTTAGGAGAAAGTAGGTTTTGGGGCAGACAGATTGTAAACATACTTCATATTTGACTTCTTGTTTAACAATTCACATTTTAATATGCATGATTCATCAATAGGACTTTAATTGTAAGAGTAGAAATCTGGAGCCTGTAAAAACTCTGGGGCCTGTGTCTGGGACCTGTCACTCTAAAATATATTCTGGTTATCCCCACGCTTTTGAAAAAAGCGATGGGAATATTGTGAACATCTCCATATGTCAGTCCCACTATCTCACGCTATCTCCTCCTAAACCACCAAGGTTGGGCGGTCAAAACCAGGGGTGGTTTTAACCAGTTAAAACCGCCCCGGTCAATACTCCCAAAGTGGTCAATACTGGTTGATTAAAATATTGAGTGACCGATTGAATATTTTTAGTGGTCAGATGGAGATTATGGTGGTCAGTTGGTTGATTGATTATGGCCTTTGGTGGAGTATACCCAGGTCGGAGCATTCCAATAGTCTCTTTCCACATTGGATGGTCAGCAATGTTGAATGGCAGAATACAGGCGTAGAACAGTCTAGCAATTATTTTCATCTAACTGCTTCCACATTCGGTCTTAAGACCTTAGCACTAACTTCAATATTACAGTCTTTGCACCTTGCACTGGTTTTTTTGTTATCTTCCAAAATTGTGAAGAAGTTCCAAATTGAGTCTTTAGGTTTCATTTTTGACACCTTCAGTAATAGCTTGATGATAAGATACTATCTAGATTGAGATAAATAAAATTTCACACATTAGGAATAAAGCCTGGTGTCAGTGTATAATACCCCTATCAGGGACACGTGATTGGTCACTTTGGCAATTGGATCTATGCCACACCCACTGCAATGACATGGGCAGCACCTTTTAATCTGTTTTGACAGCAATTTACAGTGTTGCAAATACTTATATATACTTCAAAGACAATAGTGAATCTTCAAACATTGTTTGGTTAATTAATTACAGCCTTTTACAGATGTACTACTTCAGAAGTTCACAGGCCTAAAGATTAATGACAGGTGTATTTCACACGTTTGTCAATATGTGACAATTTTCTGCAATAACATCAAAATTATATGTTACCATAGCAACTTTTTGATGTAACCTTAAAAAATTTTATGATCAAAGATTATGTTAAATTTTCAAAGTTTAAGAGGGAAGAAGATTGGGGAGGGGGGATGGGGGAGAGAGAGAGAGATTTTTTTCTTCTGTCAAACAAAATAGGACCTTTCAGAAATCCTTTAAAATCCATGATAAATTCAGCTTATTCATATTCCTGTAAATCAAAATATGAACAATTAATCTAACCTATAAAGAATAATAATAAAGATTGTTTGGTTGAAAAGAACAGACCTGTCTATAGTTCAGTGAGTCAATCCAATCAACCTCTTCAGTTGACCAGCAATAATGTCTTTTGACTTATGATGACTTTGATTTAATAAAAAAAGGACCTCAAATAATTACTCTTACATGTATTAATAAAAACTATTTTGTCTTGTTCACTGATGAAAATATAATCTAACCTCATGTACATGATGTAGGGGGAAAGCTTTTAAGACCAGTTTAGCAACAGGACTGAGGCATATACTCCAGTGATTTAATCGACCCAATCGACCAGTAATGACCGGTTAAAACCGGTTTTAACCACCAGCCTGGTCAGTACTCATACTGACCAGCTTTTTGCCAACCTTGTAAACCACTGAGCAGAATTCTACCAAACATGCCACATTACTTCCCCTCATGGTAAGAATGTGCAAGAGCAACATTATTTTTCCATGCATCCGTCCATGCAGCCATCGTCCGTCCATTTATCTGTCATGCTACTTCCTCCAAAACCACTGGGCGGAATTCAACCAAACTTGCTACATCACTTCCCCTCATGGTAGAATGTGCAAGAGCAACATTATTTTTCCATGCATCTGTCCATGCAGCCATCGCCCGTCCATTTATCTGTCACGCTACATGTACTTCTTCCAAAACCACTGGGCAGAATTCAACCAAACTTGCTACATCACTTCCCATCATGGTAAGGGTGTGTGAGAGCAACATCATTTTTCTGTGCACCTATCTATGTGTCTTTCCTTCTGTCTGTCAAGCTATCTCCTAATACACTGGGTGGAATTCAACCAATCTTGCTACATCACTTCCCCTCATGGAAAGGGTGTGCCAGAGCAACATTATTTTTCTGTGGGTCTACCTGTTCATGCATCTGTCCATCTGTCTGTCATGCTATCTCCTCCTAAACCACTGGGCTGAATGAATTCAACCAAACTAGCTACATCAATTCCCTCATAGTAAGAGTGTGCAAGAGCAACAGTATTTTTTTCTGTGCATCTGCCTGTCTGTGCATCTGTCAGTCAGTCTATCTTCTCCTAATTAAACCACTGGGTGGAATTCAACCCAAACTTACTACACCACTTTCCCTTATGGTAAGGGGTGCGAGAGCAACATTATTTTTCTGTGTGTACCACTGGGCGGAATTCAACCTATCTTGCTACATCACTTCCCCTCCTGGTAAGCGTGTGCCAGAGCAACATTATTTTTCTGTTCGTGTATCCATCCATCTGTCTGTCATGCCATCTCCTCCTAAACCATTAGGCGGAACTGAACCAAACTAGCTACATCAATTCCCCACATGATAAGAGTGTGTGAGAGCAGCATTATTTTTCTGTGCGTCTGTCTGTCCATGCATCCATCATTCACGCTATCTCCTCCTAAACCATTGGGCCTTATTCAACCAAACTTGCTACATCACTTCCCCTCATGATAAGGGTGTGTGAGAGCAACATTATTTTTCTGTGCATGCGTCTGTCCATCTGTCAGTCGTGCTATCTCCTCCTAATCCACTGGGCCAAATTCAACCAATTTTGCTACATCACTTCCCCTCATGGTAAGGGTGTGCCAGAGCAACATTATTTTTCTGTGTGTCTGTCTGTTTGTGCATCCGTCCATCTGTCCGTCATGCTATCTCCTAAACCACTGGGCTGAATTCAACCAAACTAGCTGCATCACTTCCCCTCATGGTAGAATGTGCAAGAGCAACATTATTGTTCCATGCATCTGTCCATGCAGCCATCGCCCGTCCATTTATCTGTCACGCTACATGTACTTCCTCCAAAACCACTGGGCAGAATTCAACCAAACTTGCTACATCACTTCCCATCATGGTAAGGGTGTGCGAGAGCAATATTATTTTTCTGTGCGTCCCTGGTATGCTGCCTCCTCCTAAACCACTGGGCGGAATTCAACCAAACTTGCTACATCACCTTCCCCTCATGGTAAGGGTGTATGAGAGCAACATTATTTTTCTGTGCATCCGTCATCCATCAATCTCTTCCTAAACCACTGGGCGGCATTTAATTAAACTTGCTACATGACCTCCCCACATGGTAAGGGTGTGCAAGAGCAAGTCCATGCATTCATGTTAGTCATGCTATTAGCGGCGGGATTTGCACTGGTGCGCCACAGACTGTGCATTCTAGTTAGTTAAATGTAAATGGTTTGTGAATGGCAGGCTAAATAGCTGCCAGTATATATGAAAACATGCCAGTATATATGAAAACATGAAAGGATACTTTTTCTTATTTGTTACCATGTCCAATAGTTTTAGTCAGAAGTATAAAAAAAAAATTGTGAGTTCCACGCCACCCCACCACATCCTCAGCTCAAACTGAAAATCTGTCACACCGGTTAAGAAAAATACAGCAGTTAAATTAGCAATGAAGGACTATTTATTCAGAAGCTACGAAGTTATAATGTAAACAAGGATAATATTGTGATACTAATCCCTCTTGTCTACAAATATTATATTCATGTATACACATGCTGTGAATAACATGCTAATCTGGAGTCGTGATTTTTGTTTTCATTCATTTGCTCGAATGTTTTATACCTTCATCCGAGACAGATTGGCTTCTGTGTCTTTTATAATGGAAGAAAACTTCTTTTCCCAGTCCATTTCCTTCAACTACCGATCTGTTGACATAAATATCATCGTAAGAAATCTTTTGGACACCTGTAAGCGATTTATCAATCTTTTTGATCTCTCATGTCAACAATGAGCGAAGGTGGTACTCTGCAGTTGATAACTACTTAAATAAGCTGGTAACCAGCTTAAAATTAGGTGTGTATAATCCATATTTTATTTTGTTTTGGACGTTAAGAACAACAATTCTAGCTTATCACTAAACATAAATGGTACGCATTATAATCACTTGTGTTACTAAATAATTTTTTATCGTTATAAAATAATATTACAAATTTTAATTCTAGATATTTTTACCATTTAATTTGATTATGAATTTGCTACCGGTATTTTGAGTTAAGCAAGTTTATTGGCTTCTGTAAAAACTAAAGTCGACGTTGGGTGGCATTTTTCAAATACTGTCAATCTTCGAAGAATATGACATGCGTAGACAATGGTCTAGTTCTGAAGGTCGTTTTCTCATGTGTTTCTTTGTCTGGCACTTTACTGATCTTTACTCAGAAACTCAGAACTTCTAGACGATTTACTTTGCAAAGTCTTGTAATGAGATAATGCTCGGACCCATCAATACTTTTTGTCATTGTACTAGTTCGTGAGGTTTTCGGGTGCATTTTACGAAAAAAAAAAAAAAAAAAAGCTGTTTTCCTGCTTTGTTGTTCCAAAAATGCCTACTTTTTCATGAAGATCCACTCGAAAAGCTGTATGCTAGCTTGCACCCAGTATATATTATTAGGTCCGAGATGCTAGTGAATCTTTCTACATGACATTTTAGCCCTAAAGTTTTCTGAACATAAACCTTAAAAAAAAAAAAGCAAAAAAAAAAAAAAAAAAAAAAAGCAGTGCATATTTTGTATTTATTCACCTTAAACAATATTAAAATCAAACAGTTTGCCTTTGGAAACAAAGAACACACAACAGAACAAAAATAGGAGACTCGGTTTTATTAAGTCTCTTCATATACAGCAGTGTAGTTTGCGAGGCTGTATACGTCCCCTGTATACGGCTTATTAAAGCGGTAACCAGAATGGACTCAGTGATCCCAAATGAAATGAAAATACAATCCCGCGGCACTATGATGAAATACGGGGAGACGTTTTACGGCCGCCAAACGACACTTAACACTTGAGTGAAGCAAAAAAAAAAAATAATAATAATAATAAAAAAATCTTTGCCTTTGGGAGCAAACGACACATAAAATAACAAAATCGGAGACTCTGTTTTACTATGTCTCTAAATATACAGCAAGGTAGTTTGGGAGGCTGTATACGCTTCCCCCCCACCCCCCTCCCCACCACCCACCCACACCACACACCCCGCCCCCATCCCAGCACCGGCTTATGCCGCTGAAAAAGACAAATCTGATCCAATAAGAAGAATTTTTATTTATTTATTTATTTATTTAAAAATACATGAACGGGTTTAACCTGTTTACATTGACACTTCTAATCAAGTATCCTTTAATATTTCAATTTTCAAATCATATACGCTTTGTATTTGTAACTGTCCCAAGAAAAATTAGTAAGCGAATCATTAGTACATGTAATACTACGGAAGGGGATAATTTGACATATATAGTTCGACTAGTTTATCTTAATTTTATCTAATGAAGCTGTGTTATATACATGTATTATGCACTCCTTTGTTAAACAAAGATAAATGAACTGTGGCAAGCGAAATGGACTACTGTGGCATATCCAAAGTACCCAGCGGGCACATGCCGTTTATAAATATACAACGTAATGACGTTGCATCGACGTTGAGGCGACGTTGTATAAGTATAGAAGATATTTGCTCTTTTCCTTTGGATAACATAAATATTTTCATTGAGTGTAATGAAAACATCTGGCGCACGGGGGCATTAACCCTTACGGTGACAAGACAGCCAACAGTCAGGTGTCTGATTTGAAGGCCTGATGACTTAACCAATGGATGTTCCATTGTCTCTATGTAAATAAAACTAAAGTTAATTTTCAATAACCGAAAATTATACCATAGCTGGACCATGAGATAATTTTCAGTTTTGAAAGTTATCCCATGGTTTATTTATAGTTCTCAAAGGTGTACTTTAGAATGAGTGCGCCTTAACCTTTATCACTCTCTGGGCTAATTCCACAGATGATGACAAATTGATGATATTTTTCTCAAAAAACAGTTTGTTGTTTTCTGGAAAAATAAGAAAAATGTTTCAAAACTTTGTATGTTGAATTTTGTACCCAGAGTGCTAAGCATCAATTTTCAGCAGACATTTTGAAATATTTTCTTATTTTCCAAGGAAACAGGATTTGACATTTCATGCAAATTGTCTTCAAATGTCAAATTGTTTTCTGGAAAAAATAAACGTATCATCAATATGCTGTCTGCTGAAATCGCACAGAGAGTGCTAAACATCAATTTTTAGCAGATAACATTTTGAAATAGTTTCTTATTTTTCCCAGGCAACTGGATTTGACACTTCATGAAAATTGTCTCCAATAGAGACAGTTTGCATGAAATATCAAATTCTGTTGGCTGGAAAAAAAAATAAGAAAAGTGTCATCAAATATATTTTCTGCTGAAATTGCCCAGAGAGTGGTAAAGGTTAGAGGAACTTCAAAATTACTTCTGCACTGAGCAACTTTCTATTTAAAAATGACACATTCATTTTTGTTGAATGAAACACATAAAACCAGACAGTCTGTCTGGAGTATATTATAATGACCAAAGCTACAGCTGACCAACCAGATTGCACCAAAATTTGACCAAATTAAGATGCTGATGTAATTTCTTGTGATTGACATGATTGCAACCAATCAGATTTTACCAGTAGTGCCTCAGTCAGTTTAATTCCAAAAAGGCGGGGTGTTACATCATTTTAAGTACACAAGGTCAATAGGTCCAGCATTGCATCAGACCAGGTGTTACCACTTTACCATAAAAATATAAAAAAAAAAAATAATAAAAAAAAAAAAAAAATAAAAAAGTAGAAAAAGATACACTAAATAAATAAAAGTATAATTTTTGTAAGAAAAAAAAAGTCCCATACATTGGTTAAAACAGATAAACCATGTTATTGTCTCGGTTTTGGGAATACTGTAAATTATATCATAATTTGGTGACCTTTCACTGTCTGAACCAAACTCGGCTCCGCCTCGTTTGGGGTCAGACAGTGAAAGGTCACCAAACTACGGTATAATTTACAGTATACCCAAAACCTCGACATAATCATGGTTTATCTATAACTTAGCCATTATCAGAGAAGGTCCCGTATTCAAAAATTTACAGATTTTAGATCAAATCAGCTTCAAAATATTCCATTTTATGATTTACATATAAACAATCAACCACCATGAAACATTTTGCAAATGATAAGGCATGTGTCAACAGGGTTCTGATATGGCACGTTTGCATATATTTGAAGCTCTCAACTGAGCAAATTCATATAGAAGTTTCATTTTACTGCGGTAAAAATCGCTTTGTGATGTATAGGCTTAATTTCTTGCGTAAGGGTTAATGCCCCAGTAAGGGGTAATCGGCCTCGTAAGTTATATTCGGCACAAATATTTCAGTCCCCGGAACAAATGCTTGAGAAATTTAGCATCTTAAGTATTTCAACGTAGACGTAGGTTGCAGAACGTCTTATTTGATATGTTAAATAAGTACTTCATATCCCAGATAGCTGAAAATATCTTCATTTTGCAATGGAAAAAAAAGTCAAAACAGGAATATCGGACTACCCTCCTCCGAGTGAATTTAATAAAAAAAAAAAAAAAAAAAAATAGCAGCTTGTTTTTTCAAGCCCAAACCTATCTTTTCCGACGCAGAAATGAAAGTTGTTTGGAATAAATAGCATTGTTCGATTTTTCAAAATATGTCTCTGAAATTGACTAAGAATCAATTAATCGGGAGAAGTTACCCGTTTGTTGACATTTGGATGTCTCGTACGTCATGGCCGGAAGTTCGCGTAAAGATTTTGAGTGCATAACCACAAACTACCCCTCACGAGATTACCAGGTGTGTTAAATAGCAGCTGTCAATCTGCACTAGAAATCCGCAGTATATCATTTATATGGATAATCTGAATTAGTTTTCTGGACTTCTGGTGATGGAAGCGATACCTAAGCATAATTTTCTGACTAACGGTGTGTAAAGTCTGGTTTTCATAAGTGTAAAAAATGGCATAAAAGATTGCGCTTTTAATCATACCCTACGTATATACTTCTTTGTCGAATGTAAGAAGTGCTCAGTTGTAGCCGTGGAGAAGTTTTTTGTCTATCAGCCATGTCACTCTAGATTCAAATATTGTCCACATCAGAAACAAAACAAACAAGCAAATTCCATAGGGAATTTATGTCCCCCGCCTTATTTTTATTTGAGCTGTTAAAAATGGGTAAGTGAACCAGAGGACCATCGGTCCTGTATCACTTACCTAAGTATTGAAGCAGGAAACCAGTGATAAAAATAATTTCAGGATTCTGAAAAAAACCACATGCATATCTTCAGACCATCCTTAAAGCACCTGTAAAGTTTCAAAAGGATCGGCTTAAAACTGTGGTAGGAGTTACGGGGACAAGGTACCTACTCCCTATACGCTTCTGTAGTATTAGAACCGAGTCAAAAAATGTCTAAGTTAAAAATGCGGAAAAAGTAATAAAAAACCATATGCATATCTTCAGGACATCCTAAAAGCCCATGTAAAGTTCCAAAAGGATCGGCCAAAAAACTGTGTGAGGAGTTAAGGGGACAAGGTACCTACTCCCTATAGACTTCTGTAATATTAGAACTAAAAAAATGTCTAAGTTCAAAATGTGTAAAAAGTGATAGAAAATAATTTCAGGATTCTGAAAAAACCACATACATATCTTCAGACCATCCTTAAAGCACCTGTAAAGTTTCAAAAGGATCGGACAAAAACTGTGGGAGGAGTTAAGGGGACAAGATACCTACTAAAAATTCGGAACCACGCACCACGCGCCACGCACCACGCACCACGCGCCACGCACCACGCGCCACGCACCACGCACCACGGAAAGCCGAAAACAGTGTCCCTCCGCTTTTCTTTGAAAAGGCGGGGGACAACAAAGCACAGAAATAAAAGCAAACAAACAGAAAGCAATGTGAGTAGCATCTGAACATACCCACAATGCTAGTTTCAGAACAACTGGAAACCAGGACAGACGAAAACAAAACAGAGAGCAAAGTGGAGAGCCGTACAGCGGGTGACCCGGGGCGTGACCATAATGTTTGAATTCAAACAGGACATACTGGCCACAAACACTTACATAAAAATGAACAATTAAGAACCGCCTCCTTAGAACGGTCCGTGTGGTGAATACCACACTGGGTGTGTGCGGGGGTTGGGGGGTGGGGGGATGGGGGGGGGGAGATAAATCGATTTAGACACCAGCTCTTCACCCTAGGTTCAAATGTTGTAAGTAAATAAATAAATAAATAAATAATAATAATAATAATAATAATAATAATAATAATAATAATAATAATAATAATAATAATTGATATACATGTAATTGATGTGAGCATAAATTACGTGATACCACAACCCAAGTGTGCCTTGTAAGTATGGAATATAAAAACGACTAACACTAACTATAACAGAAACAATATAGATACAACATACATTTACAATATTGATAATATGTTTGACCTACATATAATGACAAAGGGGCTCTTATCGCATATGCTAACAATGAAGACCCAGAGGGACCCTGCGCATCCACACAGTCTGATCAGGACCTTTGCTGTCCCACTTACAGAATCCGTGGATACGATAGAATACATGGATAGAAACCTTGATCAGAGTGCTCGGAAGGCGCATGCTGATTTGAGTCACCACGGTGCAAATGTCATAAAGTTGATTTTCTCAGGACGAGGTCCATATGACAGATAAAATTGAGGCGATAACCAATAAACCGTTTGACAGGAGTATCGCATACATGGGATATATTTACCTTAAATGTTCGGACACTATAACTCCTAACCATATGTGTCCTAAAATTTGAGCAAGTCTATTTTCTGCCTGTCGACATGTCTAAACCTGTTGGATGAATGGCAAACACTGAACAGTGTAGAACCTAATCAGACGCCGCGTTCTGCGGCATCTAATCAGGGTCTACACTGTTTGCGCAGGCCTGTTTTTTCGAATACTTAGAAATAATCCGGTATGTAGATTATCTTAAGTGGTTCAGTAATTGGGTTGGTTTCATTTTTAAATTCTGTTCAAAACGATTACACATGAGCCGTGCGATGTGAAAAGATGCATATGCAAACAGCGAAGGTCATTATTAGATGCCACATCCGCCCTGTCTGATCAGTGTACCTTTGGTGCTTGTCACTAGTGTCTTTAGTTTCCAGTTATTATGCAAGCGGACAGCGACGGGACAGTCTGATATGGGCCTGCATTGCCCGCATTTGTCCAGATTGACCATGTCGCTGTTTGTCACAGCTCGCTCCCTATAGAAACTATAATCTATTAAGCATACACCTGTAAAATAGTAAAGAACATGTCCAGAAAGAGCCAGTCACTGAACATCAGTAATGAAGGGGTGTTTGGCGCCAAATTTTCACCCTAGGTTCAGATGTTTTTTTTTTGTTTTGTTTTCTTATTGAAGATTTAAGAAACAGTATCTTCGCTGTTAGATTTGTATCAAGGATCTTATTAGTATCATATAAGTGCGGCGGTGAAAATATAAGAGAGATAACTGGAATAATACAATAGACAGTTTGAACTAAAAAAAAAAAAAAAAAAAAAAAAAAAAAAAAGGGCACGCCTTAGTTGTTTGCTTCATGTAAAAACGATATATATTTACTCAAAACCAAAAGTAACTTGTCACTTTTTAATATTAGGCCTAAAAGGATAGCTGTGTTCCCACTAACCCGACCGACCATGTTTCAAACACCCGACTCTGCTATTTTTCATCAGTAAAAATGCAAAATATTAAGTAAAACACCGACCCTCAACAAAATACCTGTATTTTCATAAAATTACAGGCCCGACCCTGTTCTTTTCTTGAGAAAAAATAGAAAAATAAAAAAAAAAGCTTCTTCTACCTACAGATCAATTTTTTTTCAGCATGTTAGTGGAAATACTGCTATGTTTTTTTTTTTTTTCGTGCCTCAGGTAATTTTGTTCCTACTTCGATTTCGTTGCAATTGTTTTCCACGCTTATACGCAACAGAATTCAAGAGAAATCATTCGTGTGAACGATTCCAGTATCGAGTTACCTGCATTTTCATCCAAAACAAAATTTTCACATTTTCTCATAACTTCAAAAGCAAAACATGATTTGCAATACAAAATCTGAGAAACCATTATTTGTCGCTCGTAAAAGCCATATCTCCGATATGTTTAGTTTTAAACGGCGATTTATTGGACATCTACATTGGACATCTACATCTGTATGGCTAGAAAAAGATGCAAAAGTTCTTATCGTGTCAAAAGAAAAATGAATGACAATTTCCTATAGGATTTCCATTTCAAACATTGTTAAGTTTGATCAAACGGCCTTCTCGTAAAAATCGACGAGTTCTGAAGCTGCACAATAGATGGTGCAGACTTGTTTAATTTAATCATATTGCAATTTTGTTGTGCAAAAGATCGGGCCTCAAGTTCTCACAACATTAGTTACGGCCCTCCCCCTACAATAGAAAACATAGCATGTATATTTCACCTGACAATAGCAATATACAATAAATATTCAAATTTCAAGATGAAAGACTTAATTGTTGTTAATCATGTTAATTTTACAACGATTTTCAATACATGTCTAAGCGAATAAATTATTTTTTTGTCTGAAATTAACGCGTGTTTAAGGTACAGTGACCTTCCCAAAGTGCATTAATTAATATCGTAACTTTTGATTTTGCCCCTTTCTGTTTTGAGAGAGACCCGTTTAATTATGGGTTTGACAGAAAAGACTCAACAAATATGTATCATGTGCACAAATAATTGTTCTTTAACATCATTAAAACAACATTTAAATTTCACTCAGCAAAAGTCAGTAAAACGTATAGATGTAAGCTGTAAAGTTACTTATAATCATTAACATTGCTGGAAATCAATGAAAACCGGGCGCCATTATGAAAACACGCCTATTCTAATAAATTGAAAATTTCATCATAAAAAACTGAAAGTTTTCAGATAAAAATTCTGATATTTTTCATATATCTGTTAAAAACATAGATTGTGGGTACTCATTAGAACCGCCTCGCTGAGGCGGTTCTAACGAGTACCCACAATCTATGTTTTTGAGCAGAAATAATAAAAATAATGTATACCCCTGTAAACCCCAGTTTTGCTATATAGAAGTGGGGTTTAAGGGGATCGGAATTATATAGGTATGATTCTGTAATGCTTTCGGTCGCTGTAGGCCTTCTTTAGAGTTTTAATAGAACTTATTTACATTTGGGGGACAAATTGAAGAAGAAAAATGTAAACAACAAAATGCCTCAAAACGAGGCAGTACTATAAAAATACTAATGACAGTTCTTTCTAGGAAAATAAATAAAAATAAAAAGATTAGAAATTCTAACTGGTATTAGTTAATACTAGTTAGAATATCTAACCTTTTTATCGTCAGCCGTTATTCAAGTACACAGGTCAAAAGTTAGTGAACTTATATAGTTAGTATTTCGTATTTTCTAAATATCATATTTAAAGCTGATATATTTAACTTTGACCACTCTCTGGGCAAATTCGCAGACTACAAATTAATGATATTTTTCTTATTTCCCCGGAAAATGGGCTTTGATCTTTCATGCAAATTGTCTCCGAAGGAAGGAGACAATTTGCATGAAAGGTCAAATCCTATTTTCTGGGAAAATGAGAAAACATTTCAAAACGCCAACTGCTCAAGTTTTAGCTAGCATGCTAAGCGTTTATACAGAGCATTTGATATTATGTGTACCAAAGGAATCCAAAGCAGCGTTACCACTTCGCTGCTACATTTTAACAATGCACTAACAATTTATTATCGGTGCAGTGCTAAATTTTATAGGGCTGCGTTGTTGAATTTTTTCATGAACTGATAGAAATAACGCTGCACTGATAAAATTTAACGCTGCACTGGTTAAAAATTTATCAGTGCACCCTAAGATTTAGCAGTCCAGCGATACCACTGCTTTTGACCCCGTTGGTACACCATATGATATTGCAGCAATAATGCGACAGATTCCAAAATGAGACAACGTATCTTCGGGTATGTGCATGTGTGCCCAGCGAAACTTAAGACCAGTCTGTGCAGGCTGATATGAGTCTTTGCTGAGCACTATGCTGGTATCCAAGAATCCAAAGCTTCTTAAAGCGGACAGCGAAGAATCTGATCTGACTGTGTGGATTGGTTTTTGACATCACGAAAACATACCTATATAATTTTGACTTCCTTAAACCCCACTTTTATATAGTAAAACTGGGGTTTACAGGGGGATACATTATTTGTCTTATTTCTGTTCAAAAACATAGATTGTGATTACTCGTTAGGCCCGCCTCGCCGAGGGCAGAAACATGAAAAATATCAGAATTTTTATTTGAACACTTTCAGTTTTTGGTGGTGAAATTTTCAATATATTTGAATAGGCGTGCTTTCGTCATGAGAGTTAAGGGATATGCGAACAGCGAATGCTCAGATCAGCCTTTGCCTCGGTACAGTCTGATCTAGGCCTTATTGCCACCAGCGATTTTAACAGTAGACGGTGATTCTGTAAACCAACATTGAAGGGTATATATTAACCCATTTTAGTCAGGAAACCCCTAAAATTAGCAAATAGTGCAGGCGCGGCATCTGAGCAGCGTCTTTCAGAAATTTCTATAAAATATGATAAAGATAAAAACTAGCCAGACACCCTGCTCATGGAAATAGACTGGTCCAAAGAGTTGTGGTAGGACATTCCATTAGACGTAAATTGGATAAAATGCGCGGATGCACAGGTTGACCTGGGCTGTTGGAGTTCACATAATGCACTTAATTCAGTCCTTTATGCATCATAAGACTTAAATGATATAGAGAAAACAAAAAATTGAAATAAAACCTATGTAAACAAAGATATCTTTTTTTGTCTTTGTTCGAATATATACAACGCAAAAGCATCAGGTTTCTCTTGTTTATTTTTGTCAGCTGATCGAAGATATTGAATGACGAGTAAACATATCATATATCTGCTATATGATTTATATCATCCCATCTGTTTCGAATGTACGACGAAAAGACAGATGTTCTTCAACTTTTTGCATTCAGTCAATCACTTTTGCTTAGTAGTTTCGTTCATTTTGGACAAAGGTTCTGCATAGATTACCGAATGTAAGCTCGTTTAATTCAGATGAGCTTTATGTATTGCAAAAAATATGTAGGAGAATCCCTGTTAGGCAGAATTAAAGTACACATACATGTATGCAATATATAGACATACGGACCGACGGGAGGACGGACGGTTGCTTCGTTTTGGTTTTATTGGCTTATCATCAATGTTAAATTTACATGGTTTTATGGGTTATCATTAACGTTATAGGGACTAGTCAATGCGTTTCAAACGGAATAAACTTCATAATTTTGTCCAAAATGGCCTCCTTAACTCAAAATGTTCGCCCTGACAGGCAGACAGACATAGATGGATGGATAGATGGATGGATGGATGGACCGACGGACGGGTGTACGGGCGGACAAACAGACAGACAGACAGACAGACAGACAGACAGATAGATAGATAGATAGATAGATAGATAGATAGATAGATAGTATTTACTGACATTTAAAATCTTATATTACTTATTTGAAACCGAAAACCGCGTCAGTAGACTTGGCAAAAAAATCTACAGCTGAATGTCAAAGTGTATCGGGACAAACAGGCATTTTACCATATGCGTCTATTTTATAAGGCTACAAGGAAAACTTTCAGCAGGAAAACTTTTTTCATTTAAAAAAAAAAGTCTTATTTTTTCCAGAAAATAGGCTTTAAAAATCTTATTTTAACCAGAAAATGGAGATTGAGACAATTTGCATGCAAAGCCAAAGCCTATTTTCTGGAAAAATAAGAAAAAAAATATCATCAATTTGTCGTCTCCTGAATTAGACCAGAGAGCTAAACCTCTAATTGATCAATCAATACATCAAAGAGAAAAACACATTTCTTATCATGTTGCACATTAAATATCATACTGTAACATAATATAGTTTGAAATAAAACATGATCCATCGATCCGTCCGTCCGTGCATAATCCGTCCGTCCATCCATGCATCCATCGTCCATCCGTCCATCCGCCCAAATGTTTTGCCTCCCTCCTGAAAAGTATTCTATTGTGATATGAAAGAATTTGCTCCCAAAGGGAACTATTTCTTTCCTTTTATAATATACCACTTTTCAGGCGGGATCGGGACGGCCCTTTGGGAGCAAATTCTTTCCTTTTTGGCGTTTGGGAGCAAATTTATTCTTTACCCTTGGGGAAAATGGTGGAAATTATACCAAGTTTACCCAGCCCCTTTAAGACACGTCAAAAGATATGTTTCAACACTTAACGCTTAACACTCTGGGTAAAATTTTCAGCAGACGATATTTTCAAATATTTTTTTCTTATTTCTCCAAGAAAACAGGATTTGACATTTCGTGCATATTGCCTCCATATTGTCTCCACTGGAGACAATTTGCATGGAATATCAAATCCTACGTTCTGGGAAAATGTGAAAAATATCATCACCAATTTGTTGTCTGCTGAATTAGCCCAGATAATGTTAAAGGTTAAGGACACAAGCATGGTAAAACGTAGCCCTGTCCGAATAGTTGGAAAAACTACGGTATAAATTATTCAAGGTCTAAAGCCGTTTACCGTATTTACCCTAAATATTCGGACAATTTAACTCCTTGCCATACTAATCCCACAGGTTTAACTCTTTCGGTGCCAAATTTCAGACGACATATGTCGTCTGTTTTTATTATTATTATTATTATTATTTTAACAAACTATCGTTTTGAAAGACGTTTATATGTAAAGTTGAAAGACTGAATGTCAAACAGCGTAGATCTAAATGAGACGGCTCACTGAGCCGTCTCATCTGGATCTATGCTGTTTGCAAAAACCTATTATTACCGCCTGTGGCAGTGAAAGAGTTAACAAGTCTTTTTGAGAAAACGTACAATCTGACACACGCACGACAAAGACTCAAAACAGCCTGTACATCCGCACAGTCTCATCAGAGTATTCGTTGTCCGCATGAAGAAGCTTTGAACCCTTGGCTGTCCAAAATGCGCCCAGCGAAGATTCTGATCGTACAAGCTGATCTGAATCTTCGCGGTGAGAACATGTCCTATGGTACGCTTTGTGACGTTACAGCACATTCGGTTGGTTATCTGGTGTGTCCTACATATAGTGACGGAAGGCAGACGATATAGACCCTGATCAAATCTCTAACCATAGTCCATAGCGGTAGTTTGGTCTAGGCGTGTTTTGGGTAAATATGATAAGAAGGTGTGGGGTGTTTAGCACATTCGTTCTCTCTTTGGCTATGCTGTAAAGTACCATGAAAAGTATGATGCTCTATGTACGTGTATATGCCAGGTGCGGGCAACGATCGAAGACCCAGAGAAGCAAGATTTGACATTTCATGCAACGAGACAATTTGCATAAAACGTCAGATCCTGTTTTCCGGGAAAAAATAAAAAAAAACTGTCATCAATTTGTCATCTGTTGCCCAGGGAGTAGTAATGGTTAAATACGGTATATGTATGTATTTATTTTTTTGTCAACTGACCCATATTTTGCGCGTGACGCATCGGACATAATCAGGTTTGGAAAAGTACTTGATAACCACCCGAGCTTTCTCAACCAATACGATGATAGATGCAAGTAGAAAGTGCAGCTACGGTTATTTCTGTCAAATTCTGAAATCTGATATTAAAAGTAAATCAAAACAAGGTTATCGAACATTTGGTAAGCTACCGTATACTTGTCCTAAAATTTGAACAATAAAAAATCTCTAAGCTTGCTTTTGGAAACAAAGATCACACAAAAGAACGAACATCGGAGGCTCGGCTTTATTAAGTTTCTTCATATACAACAGTGCCGTTTGCAAGGCTGTATACGACCCCTAGCATCTGCTTAAGCGGTATTCGACTTTCAAAGTAATCAGAATGGGCTCAATGATAAAACAACAACAAAAAATAAATAAATAAATAAAAATAAAAAAATAAAATAAAATATATTCTGCACAAATCCATTTTACTACATGTTGTTTCTAAAACTGCTGGATTAATGGCAAACGGTGGTGCCACTAATAAGACGCCGCGTTCTGCGGAGTCTGATCTGGGTCTACAAAAAAAAAAAAAAAAAAAAAAAAAAAAAATCTTTATTTTCTTTTTGTCTGAAACACGAAGGACCAGGTCTTTTACATTTGGTATGAAGCTTCTTCAGCCCTGGGGTCAAAAATCGCCCCGTCCCAGAGTTCACATGTTTTACATAGACACGTATAGGGAAATACTTGAAAACCTCTGAAACTATAAGGCCCGGCCATTGATATTTGTTATGTAGCTTCATATAGTGGGTCTCTACCAAGACTGTTCAAATTATAGCCCTAGGGTAAAAATGGTCCCACCACGAGTCACTTGTTTTACATAGACTCATATCGGGAAAAAACTTTAAACTTATTCTTGTCTGAAACCAGAATGCCCAGACCTTTATATTTGGAAAGTAGCTTCATCTAGTGGACCTCTACCAAGGTTGTTCTAACTATAGCACTGGGGTAAAAAATAATCCCGCCCTAGGGGTCTCTTGTTTTACATAGACTCTTAGAGGGAAAACGTTAAAAATCTTCTTGTGTGAAACGGTCCTTTGATATTTGGTGTGTAGCTGCATCTAGCTGACGTCTTCCAAGGTTGTTCAAATTATAGCCCTGGGGTAAAACATTGTCCCACTCCAGGGGTCACTTGCTTTACATAGTCTGTATAAGCAAAAACAAATCTTGTCTGAAACTAGAAGGACCTGTCCTTTGGTATATGGTATGGAGCTTCAGCTACATAAGACTGCCATTTGGTACGTTGCTTCAGTTACATAGGGTTGTTCAAATTATTGGGTAAAAATGGCTCCGTCTCAGATGTTACTTGTCTTGCATAGATTTGTATGGAAAAAAAAACTTCTTGTATGAAACCAGAAGGCCCAGGCCTTTAATATTTGGTCCCTCCGTCCAATCACAATCTCTTTTTGTAAAACATATGTTGTGGGTAGGCCTACTCATTCAAATGGCCTCGACGCGATTCAAAAATGATACCCACAACATATGCTTTTACAAAGAAAATGAGAAAATTATCGCAAACGCATCATGTAATAATCTTCTCACGAAGTCCTCTACTGATCTTTGTATTAAATGTGTCGTTATTAGGTGGATATTTTACTATACGATTTTCCTGTAATTTTGAAGAAAAAAAACAACAACAAAAAACAAACAACAACAACAACAACAAAAAAAACAAACAAAAAAAAACAAAAAAAAACAACAACAACAAAAAAACAGTGCGTTAATCAACCCAAATACGGTAGGTAATTTTACTTGACAATTGTATGCCAAATACGCACAAAATATTGTTCTCAGTGCAATGGTGATTTCTACATTTGTGTTTGCAGTTAATCGTATCAGTTGTTGGGTGACTCCCATGTGATACAAAGTCTAAAACGTTCACGAGTTATAAGAACTTGAAACACTAGCAAAACAAACTGTTGCTACCATACGACCAATAAATAAATATATAAGGCGCGTCGAACGAAAAAATGCCTTCAAACATGCGCAAAAATCCGCAGGCTCAGATCCTGCGCACACGCAAATTATTATCCGGCCTTTGATCTCCATTTATACATTCTGTAATAGCCAATGATTCTGTTAACGGGCAGTGAAGGCCCTGATTAGACTGCGCGGATGCGCAGACTGATCTGGGCCTTCACTGTCCGCATATGTCCGCCGACATGTTTTCGCATGGCGCGGCCCATATAAGATTGAATTATTAACTATTACCACTGTTACTTATGAGCAAAATAAATATCATGTGCTGTGGAAAGAATACTTAGTGAGACATTTTACAGTTAAATATTGAATACTGTCTACCTTAACCAATGTACGCCTGGTGGACTCTTCTACCTAAAACCTTTGGATAGATTCATTTCCAAGAGAAGGGGTGTCTGATTAGTTTTACTATTACCATCGTTAAAAGAAATTCCTGTATTTAATGCAAACAGTGTAGACCCTGTTCTGCGGCGTCTGATCTTGGTCTTCACTGCTTGCCAATGTCACTTTTATAGGACGCTAGGAATACAATAAGCTTTATATAGTTACTGCAGTAGTGGTCCAGCGAAGCCTGACCTGTCTGCATGGATGCGTTGGCTAATTTGAGTTTTCGTTTTGAGCAATTTCGGAATGTACATTTCCTCAAGTTGCGGATAAAATGTTTAGATATAGAATTGTTTGAATCAAATAGTGTCTTTATTGCAGCCATAACCCAATACCGCATATAAACAGACTCATAAGGACGTGTAACATGATATGCATCTATTCCACGCTTACATAATAAGATAGGCACTCTCATGACGCTATTCATATTGCATTTTGGTCGGTGTACCGATCTGTACAAACAAAATTACTAAAGACAGGGATCACAGTGACCGAATGTTTAGCTCTTCAGTTCCCCTTGTCGAAACTGCAACTAACAAGCAAATTCCATGGGGAATTTATGTCCCCCGCCTTATTTTTATTTGAGGTGTTAAAATGGGTAAGTTAACCAGAGGACCATTGGTCCTGTATCACTTACCTAAGTATTGAAGCAGGAAACCAGTTAAAAATGCGGAAAAAGTGATAAAAGATTATTTCAGGATTCTGAAAAATTCATATGCATATCTTCAGGCCATCCTAAAAGCCCATGTAAAGTTTCAAAAGGATCGGCCAAAAACTGTGGGAGGAGTTCAGGGGACAAGGTACCTGCTCCCTATAGACCTGTATTATTAGAACTAAACAAATGTCTAAGTTCAAAATGTGTAAAAAGTGATAAAAAATAATTTTAGGATTCTAAAAAAATCACATGCATATCTTCAGACCATCCTTAAAGCACCTGTAAAGTTTCAAAAGGATCAGCTTAAAACTGTGGTAGGAGTTACGGGGACAAGGTACCTACTCCCTATACGCTTCTGTAGTATTAGAACTCAAAAAATGTCTAAGTTAAAAATGCGGAAAAAGTAATAAAAAATTACTTCAGTATTCTGAAAAAATTTTATGCATATCTTCAGGCCATCCTAAAAGCTCACGTAAAGTTTCAAAAGGGTCGGCCAAAAACTGTGGGAGGAGATAAGGGGACAAGGTACCTGCTCCCTATACACTTCTGTAATATTAGAACTAAAAAAAATGTCTAAGTTAAAAATGCGGAAAAAGTGATAAAAAATTACTTCAGGATTCTGAAAAATCCATATGCATATCTTCAGGCCATCCTAAAAGCCCATGTAAAGTTTCAAAAGGATCGGCCAAAAACTGTGGTAGCAGTTAAGGGCACAAGGTATCTGCTCCCTATAGACTTCTGTAATACTAGAACTAAAAAAATGTCTAAGTTCAAAATGTGTAAAAGGTAATAAAAAATAATTTCAGGATTCTGAAAAAAACACATGCATATCTTCAGACCATCCTTAAAGCACCTGTAAAGTTTCAAAAGGATCGGACAAAAACTGTGTGGGGAGTTAAGGGGACAAGGTACCTACTACATGTGTAAAAACTCGGAACCACGCACCACGCGCCACACACCACGCACCACGGAAAGCCAAAAACAGTATCCCTCCACTTTTCTTCGAAAAGGCGGGGGACAACAAGAGAATCGGCAAAAACCGAAGAATGATCCCCGAAGAATGATCCCCGAAGATACAAAGTAGTGGGAAAGTTATTTTAATGAAATAATAAATACTTGTAGAACATATTTCATGTATCTGATACCATTTCAATAAAAAAATGTTTAGAGGTTTAAAATTTATTTATTTATTTTTTAAGTTTTTTTTTTTTTTTTTTTTTTTTTTTTTTACACCAGTGCAATTGAATTGAATACAATGAAAAAATTTATGAGCCGTGTCCCGAGAAGAGACTCTTCGGATTTTCCGTCGAATCAATGTTTCAGTGTGCATGCCCGGTCCCGTAGCAAGGCCACATGTCTAGGCCTTTGGTTGAAGTTTCACCTTGGCCTACAACTTACCTGAGCGAACAGCATATGTTCTGGCGAGACTGCGCGGAAGCGAAGTCTTGCCTGGAACACTGCGCGGAAGCGAAGTCTCGCCTGGAACATTGTTGTTTACATATATGCTATAACGCCTCTTTTCCCATCGTGAGGCTCATATATATTTAAATAGGAAACTATGAGCGTTTCCCCCATCGAACTTTGGGACGTGCATCACCTCAGCGTGGTGATATATACGATCCAAGATGGCGGCTAAGATGCCGACGGGGACAAACACCGACAAATCAGCTATGGACTCGCTGGTGTCCAGCGAGTCGGTGGAAGGGGACTACGCCAACGACAAACAACGAGTCTCCTGAAGACACATGGCTGGATGGCCCTAACAGGAACCGTTTGGGTCTCCAGGAAGAAGATATGAATGTTGCTGGTGAAGACGACGACGGAAGAGGAGGGGTGCCGCCATTACCGGACAATAAGGTTAATCTTTTTTGTTTCCTTTAACACGCACTCCCGGTCTGGTGGCACGATTGAGAAAGTGTGAGATTACATTTTGCATATGTAATACTCATATATTGAAGCTAATTCTGAAGCTTACAGACCTGACCTTTTGCACGTAGTCCGTCGGCGAGGTGCTCTGTGCATGAATTATGCATAACACCGTTTCAAGCCAGGGTCAAAGTGAAACCAATCCAGATTTTTCTGGCGTAGCCTCTATGTGACTATGTTGCCTGGCTACGTTAAAAATCTGAGTTGAATTGAATTGAATATAAGCGTTCCTGTCACAGTTTCCAGCTTACCAGTATAAACTGGAAAAAAAAAAAATAAATAAATAAAAATAAAAATAAAAATAAATAAATAAAAAACGTAACTAACCCCCCCCCCCCCCCCCACCCCTCAAAAAAAAAAAAAAAAAAAAAAAAAAAAAAAATCAATGACATAAAACATAAACTGCTGGAAGTTTTATAAATATCTCGTGTGTTGCCGATGCCAAGAGAGAGAGAGAGAGAGAGAGAGAGAGAGAGAGAGAGAGAGAGAGAGAGAGAACTAAAATGAATAAAACAACCCAAAAAAGAAAATGGTTTATATTTAAATATACCAGACTCTTTTATTGAACATTATTCAACATATTTGAAGCTAAACAGAATTATCAATGCTACGCTAATCTTAAGACGTCCTTACAAAAATATTTCACCATTGCTTGCCAACCTCCTTTCTTGCGGCTGATTGCATAAAATCATTATCTTTGTATTATAATTAACAGGCGTGAGATAAACAATCTATGAAAAGTTATAATATATAACGCAGTATGAATGCCCTTAACATTCCATCCGCTTCAAATGAATAAGCACCTTTTTCATAGTGAAGGGGACTGGACAGATTTGTAAGATTTTTCGCCATTTATTGAAAAGGAGCCAACTTTTGTGACTACAAGTTTGCTTTCCTGTACGACAAGTCCCTTCTGTGAAGGGATCTACTCTAAAAGGAAAGAATTTGCTCCCAAGGGGAGCAAATTCTTTCCTTTTAAAGTAGACCCCTTTTCAGAAGGGAGGCAAACAATTTTGACAGAGTTGTCTCCATTTGAAATGTATTAATTCCCCTTAAGCCGCGCTAAGCACAACTGCGTCTTCAGGGCCCGTGTGGATAACGAAGACTCAGCTAAGACTGTGCGGGCGCTTTCTTAGTCAGCTTACAGTGTCAATGTCTACTGTAGAAATATACCGTCTTCACCTTAACTATTCGGACACCTCAACTCTTTACCATATTTGTCCGAAAGTTTGAACAAGTCCATTTTATTATCTGAAAGACTGCAGGACGAGTGACAGTGTAGACCCAGATCGGAGGTCGCGTTCTGCGCCGTCTGATCTGGGGCCACACTGTTTGCTCAGGTCTCTCTGTGCGAATACTTAGAGTAAATAAGCTACCAATCAACAGGAAAGACCCTGCCACGCTTGCGCAGATGAATAGACTTATAAGAGCATGCTCTGTTCGCACTGTTCAAAAGACGTTTTCTTACATGACGCAGACCCTGAGTCTTTACCATTCTCTGGGCAAATTCAGCTGACGACAAACAGATGACACTTTTCTCATATTTCCCAGAAAATAGACTTTGACGTTTCATGCAAATTGTCTCCTAGGAGACAATTTGCATGAAATGTTAAAAGCGTATTTCTGAAAAAAAAAAAGAAAAAAAAAAAAAAAAAAAAAAAGAGAGAGAGAGAGAACAATATTTCAAAATTTATTCTTCTGACATTTTCTATTCTAGCACGGTGAGCGTTAAAGTACCAGTAACGGAGACCCAGGCCTGCTTCATTATCTGCACGGTCCGCGCATCCTCATCGTCACTATCGTTCCGCACTGACAGGTATAGTCAGACACAGCAGCTTACTGACATAGAATAAATGTTCACTTCCATACTGACCTATGTCTGGTCTTTGCGATCAGTTACTGGCAAACTATGTGTACAAAGTACAATAGCTGGGAGGACCAAGCCGGCCCCGTAAAAGTGTGATTAGGTTAACGCTTAGCCCTCTGGGCAAAATTTTTCAGCAGACGACGTATTGAAATATTTTTTCTTATTTATCTCAGGAAACAGGCCTTGACATTTCATGCAAATGAGACAGTTTGCATGAAATGTCAAATCTTGTTTTCTGGGAAAAATAAGAAAAAATATCATCAATTTGTCAACTGCTGAATTAGCCCAGAGAGTGGTAAAGGTAAATTGACCGGCTCGACATGACCTTAACAGTGTTGACTTGGACGTAAATTCCAAATCATATCAAATAAAAATTTCTGTTAGGTACAGAGGCACAGTTTCACTTGGTAAGATATATTTAAGCTGCGCCGCGAGAAAAGATGTCTTCCGGGCGTATGAAGATCCAGATCAACAAGCGAATCTACATAGTCTGATCATGGCATTTGCTGTGCATGTATATACTCTGCAGTGTCCAGTGAGTCAAATGAGTAGATGTGCTGGCTGATCTGAGTCGTCGCTGTCGCAATATTGCCTGAAGATTCCTTTTTTTTCATGGCCTGGCTCATTTGAAACAAGTGACACAATTACAAAGATCACTAAGTGAAACCGCTAAATCAGTTGCTGAATCAGATAATACGAGTGGGCTATCGGTGGACTTTGGCTGATGAATCTGCGCACATGATAAATGTCAGTATAAATACAAGTCTCATCCATACGTCCGGCAAGCACACAAGATTTCGAGACACCGCAAGCTCCAATATGGGGCCTACATTATTTTTATTTCTAGCCCTTGTGGCAGGAATACAAGCGGGTAAGTAGACAATTTTATTTAAATTTTGTTGGAAAGCTCAGTTTCAGAAGACGATAATTAAATATTTTGCTTCTTTTTTTTTCACAGTAAATCGGCTTTGATAAAATATCGTTAGTTGGTCTTCTGTTGAAATTTGCCTACAGAATAGCTAAGTGTTAATTTTATTTCAATGTTTGTTTAAAAAGAAAGAGCAAAGCGAGATATGCTGAGCATGGAAACCTCATTGTAGTTCTAGCATGTAGTAACAAAGTTGTTTTGATATGATAGAATTACTGACACCCAAAAATCATATCAATGGCTTGTAACCATTTAGGGGTCTCAGTAATTCTATCATAATTTTTAAATGAGAAGCTTCAGAAATAAGTCGGTGAACATAAGAGAATTGTGACATATATGAAGATACCTCATCAACTTAAGGCCCTGATAAGGGCGTTAGCCATTTGCCTCGTATTCTGCAAATTTCACCCTCAGATACATTTTAGACTGGAAAATGATGTAAATTAAGGTCTTGATAATATACATGCATCAATATCAGCTATTTTAACTATGGCATATTTGTCATGATCTTTTATATTAATCAATGATTGTATTTTCTATTTTTGATATAATCACACACAGAGACATTTACTTGGTCAACTATGAATATGTAAAACTAATTATTATAAATTATGTCAACGTGGCAAACAGGGACTGTAAATAATGTAATCCCAAGAAAATAAATGAATTTATTTTTGTTTATGTTTTACTAATGTTACTGTTATAAACTTGTTAAAACATCCGGACATATTTTTTTAATTAATTAATTAATTAATAATCAAGGAGAAGAACTAAAATAAGCTAATGGTTCCATTCTAACCATGGTAAGTTAGTATGTGACATTAAATTTTTGTATGAACATGAATTCGAAATAAAATATGTTTAAACCAATCAATTAATTAATTACTTATGTATTTATTTCAGTACCAATACAAGAGATAGTATCTACAGACGCATGCGCAACACAATGTACAGGTAACAATAGCTATACCCCTCGATATATTGCTGCACACGGTCTTTGATTTTTTTTCGTATAATTCGTATTACAGTACATAAATAAACACAGATATGGTTTATTCACGTCTCATTAATTCTACAACCGTATAAAAGCATTTTAAATTATATTACCACATAACAATGTAAAATTGCCGTTTAGTTAAGAACAATGAGAGACGATTAAGAAAAACCTAAATTAAGCTACCAATATACTTTGAGTATATACAAAAATATCGTATCAATATGATGTAAGCCGACTCTGCTCCGGCTGTGCCATCTACACAGGCACCACATCAAAAATCCGATTAGGCACAGCCGATACAGTGCAGGCCAAGTTTGTGATTATTATATCACAACAAGAAAAATGACAATCAGTTTTAAATAGCGTCAAATCAAATAAAAATATATTTAAAGTCGGTTATACAGATTATCATTGTATGATACTAGCTCCTAAGAGAGCTCTTTCTATCGACATTATATGTCATATGAAATAAAGATGTAAATAAAAATAAATTGAGCATTTCGTTATTACTGGTGCAAGTGTGTTGCAAACAATTTTCTCCTTTACAAATAGGTACATAATAATACAATCTAAAACATACCAATTTAAATTACAGCCTCAACTAAATTTAACTATGAACCGGGAACCACATATGAATTTGACTACGTCACTGAAATCCAGACCTCTTTATACGGGGCCGCACAAGATCACGCCGGAGTAAAGCTGTCTGCCGTTGTTCACATGGAATTCACGTCAAAATGTGAATTAACAATGAGGGTAAGTAATTCTATTTTAAAGCCCTTTATTTAGACTTCTGTACTTATACTGCATTCTTATATATATTTTGTTTGTGTTTTTTCTATATGATTTAATATTTACATACGTACATGTATATCGTGCTATCAAACTCACAAAATTTATAACTCAACAAACTGCGCTTGCAGTAGAAATTAAGATTGTTTCTAGATATTTTGACACATTTATGTGTGCGCGATGCGCCTTAGCAATTAGTTTACAGAGGGAAACAAATCAAATTTGTTCCAGTTTAAGAAACTTAACGTATGAAAAAAGTGGCTTGTTCTTTATTTAGTTACTTATATCTGCTAAGAAAATTATGGGTTTTTTCCTTGGCCATTTTAGAGTTTGACCTTTGCCATGCTGAATAAATTAAGATGCCACGCCCACTTTTAATTTTCAGCCGATCCATGTTGATACAAATTCACATACTTAATGACAAACAGTGCAGATTGAGGTCTGTTGGCTTCCAACTGATCTCTACTGTTTGCAAAGGCAAGGCATGATCGGGTTCAGCAGGATCAAGGTTAATAGGAAAAAAATCGTATTTCAAACTACCTTACTGCAGATTGTTGTATTTATGAACATGCTTTCAGAAAAATCATACAGAGTCTTCTATACCATTCTTTCACATTTGAACAGACATAGTTGAAGAGTGACCTTATATGTTTTAACAGTTTTAAATCCTTTTTAACCATCATTGTAATTCAGCTGACCGACGTAACTATGACAGAACACGACCCAGAAACTGGCGCCATGAAAGCTACATCAAGCGAACTGAAGAGCCTTCTGGAAAAGAATCCACTTAGAGTGTCATATCAGGACGGTAATATTGAGCACCTCTGTCTGGCAGCAATTGAAGACATTGCAGTCATTAATATCAAGAGAGGTATCCTCTCAGTCTTCCAGAACAATATGGACGATATCACCAAAAGCCAGAAAGTCCCCGAGGTAAGTACGCTGGTAGTTTTTGATGTAGCTGTATTAACTCAACGACAAACTGTTCACAATTTGCTGAGCTACAATTTAATGTTTCAAAGGGATTTTGTATTGTTAATAAATCTATTGGATTGCTCGTGTAGATTGGTTGGAGTTGTCAATAATATTATTGGATTGCATATGTAGATTGGCCGGAATTGTCAATAATTCTATTGGATTGCTAGTGTAGATTGGCCAAAGTTGTCAATAATTTTATTGGGTTGCTCATGTACAGTACATTGGCCGGAGTTGTCAATAATTCTATTGGATTGTTCGTGTAGATTGGCCGGAGTTGTCAATAACTCATGTAGATTGGCCGGAATTGTCAATTATTCTATTGGATTGCTCGTGTAGATTGGCCTGATTAATTTTCTTGATCCAGACACGTTAGAGAATATCTCAGCCTGCACCAAAAAAAACAAACAAACAAAAAACAAAACAAAAAACAAACAAACAAAAAACAACAAAAATTAAACATAACAACAAAACAATAACAAAACAAAACAAAAGCAATGATAACAAGCAAACAAAATACAGCAATTAATCATCATTTACACCACCAGATCCCTCTAAAACATAACATGCCCAAGTAATAAGTAAAGCGCAAAGGTTGTATTGACACTATGTTGTTTTAGATCAACAAACTTGCAAAATTTGCTCCTTAAAAGTTAGTAAACGGCGAAATAAGGCTTAGCATTTCGTGTTAGTTGTGTGCTTAGCAGATGATTCATACAAACTGTCAAGCCTTATTTTCTCAGAGAAAAAAAAATAAAAAATTATAATGTCGTATTCTGCAGTTGTAAGTAACACTTTAGCTATCTTCCAATATAATCGAATGTAAAATTTACTGTATTTTGTAAGTGCCGTTGTGGGAATCAGGAATAATTTCTGTTTCAGACTGATGTTACTGGAGAATGCGAGGCTGAATACACCAGCGGTGAGAAGGGCTGGTACAACATGGTTATCAAGAAGTCTAAGAACCTCCTAGGCTGTACAGGTCGCCAGGGCGCTCAATCTTCCGTCCAAGGCATACCATACAAGGCTCAGTCAGTAAGTATTCTTTCGACAGCTTTGGGCGAGTTTTTCTACTGATGTAGAAAAAAAGTAAATAATAATATATAATTCAATAATAATAAACTAGTATTAAAATTAGCATTGGGATGAAGGTATTTAGAAAAGGCTCCACTTGCTAAGCGTAGCCATAAAAAAGGACCGAAATAATAATAATAAGGCACGAATAAAACACATAAAGAGATGAGGAACGACACTAGCTCACAACCGTGGAAATACAACGTTTATAAACAACCAAACAACTTTGAGACAAACGCAAAGGAGCTACTATAATATAGTACAATGTGTGTACACCATCTGCTTCTTTTTTTTCTGCAAATACTAAAATGTCCGTTATGTTCATCTAACCATATGGGTTCAGTACATCAATACTGAGAGTTGTAAAATGTCCAAATTATTGGCCTTGTTTTGGCAAATTGTTGTCTTTAATTGTCATGAATTAACTTAACGACTTTGCCAAGCCAACGGCTAAGGAGTTTGGATTAACGGATGTTGGTTCTTTTGCTCTTACTTATTTATTCACAGCAAGTTCCCTGTGCCTTCTCCATGTTTAGGTCTTTGTTAAAATAATTATTTCTCCATGTTTAGGTTCTTTGTTAAAATAATTATTTATAAAATGTTGATGGAAAGACCAGTTTCCAGGCATTCACCGGTGTAATATAGTATATTCTTCGTAACGACTCACTGTGGAAACGCAACTCCTAGTCTAACTTACTGGTACAAAGTCTATTTCATATAGGTTATCAATTTACAATATTTATTAGTTCTGTTTGTTTGCAACAGGTTGTACAGTCCCTTCCTATAGTAAAGAGCACTCACGACTGCGAACAAGACATCAATGCCAACAGCGGCCGCTTGAACAGCGCCACCTGCCGGGAACAACATAAATTTGTTCCTTTCTCTAGAGAAGAAAATGGCGCTATCACCAAGAGTACTCAAACTCTCATATTCAAACGGGAATCATCCGTTATGTCAAAGCCTGGTAAGTTCGTTCATTGATTCAGCAGTTATTTTTAATTTTGAACTAAACATGTCAATATGCTATGCATATACATTAACTTATATATGAACACTTATTTGTCAAAGTTGCATTAAGTAAACGTTATATAATTTTATAAACGTTAAATAATAAATTACAGTTACGAAACCATTGTTTAATTCGAAACGTATCAATTTTGAACACATACATACATACATACATACATACATACATACATTATTAAGACCCCTTTTCTATTCTAACAATAGCACCTGTCGTCCAAAGAGTTCCTCTCAGCTTCCAACACGCTTATGACGCCGACAGAGCTGCCAAAAACAGGAAAGACCTCGAGCGCAGTTTGATGGAAATTTGCGAGTCTACCAAGTCCGGAGTTCGCCCAGAAACGCCTCGCCTTTTCACGTCTCTGGTCTACATAATGAAAACGATGGAAGCAGCCGATATGGCCGTCGTGTACCAGAAAGTGAAGAATGGCGCAGTCTGTTCTGAAAATAAAGAACGTGTAAAGTAAGTTTAATCGATAAATCCATTACGTGTATTATGTCATACGTGAATTCTGTTTAGATATCTCTTTGGAATCTCCATATTTATTTTTGTACTTACGTCAAGTTCATTCAAGTACCTTTGTTTAATGGTCTATAATGGATCTACCTTACGCAGTTTTTGTTTGTTTTTTTTTTTGTTTTGCACAAAAATGTTTACAAATGTATCCTAGTTTTAATAGTATAATTGTCAGTTAAGCCATCACAATTTTGTATGCATGCCAAACCGAAATACGAAGATCATCGCTAAATGTTCTTTCAAACATTTGCGTGTGATCTCGTGATGTGTATAACTGACACAAATATTAATCCAGTTGTTTTTATAGCAGGTTAAAGATATGATATTGTAAGGCATCTGATGACGACCCGGTGTCAAAATACTACGATTTAAGTCACAGTTTCAATCTAGTACGATAAACTTAAATAGATCAAAGGAAAACAAATAATCCTTAGTCCGATTTATGGAATTAAAACCGGGAGGTGATTGAAATGTAAACATGCATGAACCCAGCGAAACTAAACATTTGAAAAAGCAAACAGTCAGAAAAGCAAACAACCTAAAACAACAAGAACTTTAAAAATATTCGATTTAGTATTGAATTTGATGATTATCATACTCAGCATTAAAATAAGATACTAAAAGGATAACACTGAGGGTTATTGAAACGCACACAGAAAACGGAAAATAGCTAAAGCATCGAAGTTTTCATTGGCACACAGCAGGCTTCGGCAAATTAGGCCTCACCAGTGACCCACATAGAAGTATTAAAAAATCCCAGAATGGGATCAATAATCACAAAGAACCAGAAACTATAAAGTCCCATTATAAAAAGTAAATAAGTGAACTCAGGAACTGATATAACCAGATCCACATTAAGTTCTCAACATCAAAGGGAAAGACAGACAAATACAATTAAATAGTCGCAAAAAGAAATGATGGCAAGCAAGGTTGGTAGACCTTTCCCAAAAAATGTGGCGTGGCAAATCTGTTGCCTAAACTTAAGTGAATGTATCTTTAACTTACAAAATTGTTAAAAGAAAAACTTTCGCAAGTAATACACTACGGAACATTTAACAAAAAGTACCACAATGAAAGTACAGCCTGTAAAACTTATTTTAAAATGGAATTATCAGACTGGTTCGGTAGAATATAATCAGAGAAGAATAGGACGAATTTGAAAGTACAGGAAGTGCCACAAACCAAACTAATACTAACACGTAAATATGTGAAGAAATTCGATAAACACACACACACACACACACACACACACACACACACACACACACACACACACACACACAAGCACGCACGCACGCACACACACACACACGAGAACGGAAGATAAAGCACTGTCTTACATTAATAGTATAGCTTGATGAAATAGTTATATGACTAAAATAGTACATGTACTTCGCATCACTTTACTCAGTTTATAAGCAATTTACTTCAGGAAATATTTCTTGGACGCTATTCCCATGACCGGAACAGTAGACAGCCTTAAACTAATGGTCCAGCTGCTCAATAACAAAGAGGTTACTGGCATTGAAGCAGACATGTGGCTCACTACCCTCGCCTTTATCCAACAGCCAACTATTGACATGCTGGCGGAAGTTAAGGTAACATCAGGAAGTCAAAATAGTTCTCAAAATTGTATATCATACTAAAGTAGATTGTTCAAGGTAAGGAAACGTTTTTCTCATCCAAACATATTAGGTGGCCTGTGTGTTCCATTCAGGACTATTTGTCATTCCAATTGGTAGATTAATGTATGAAGTGAAATATTCAAGAAAATTGTAAGTTTTCTTTTATGTGTCTGTCAGCTCACAAGTTCGTCAATATTCGTGAGAACTGAGACAAAAAGAAAGCCTCGTTTTTATTTTTCATTATACCAACTTGCTTTCTTTATATACATGACCAGTAAAAAGAACAACTGCGGAGCTTATGGGTGTTAAATACAAACTAAAGAAAAGAGGGAAAATAAGTAACTTAACGTACTCAATAGACAGATTTAAAAAGCAGTGATTCATTAGAGCAATGGGACATTCACAAAAATGAAATTGCTAAAGTGTCAATTTTCTGGGCTATTTAGGCCTCATTCGTATCCGTGGCCCTCAAATGTAATTTCAAAAATCTTGGAATAGACTCACTGATCACAACCAGAAATATAAATTACACTAAAGTGAAGTATGAGGAGACATTTTACGGCCGTCAAACATCAACTGTAGTAAAGATAAAAAATAAGTAAAGATGCCCGTGAAGCACACCTCTCCCTAGGCACCAAGAGAAGGAGAAATGAAGAAAAATTAGGACAACACAAACGGCACAAATGAAATCACAGAATCACAAACAAAGAAGAACTGCAGCAGAAAAGGCGCCTAAGAACGGCCAGTAGGAAAAATACTGGAAGCGGGGGACGGGGAGAGGACTTAAAATCCGAATCTAATGTATTGATTGCTTCCAAATAACCTATTTTGCATAGATTTAATTTTCCGTTATTTAAGCTAGTGTTAGGTGCAATGTGACGACAGTAAAAGCTTTATATCTTCTTCAACTTAATGCAATTTATATTGTCCGCTCCGTTTTAATCAATGAGACCATTTTATTAATTAGAAAATAGAATATCATCTAACTCGTGCCAGGAAGCGTAAGTTTTGTTGAACGTTACTTTATTGTTCATGAACAAACTTGATAAATCCGAGTAAGCGATTTGAATTTTCTTGAATATATTCTTTGCTTTCAGAGGATCTGATTTTCAAATGTACATGTTTTTAAACAGTTGACATTCCTTATTGTGAAAAAAAAAAAATAGCAAAACGCTCTTCGGATTTTATATGTCTTATTAATGAGCATGATATAGCTGTATCTGGCTTTGCTATTATTTGTTACATATACGCTTACAGCCTCTACTCTCCTTGGGTGACAATGAAGAGAAGGCAATGCTGTCAGTAAGCTCTCTCGTCCATAGTTACTGTAAGTCCAACGGTGGTTGTGAGAATGCCATTGAAGTCAGAAAGATAATTTCTCTCTTAGAGAGCAAACTTGGATCCAACTGCAAAGTGACCGACGCCAACTTCAGAACAGTAAGTATCATGATGCATACCTTCGTATCAAAAATCTCTGCCACAGTTTTTCTGCAGTAAAGATGCTTAAGTAGGAGTTTGTAAGTAAGTAAGTTATTTATGTTTAATTATAAATGCATGCTGGAGAAACTTAGTTTATATGGTGAATATGATACGTATTTTAATTATTAAATTAGACCACTGGAATCTTTGTAGTGACAGTTAACAAATGCAGTCTTTTTTTTTTTTTTTTTTTTTTTTTGTAATATTCCATGAACTGTCTTGGTTCTGTCCACGCTGTGTAGATTTTTATTAAGAAGTGTTTATTAATCAGATTAAACATATCAATCACCAATACTTTTTCTTTTTAAATTAGGTCCTCCTTGCCTTGAGAGCAATCGGAAATGCCGGTTATGGAACAAGTGCCATTCCAACGTTGTCGAAATGTATCTCTCAGCCAAGCAATCCTGTTGAAGTCAGACTATCAGCTGTAGAGGCCTTCCGTCGCATTCCATGCAAGGCTGATGTAAGTCAGTTGTATATATGCAAAACCTTTTTAATGCAATAAAAATGTCCATTTCAAAACCGTTTTTGATCGGATGTTTGACTCTCAAACGGTTATAACAACCCTGAATAATCCTAATGCTTTGCTCTGACGGGTGTTGTATTTGGGTACTTTAGTTTGTAATTTTTATTTTGAAAATAAAATTAAGTGCGACAGGTGTATTGTCGGCAACGTAGAAATGCATTACAAAGGATTCTTTAATGTAACAATGAAATATCAAAATATTACGATACTATCTTGAGAGTTTTGTTAGAATTTTGGTATGCTGATATTGTCTTTTACAATTTCAGAAACGACAGATTATGGATGTTTTCACTAACACTGAGGAAGATTCAGAGCTCAGAATTGCAGCATACAAAGCCCTCATGGAATGTCCAACTAATGAAATCCTTAGCAGAATCAGGGTTACACTAGGCAAGGAAGAGGTCAACCAGGTCGGTTCTTACGTCTGGTCCCACCTCACCAACCTCATGGAAACATCCGATCCTCACAAGCAAGCCATTAGATCCATTCTTGAAGATGAAACTCTTCAGAAGGAGTTTGATATGGACAAGAGGAAGTTCTCAAGAAATTACGAAGGTTCCGTCTTCTTGGAGAAGATCAATACAGGAGCCACAGTAGAAGGTGATCTAATTTGGTCGTCCAAGTCTTTCATTCCCAGAGCCGGGATGTTCAACTTTACTGTTGATCTCTTTGGTCAAGCTGTCAACCTTTTTGAAGTGGGTGGCCGTATCGAAGGACTGGAATACTTCCTAGAATCCTACTTTGGTCCAAACGGATACTTCAGTGAGAATGACGTAGAGGCCGCAGACGAAACAGCCCTCAAGAACATCAAGCCAGACAAAGTCAGCAGAATTGAAAAGAGGGTAAGCATTTAAAAGATTAATAGATAAAAAAAACTTCTCTAGTTTAAAAAAAATCTAGAATGTTTAGACACGTCTCCGGCTGTAGATTTTCTCGTCTGTTAGAGTTCAAATTAACTTGTCTCAAAAGTGTTTAGAGATGATTGTAACGGCTAGGTATTGACGAGAAAATTGATAATGGAAATCTCTCTAAATGTATGAACCGAATAACATGCTATTTAGAATGATAATACATGCACATTAACTTCTAAATCTCGCCAAATATTACTTTGCTTCAGGCATTAGCAGTTTTATTACCTTGCTTTCCAAAACGTACCGTATTTGCCTTGAATATTGGAACACTTTATCCCTTTACCTCTTGTGCATGTCTGTTTTACTACCTGCTGATGTGTCTAAAACTGCTGAGTGAGTGGCAAACACTGATTAGGCGACGCATTATCAGGCGTCTGTTCTGGTCCTACACTATTGCTCAGACATGTCTGTCCGAATTCTTAGGATAAATTTTATACTGTAGTGTATACTGTAGCCATTTTGTTTTGGTTTCAACGTGTACAAAACAAAATGAATCACTTACAGCACATTAAATGCGATTGTTCTTGATCAAATCTTATCAATTATAGTGAATTCTTGAAATAATCTGTTTACAGATGAAGAGTGCCATGGATGAACTTAGAGGTTCTCTATACATGCGTGTATTTGGGAATGAACTACGTTATATGAATTTCAAGGGAATCGACTCGCTCATCTCTAGAGAGAGCTTTAATTTCATCGACATGTTGATGAAAATGTCCAAGGACAACGATTACAGCTACAGCCAGAGCTCTATGTTCATGGACAGCAGTATTATCATACCAACTAGCGCTGGTTTTCCCATGAATCTAACAGTTAACGGTAGTGCCACTGTTGACATTAAAGCTTCTGGTAAAATGGATATAATGAAGCTCACGGCTAGTCCACCAAGCCTTGATATCAATGGAATTATTCGACCCAGGTATGATAAAATAATAAGAGTCGACGGAATAAGTAATTTTGGTTTTGCACAAAAACTTTGTTCATCTATAGCTCTGATAAGCAATAAAAAAGTTCAGGAAGTGCCACAATTGCAGATTGCCATCTACCTAAGATTAGAAAGCTAGATTGGACAGAACAAGCTCAAGAATACGGCACCAAACAAGATGGAACAAAATAACTTCGCAGTCAAAGTAACACAAAGCACAAGTAATATCAAAACAAATATTTGCCTTGAGAACCAACAGTTGCTTTGAGAAAACGCAAAAATATATAAATTTGCAAAGGGGTTTATTGTTAGTCTTATATTAGGCAATGTCTCTGTTGTAGTGGACCGATTGTTGAATGACGAGTTCTGTTTATTGTTTAATTATCTGTTTTGTTTGTCCTTCTATAAAAAACACGGTTGATTTTATGGATTAGAGATTAAAGTTTCCAGTCAGTTGTTTATTTATCTTTTGCTTCTATTAATTATACAATTTTTAAGAACATTTTAAAAAACTAAATTGATGTTCAGTATTTGTAATTCATTTCTTTAGTGCTGCAGTTGAGATATCAAGTATGATGAGCGTTGATGCATTTGTCACAAAAAGTGGAATCAAGATGGTCTCTACCCTTCACTCCAATACAGTTGTCAAGGGGAAACTACAACTCTCAGAAGGAAGGGTCTTTAATGCCGAATGGGATCTTCCAGAAGACAGAATGGATGTCATTAGTATCAAGTGAGTTAATGTAGCTTTTTTTGTTATGAAGACTCTTTAACAATTGATACGGTTTTATATATAAGTACACTGCAGACCCTCTAGAATAGCCACCCTTGAAAATTAGATTTTAAAAGGAATGATCCTTGGAAAATTGAACATTATCGCGAAAACAAATTAGTTGAAGTTGAAGTGTCATCTTCTGGGCAAGACTAGCTAGTTTCGGACAGCTAGGCCTCATCATTGATCCTAGTATAAATTTTCAAAACTTTTGGAATGGTATCAATGGTCAAAAAGCGCCAGAAAATATAAACTACACTATAGTGCAGTACGGGAGACGTTTTGCGGTCGCCACACGGCACTAAAACCAGCTGTAGTAAAGGTAAATAAACTATAAAAGGAATGACTCTTGACAGCAATGAACACACAATTATAGAAAACAGCTAAGTGTCGTTACTGCTTAGTGTTAATTCTATGCGTAGTGTAATCTGTTAACACTTAGCATTGCAAAAACAATGCTTAGTGTTATCCGTTAACACTTAGCGTTGCTACTACAACGCGTACTGTCACCAGTCTTCCACCAAAACGCAAAGACTATTCGTCGCAACTGCAATGCTTAGTGTTAACGGGTAACAATAAGTGTTCGTGCTGTCATTACACAGTGTAATACCAACACAAAATGTTAACCCTGCCAGTTTCGATCTTCATTGTATCGCTTGTTCGCTTCATATTTTTCAAGTTCCTGTATCATTAGAAAAAGTAAATAAGTGAAAGAAGGAACTGATACAATCAGATCCACATCAACCCTCAAACACCAAAGGGAAAGACAGACAAATACAATTAAGCAGCCACAAAAAGAACAGATGGCAAACGGACTTGGCAACTCCTTCCCAAAAAAGGTGGCCTGTTACCCAAACTTAACTGGAAATATCTTAAATCTACATAATTGTTAAAAACGAAAACATTAAAAAGTCAAACACTACATAACGATAAACAAAAAATATTCCTATAAGAACCAAAGGCATCGTTACACATTGATGACAGTATATTGTGATACTATGGCTGACCAATTAACCATGTTACAATACGTGTGTAATTCTACAATGACCCTGCAGACTATCTGACCAATAACTAATATACATGTGCTTGCTGTAATAGTTTTGAGAGAGATTTATAAAGACATCATTAACTTTGTCTGTAAAAATGATCTGTATTTTATGGTTCAGTGACTTTGCCTTGTATCAGAAAAAAAAATATTTGATGGATTAAGAACTTTTAGTCGGAGTGACGGATATTTCACAGTCAGTTCACTTTTTCTTGTATCCGGAAGGGTATATCATATTTGGAATAATCATCTTTCTTCAGACAGAGGTCAAAAACCAAACGCTGTAGGTAAAAGCGACCTGTGTTTTGTTTGGTCCAGTGACTTTTGTCTAATTTCTTGAAGACTATTCAGAAGATACACAAAAGTTCATTTTTAGAGTAGGATAGTCTACAAAAACGTTGGTCAGCATAAGATTTATTTCATGGTTCATGATCGATAACTAATTGAAAGATATACATGTATATTATATCTGGACTAGTAGTTCAACAAAGACTTCGACAGGCCATATGCAACATGAAGTTAAAAGGGACCAGTATTTTAGGCTTCGTTGATTTTGCCTTATATGTCGAAGACTGCTTGATGGATTTCCATCATATGAGGGATAACGTTTTAGTTTGATGCTATAACTGGCCACATACACCGTGAAAGACAGTGGCGTATCTGTTAAAGGCTTTAGGCTTGTATAAATCTTCAATCCTGCTTTTTTAATCTAGGTTTGGAAACTGATTGTGTATTGCCATACTCATGCTCCATTCTGCCCTAAAGATACGCTTTATTTTGAATCAAACCTGAAAAGCAAATCATTCCGGTATGGCTAAAATGATTGTCTACACACGAGTTACAGTAACGGTTGATCTTGTTATTTGATCGATATTATCAACGCTTAGTATGACCACAGCAAGGTAAACAGTAAACATTGCAGTTGAAACGCGTATGTTTAACGGGTTACACAGCGGAGCCACATAGCTATTGTAAGGAAATGGAGCCGCATTTAGAAATCAGTAAAGTGGCTGCAAAACTTGCAAAAAAAAAAAAAAAAAAAAAAAAAAAAAATACAACAAAAAAAAAAACATTTCTTAAAGCGAAAGAGTTGAATACTGCTAAAGCTTTCATGTATTATATCGCAATGTAATAATATTTAACTGTTTCGGGGAAGACGAACAAATTACTTTAGAAAATACATAAATAATATGAATATTTAAACAGTAATTTAAAATGTTACCCTGGAGGAAAATGCTGTAGTAAACACCGTTGCATATACATCGAGTGATTAGCAGCGTTAACAATCTGCTACATATAACAAACATAAATTATCAGCCTGTTCATCTGCACAGCCCGGCCAAGGTCTGTTTGGTCGTATAATAACAATGTTAGCGAATAGTTTATATCCTGTTTGTACGAGCGTATACACTGACTGATCAGGACAGGCACCGTAAAGTATGTCCTCAGCCGTCTTCTCTTTGTGCGTCTGCGGTGTGTATATTTGTGTGCTTGCATACATGTGTGTTTCGTAAAATTTCATGCATTGTTTTTCGGTGTCGTATTGAGTTAATTTTAAAATTTTTCACATTTTTACTTGTCCTAAAAATTTGAATAACTCCAATTTACTATCTGTTGATGTGACTTGATTTACTGAATGGGTGGCAAACCTTGTAGAGCCTGATCAGACACCGCTTTCTTTTACATCTGAACTGTGTCATCACTGTTTGTTCAGGCACCAACACTTAAGGTAATTACGGTAGATATATATTTCGTATAGATTGGTATATAAGAGCTGTCTAGCTGATGCAAATACGGTGGTATGGTAAATGTTGATAATACTGACAACATTAAAACTCAAGTAAAACCCAGAATAGTCATACATGATTGATTGTACTTTATATCTATTTTTCTGACAGGTCCACTTTTTTTACCGTCCACCGAGACATCGAACGCGAACAGAAGATGATCACCGAGAACAGACAAGCAATGGCTGTATGCTCTGGAGATAAATTTGCTCACATTACCGGACTAGAACTGTGTGGAGAACTGCAGTTCCCTAACGCCTCTCTCGTTAATGCAGCTCCTTATTTCCCATTGACAGGACCTGTCAGCATGACGGTTTCTCTCAATAAGAGAGATAGTCTAACAGGATACAAATTCGAGGCACGATCCATACACGTATGTATGCTTCTTTATTTGCCAGTTTGCTCAATGCAGTGTATTACATTCTTCTAAATTTTGTAAAACACACACACACACACACACACACACACACACACACACACACACACACACACCGACAGAAATCTTGGCAGTGTACTGGCAAACCAGCTGTCTAGCAACATTACGATGTTGAAATTAATGTTGAAATAAGTAATGACTTATTCTAGACTACATTTGACTGAGTACTTCGATGACATGTTGTAAGTTCTAACTGAAACAAATACCGATCTTTTCGATAGACTACTAAAAGTATATCCTTTACAAAACGGATTTGGATCGGATATAGACGCTGTCTGCTGTATGTGTTGTAATTTTCTACATATTTTACTATGGGGATTACTAACACTCATTTATGATTGTACGAGTAATGCGTGAATTCAATATTTTAGTTTCAGTAGTCAAGTTTATGTACATGTGCTGAAGCAAATACAATACATTATTACTGCTTGAATTAATGTGACAGCTACATATATAACAAATGATTCTTTACTTTTATATACATCGACAGGATGTTGATAACAATATTGTTAGAATGGCCTTCTCAACACCAAACTCTAAAGTTGATCGCAGTTTCGGTATCGACTTCAACTTGAACAAAGCAGCTGGAACCTTTGATGCAAGTCTTACATCACCATGGAAACGAGGAGACTTTAAAGGTATGGTATGTCTGTGTCTACAGATACCTGAATGTATTAACATTCTATAATAATATACTGTAATATACCTAAGTACTAAGACGGCCCCAGACAACAGTGTAGATCTAGTTCAAACGCTACAGGACGTGATGTCTGTTCAGGTCTACACCATTTGCCACTTATAAAGCAAACTAATTCAGCAACATAAACAAGTAGTACAGTTATGCAGATGTTTGGAAAATTATGGTAAAGAGTTAAGGTGTCGAAAAAGATTGGGTAATTGTGACGAGTTGCCTATTTAACACAGATTATTTAACACAGATTATGAGAAATGTTGTAATACCTGAGCTTAGTTTCAGGCACGCTGTCATAATTTAGTGCATTGTTTGTTATTCGGGTATTCCTCATATTTTTATATCGGTTGGTATATTTGGGCAATTTGGGGTTATAATTGTGTTGTTTTTTCTTCAGCTACATTCATTGCGTGTTTCAGCAGATGATGTTCAATTATTATTTTTATGCTATGCTGTAGGTACCTTGGTCAATGAACGCAACACCAAAGGTTTAACTGGTAAACTCAACTGGGACGGTTCTATAAGATACGCTGTCAAAGCTCTCATAGAAGCTGAGAGATCTGGTCCCGGAAAGCTCTACACACCTACTCTGGTTATCAGTAGACCCGATGGAAAGGACATAAATGTCGGCGGAACTATCAAGTATGCTGCATGGAAGGTTCTAGATGTTAATCTTGCTTTGAAAGGTGTTATAAAAACACCAATTACACTGAAAGGTGAGCTATCCAGTATTTCAGAAATTTATTGACGAAATATAAATAGTGAACACAAAAAAAAGAAGCAAGAAGACCATGGTAATTCTATATCGCTTACCTGAGCAAACAGATTTGCATATATTACTATTGAAGTTTAACCCATGTTCACTGCTTTAAAATTTTTGTAAAAATTTTATGTTCAAGAATGACATGATGGTCTTGTAAAATGAAGAAGCAATGCCGTACATGGCAAAAAAAAAGGTAAGAGAGAAAAGTCCAGGGAGTGCCACAATCACAAACCACAGCCCGTCCCAGACACCAAGAGGAAGATGAAACCGACAAAACCAAACAAGCACAAATCGGACAAACTTACGAAAAACACTAAGGTTAGCTCTCTCTTCCCCAAGCGAGGTAATCGCAATGCTAAAGGACTGAAAAACACAAGAGCAAAATAAAACAAGGTAAGACATAAATCAAATCGCCTCGTAGAATAAACCACAAGCAACAAAGAGTAAGACCAACACCGGGACCACCGCTTTAGGCAGTTCCTTATTTTTACCCGTTCTTCAAAATTTCTATAAAGATATATAGGAACAATAAGCCCCGCCCCCTGGTGGCCATGTGTTTTCGACGAATCCTGATGGCTCGAACAATTTTTGTAATGGATCACCAAAGAAACATTTCTGCCAAAGAATATTGAAATCAGTCCAGTGGTTTCTTAAATATTTTTTTAAAGTTTTCTATATAGATACATATGGGAAATAAGCCCCGCCCCTGGCACCCAAGTTTTCGACGAATCATGATGGTTTGAGCAATCTTGGTAGAGAGTCACCAAAGCAACATTTCTGCCACGTTATATTGAAATCGATCCTCCGACAAGAAGATTTTTATAGTTTTCTACATAGACATTTAGAGAAAGTAAGCCCCGCTGGCAGCCATATTTTTGATGAATCATGATAGCTTCAACAACGTTTGTTGAAAGTCACCCAAGGGATTATTTCTGCCAAATTATATTGATTTCGGTCCAGTGGTTTCTGACAAGATTTTTAAATTTTCTATATATAACAATTTTTAATTTTTCTATATATACAAAGAAAATAAGCCCCGCCCCTGGCAGCCAAGTTTTTTGACGAATCATAATGGCTTGAACAATTTTAGTAGAGGGTCACCAAAGAAAGATTTCTACCTAATTATATTCAAATCGCTTAACTGGTTTCTGACAAGAAGATTTTGAAAGTTTTCTATATAGATATATAGTAAATATAAGCCACGCCCTCTCCCCCTAGCAGCCATATTGTTTGACAAAATAGGATGGCTTGAACAATGTTGGTAAAGAGCCCCCCTAAACAACATTTCTGCCAAATAAGATTGAAATCGGTCCATTCGTTTCTCACAAGAAGATTTTTAAAATTTTCCACACAGATATATAGGGAAAGTAAGCCTCGTCACCTTGCGGCCATGTTCTTTTATGACGAATCATGATGTTTTGAACAATCTTGGAAGAGGGTCACCAGAGGAACACTTCTGCAAAATTATATTGAAATTGGTCTGTTGGTTCTGAGAAGAAGACTTTTAGAAGTTTTATGTATAGATATATAGGGAAAATAATCCCCGCCGCCCCCCACCCCCTGGCGGCCATGAAATTGAAGAATCATGATGGTTTGAAAAGCCTCGGCAGAGGGTCACCAAAGAAACATTTCTGCCAAATTATATTGAAATCGGTCAAGCGGTTTCTGGCATAAAGACTTTAAAAGTTTTTTTCTTTTGGTTGCCCTGGCAACCAGAAACCTTGATAGATTCCAAATCTGTAAACAATTTTCAGTCAGTACAACCTAAGGATCATTCCTGAGAAATTTGGTTAAAACTGGCTCAGTGGTTTAGGAGGAGATATTGTTTAAAGAAATTGTGGACGGTCGGACGGACAGACGGACGACGACGACGGACGGTGAGGGATCATAATAACTCCCCCCTCCCCCCGCACTTGAGCCTTTGGCTCAGGAGCTAATAAAAACTAGATAAAGTTATGCAAGTACACATATTTATGATATTTACGCTTTAATATACAATTAAATTGTGATAGGACAAATTATAACAAAGGGAATTCACTCGTTTACTCGTTATTGATTCGTTTAACTTCCTTTCAGCATTTAAATCTAGTCATATAGAACGATTATAAGTTAATATATAAGATCAGTTTGATATTTTATAATGCTGACTTACAGAAATATCTCACAGACATGTGACAAAAGATTCCATCCTAAGACTGGGCTGAACTATTGTGTATATATTTCTCATCGTATTCGTTTTGCTAGAGCATCTAGCCAAGCCTAAGGCTTTAATAATCGGGATGATAACTGCTGAACTTCTTAAACAGGAATAGCGGTTCCATAAAGATCATTTATATGTGTAATCCTCGACGTTCAGAAATGGTTTTCAAATATAAGTTTGGTTTGCAAACACGTCTGCAGAATGTCTAATCGAGGTTGAATTGTCTGGTGACTTTGTATTTATATTCAGAAGGATTGTCTTCTTCTTTCGGTGCCTTGCGAAGTTGTGTTTCGTGATTGTGGTCTTTCTTAGGTAACTTCATTTATAATTTGCAGCACCAAATGCAACTCATTACGAAAACACGCCAATTCAAATGTATAGAAAATTTCACCTTCAAAAACTGAAAAATTTTCAGATAAAAAAAAAATCAGATATTTTTCATATTTCTGCTCAAAACATAAATTGTGGGTACTCGTTAGAACCGCCTCGTCCAGGCGGTTCTAACGAGTATCCACAATCTATGATTTGAGCAAAAATAAGAAAAATAATGTATACCCCTGTTAACCCCCGTTTTACTATATAAAAGTGGGGTTTAAGGGGGTCAAAATTATATAGGCATGTTTTCGTGATGTGGTACAGGACAACAAACACACGAACTTGATTTGCATTTCAAAAAAATACCTTAACAAATCTTTAGAAGGTGAAAATTTTATAAGAACTGGACTAGTAGATTGGATGATATGGTCTTTCAAATACCTCAGATGGCGAAATTTTGCCTGGCTGGGAGATCGCTATTTCCAATTTTCAGTCACACAACAACATTATAAGTATGGATCTTACCGGGAACAATCTCGTTTGTTAAGGTTCTATCTTGTAAATTTTCATCGCATATTTGATACATAGAGTGTATATATTTAGATTATTATATCATTATATGTCTTTGTGCATTTGTAATTTTAATTTTACATTCAAAAAGCGAGTTTGTGGCGTAATTTACTAACGACCTGGTTCCTGAACCACACACAGTTGTGAATATATATGTATGTATGTATGTATGTATGTATGTATGTATGTATACAGCTCAGCAAAAATATTGAGTTTTCTTGTTTGGTTGGGCTGAAATATGTTGATTATAAACTGTGTCATTCCCCTTTAATGTAGTATGTGTACGCCGTGCAACACCCCCCCCCCCCCCCACCTGCAACGACATTCTTGCCATTGCTGTTATGTCATCACAAGTTAGCACGCATTTTATGCGACAGTTTATGTTTCGCGAGTAATGGCTCTGCTCTATGGGTGATGCTTGCTTCTTGCTGACATCATGTCTACCCATTTTGTCTTGTAAATATTAATGGGTAATAGATGGATGTAGAAAAGAAGTGTGTCTGCAGCCGGGACACTGATTGCATATGGTTATAACTATATTTTTCAAACACCATTATACACATGATGCACGGATACACAGATTCGCGAATCCCATAGCTATTTTCTTTGTCAGGCACACTGATGAAGAACGCAAAACTGGTACGTGCCTCTGCTACCGTTAGACTGGGGAAGGACAAGGACTATACCTTCGAATCCTCGCTTCAAAGCCAGACATGGAAGAAAAAGATAATATACAAGCCAACCATTACAGTCAGAACTCCAACATCTGAACTCTTGGCTATTGGAGGTGGTTTCACCAATATCTATGGCAAAAAGATGGCATTAGATTTTGTAATGGACAAAGTATTCAAGAAACCCTTGATTTTCAAAGGTAAGCCAAATGCGTTATCCATTCATACGAATATTGTTAATCAGAAAGCAAGTGTAAATTCGTACGTTTAATTACTTTATGGAGAGTAATGGCTACTTCACGACGCTTCATAGGTCGTACTGTTTACTATTTTCTGTTTGATACGGGAACCGGGCTGAAACGTTCCTACTAGTATGAATACACTTGATAAGAGGAAAAGAGTATGCGATACTTTTAGAGAATAGAGAACTTATCATCCTTTCCGCATATATGTGTACTTTGCAGCGCACTTTTTTTTTTTTATAATAAACAGTAAACGCACAAAACTGAGAACAAGTAAACCAATAAAACGGCGACATCGTGAATAATGATTTTGTATGATACATTTGAGATTACACGTGTAATGACAGCCTTTTGCCGATAACAAAATAGAAGGGAAGGCAATGATCAGGAATCGATACAATTATTCCACACCTCCCATCAGAGACATCAAAGGGAAAGAAACACAAACACGAAATAACTAGACCCTAATAGAAACTTCACTAGCAGAAAGCCAAACGGACAGTTACTTTCCCACAAAGTGGCCAAATGGCTATCCAAAACAAAAAGATGTAAGCGACACTCACATTCAAAGACGAACTATAACAAAAATAAACCATGACAGAAGAACCGCTTTGGAACGGTCAGAGAAAAGTATTTCACTGGGCGGTGGGTGGCGGGCGGGGCGGGGCGGGGCGGGGGGGGGGGGCTTAAATCGATTTTACGTGGCCACAATCCTCACCCTTACTTCTGCCGCGGTTTAGACACATAATTTGTTCAATCCGCATGAAGGCTTCCTAACTCATCAGTGCTACATCTCCGAGAACACAAAAAAATGAACTAATTGCAGAGATGAAACAACAGCACGAAACAACTGAAATGCTGGAGCAAAAGAAAACCAACAGTTAGACTCCGGTGGGCCCGACCAAAGACAGAGCATCAAGTACCAAGCAACATTACCCAAAATTAAATTTCAAGCCTTTACGCTGGAACCATCATAGAATCTGAGGCCTAACCCGCCGGCGTGCAATTAAAGAGGGAAGCAAAGTTATTAACCGTGATTGGGTTAACAACCATGCATACAGTCTGTCGTATAGCATTTATGTTGTACCCAATCTTTTTTTTATCGAAGAATGATTTTACGAAATTGGGTACTGAAGTCATTGCAAGCATATATTTTTCTGAATTTATACACTAAGTCACCATAAAATTCGGATTCCTGCACTTCAGCTTGATCAATTTATTCAGGATCTTATTGCTTTAATTTTGTTTCCATTTCATTAATAGGTGCTCTGGGAAGGAAGCAATACCGTAGAAACAGGGAGCTGTATAATATCAAAACCGACTTACGATCAGATCTCATGGATGTAAAAATGAAGACCAAATTTGATAACCGAAACTGGCGCACAGTTGCTACTGACATCGATCTCACATACGTTATTCGTCGAGTTGCCAGAAATAGCATCAAACTGGTGTCCAAAATCATCAACCTTAGCAGCAAGACATTAACAAAGGGCAAAACAACCTTGTAAGTTAAATCCAAATCACTCAGTTGATGCGACATCGTTTTCGGTCTGGGCTTGGCTTGCCAAGCCGAAGGCCAAAGTAGTCATACCAAAATTTCAACCCCTGTCAAAGCATTTACGGAAAAACCGTATAAGTACAAAGTACCGCATCCCACTACGCAGAAAAAAAAGGACCCGTGAAAGTAAAAAAATACATGTATATTTGGGTTTGATCATAATAATAAGGTTGAAGTTTACAACAAATTGTGATAGATGTGCGATGTTAATTGTACGAAACTGGTTACGAATTTTGAGCCTTGATGAGCTTATTCATAACTGCAAATTAGTACGCTGTAACATTGAAAGAAAACACGATTGTTTACGGAGATAGCTGGTCTAGATAGCCGATAATAGAACGGAAAAGAACGAGGTTTTGCATATCTGAAAAACTGAAGAAAAAATGTCAACCAATTTTGATGTTTGAAACCGTGTTTTCGGGATTAAACCCTTTTTTCATACATGCATAAATCAAATTTGTTTTTTTTTATCATTACCATTCTCTGGAAATATTCAGCAGACGATAAATTGATGAGAATGTCCTTATTTTTTTTTCAGAAAATAGACACTGTCAAAGCTCAGGAAAAAATAAGAAAAATATTTCAAACCGTCGTCTGCTGAAATCTTCGCCTCGAGTGCCAAGCGATTCTGCTGGATGTTTGGGCTATAATTGCCTGTCATCTCAGCAGATGAGTAGTTCACAACCATAGATAAGATAATAATTTTAGTGATGTTTTGTCATTTTTGATGGAAAACATATGTTGTGGATACTCATAAGAATGGCCATTCTAATGAGAACCCACAACATGTTTTGCTACAAAAAAAAAAAAAAAAAATAAAAAAAAATACAACACTAAAACTAAGTTTTAAATAAGCTAATCTTATCTCTAGATAAAAGGGGGTAGGGTGGGGTTGGTGTCAGTTAAATAGTTTTCTTATTCCTCCATGAAAACATATGTTGTGGGTGCTCATTAGCAGTGCTTGCCGAGGCTCTTCTAATGAGTACAACAACATATGTTTTCATGGAGCAATAAGAAACATATTCATTCTTCTTGATTGAAAAACGGTATCTTATCTAGAGCTATGGTAATAATAACTTACTGGAAGTTTTGAAAAAAATGCTTATGAAAACCTGTTTGCAATAGAAGACTTTTCTGATGCCCAGGCCACCAGCGCCTTAGCGCTTTGATTATGTTTGGCATATACAGTAACGCTGATCAGTAAAGTCACTTATCAGATTCTGCCACATGTTCTCGTACAATTTTACTATACAGCTTGTGAAAGACAATTAAGTTCTGTTATAATATTGACTAGACATTTCGGCGTAAAGTTTATTTTTTTTAATGCTTTTATTGTATCCTGAGATAATTAGGGCATTTGAGAGCAAAGAATACAATAAAGAGAAAGAGAAAAGAAAATAAACAAAAAAAAAAAAAAAAAAACAACAACAACAAAAAACAAAACAAAAAAAACACAACAACAAAAAAAAAAACAAAAAAAAAAAAACAACAACAGCAGATTCAGTTTTATCGAGTCACTGCTCACACCTACTAGCGCTTCTATCTGCTAAATAATCAAATTATACAAAATGGGCACAATGATCCCAAAAAACTAGCAAGTATCATTTAAAGGATGATAAAGGCGTGTTGGGTGTTTTCCACTGAATATTTTACATAGCCTTCAGTAGGAACTCTCTTTCGTATTCTGTATATAAAAATTTACTCCTCCCTCTGTAGTTGATGAATTAACTCATCTTCATTGTTTTCATTGAGAAAATCAAATTGATCCCTAACTCGATGAGGACTCGGGTACGGTTATATTTGTTTACACACAGGTCCGCACAAAATTAAAATGTTAATTTCTTTGTACGGGTAGCTGGCTAAAATTATTCCGTAATATTTGCTGAAACATATATACTTTTGTTTTAAATGAAATAACATTTTCTTATACTGGATTAATAAAATATGTATTACCAACAGAAAACACTCTAGGTATGTTCTCCCTATGAAATCTTCTCCCCCAAAACGGAGTAATGACTCGTAGATATTAAATGAAACACTAACTTTAAGGCCGCCACACGTCTAGTTTTATGGCATACAAATATCATTTATTGACACTTACCTTTCTCTGTCGAGCGTATTTAAGATTTGTATTGGTTTACTTTAGACAAGAACAGAACATTACTGCAATGCTGGTGATCTGGATACTGGCAGAGTAGTAAGTTTATACTATATTTCAGGAACTTGGATGTGAAACGAAACCCAGAACTAAACTTAAAGATGATCGGAAATGTTAACCACAACAAGAAACATTCTGAAGTTGACCTTGATGTACGCTACGGTGCAGATTTTAAGGACGATGAAAAACAGATAGCTCTTTCAGCATCTATGGACCGAGTTATCAAGAGTTGGGCCGCTGCTTCAGCTTCTGTTAATGCACAGTTTCTGATGGGCAAGGTAATGAATTTAAATAATTACTGAGCCATTAAATATGTACGTGGAATGTTCAAAACGTTCGCGGAAAAGCATTCTCATTTCTGTATTTTCAGTACATCTTCCAAAAACTGCGTCTAATTATACACTTTAAGAATTTTCTATATAAATAGAAATACACTGGCAAAATCGACATTTTCTTCAAAAAATTGTAAAAAAAAACATAATAATACACAATCAGTAAACCGGCCCAACATCATCAAGATGTTATTGGTGTCATCACATTTTTTGCCGTTTTACTCACCGCATGAGACTGTACATGTAGGCGTCAGGTGCAATTAAAGTGAATGTCGATTGTACTGCACTAGGCTGTTCACCAACGTCATCGAAGGATTAGTGCAGGTTATATTTTATTTCCTTTGGGATCATTGAGCCCATCTTGGTTATTTTTAAAATCGAATACCGCTTAAGCCGGCGATAGGCGCGTATGCAGCCTCGCAAACTACAGTGTTGCATATGAAGCGACTCAATCAAACCGAGTCTCCAATTTTCGTGATTTTATGTGTTCTTTGTTTCCAAAGGCAATCTTTTTTTACTTTTATTGTCCTCTTAGGAACTACTTCAGCGTGGTGAATTAAGAAATCACAAGGAGCTAAAGCAGAGATATATGGGTTCTTGAATTTCAAAATAGCTCCTGTTGATCATTTTCTGTGTAGTAGTTGCATGATGCGCGGGTGCAACGTTATAGTACAAAATCATAGTTGGTAGTTCTGTTATTCTGTAGGGCGTTTCTTCAGCATGGTCCCCACGAAGTCCCGATTCAAGACGTTGAAATGATAAGGTTTGATTATATGCAATGTCTTTATTTTATGTCTAAAGCAATTAGATTTAACACAGAAAAGATATATTTCGAAATATCTTATAAAAAATTACCTTTAAATAATAACGTGCTACCATTGTCTGCCCTTGTGGAACTGCGTGGCTCAGCTCTAGATCACTCCAGATACGCGAAAGAACAAAATCCTTAGGCGATTGGAAACCTGGTTTTTCCACATTGATGATTGCTGTTTTGTTTCCGGCTCGCAGATTAATCTAGGCTTCGTCAACATTGACTATGCGATTCAGACGGTCCTCTCCTTCTCACTCAAATCAACTTTCAAATTGTTAACAGCTCTCTACCTTTTGTTTCTTCAGAGCGTCCAAAAGCATTTTAGGGAACCACATTGTGCATAATATTCCCAATTCAGATTGGATGAAATTGTCATGAATATATTATGTACAGTCCAACAGTACAATCAGCTCTCTCCGATTTCGTGAATATACGATCATCCTTATCAAGGGGTTCCTCGGTTTTAAAGATTTGACATTACGTTATTGACGTCTGCCGTCCGCTTTGTGGATTGTCGGTACCACTATTCTGCCTATTTGCAATCGCGTGTAACATTTTTTTTTCATAACTTTGTTCCCAACATTTCCATTGTTCTTTCCTTATTTTCCCTATAGCACACAAAAGTTAATAGCCATTCTCTCCTCAACGCTCATTTAACGCACCGGTCAATGGCTTAATGACGTTAGAATCTGATAGGACGTCATGAACATCATAGCGGGACATTATTGGCGCCGGGGAGTGGGGGCGATGATATGGTTACCACCATTCATGTTAGAGTGAAGACATAGTAACGATATTTGCAGTATGATTGCGGAATGTCCTTGACTGGAATATTTTGATAGTTAAAAAGTTAAAACAGTCCGCGAACTTCTTGAAGAACCCTCGTATAGTCTTAAATGTAATAGTGAATGTTTCTCGTATTAAAGTTTGTTCGGAACGCTTAACATTCCAGAAGAAAGTGAATGAGTTTAACTATGGGTTGGGTTAATCTGTTAACGCTTTTCTTATTTTATCTGCACTGCAAAGAAACGTTTTCTCAATCAGGACTGTTGTCAAAGTTTTTTGCAAACTAAGATATATAGATATTTTAACACTTTGATAAATAATATTTATAATCGACATTATAAGAAACAATTTTAAGATTTATACGTTTTAATAAAATCAACATCGAAATGTCACTTGATGACTAGAAATAAAACCATTGAAAATAATGGAGACCTTCAAACCCACCAAACATCCAGTTTTATGGCGTACAGATATTATCAGTTCTTTTATTATCTGTAAACGTAAACATCAAATACGCTTACATTTTCAGGATTTGCGCATGGTTGCCAAGACTTCACACAAACACGACAAACGTAATCTTGACACAAGCCTGATGTTGAGGATGAACAAAGCTGCCGTTGAATCCAACCTAAAGCTCTCAGACAAATCTAAAGAGCTAACAGATATGAGTGGAGAGTTTACACTCAATTACCCGGGCAAAAAGATTGGTGTTACGCAAACAATCATCGAAAGCAAGGAACATCAGTTTACTAGCAACATGAATGTCCAGATTGGCAAGTCCAAGAACGCCATTATAACAGCCTGGAAAAGAACCTCCCCATCTGCTTTGATGATCAGCTCAAATGTCAATCTTCAGAATATTGTCCCAATGAAGCTTGAAGCCGAATACAGTCTGGGACCAAAGACATATACCGGGAAAGGTCTAGTCTCTAAAGGAAAATCAACATATTCTGCTGCTGTATCTACAGAACTTGAAGCTGATTCAATACAAATAACATCCGACTTACAATATCCCTCAAGGCATATTGTCGCCACCTTCGACGGTACAAAATCTGGAGACAAATATTCTTCAAGAGCCGACCTAAGACTCAACGCAGACATTGATGATACCAACAGGATAGTCCTTACTGGAAGCGGAAGTTTCCCTAGCAGACATAACATCGACGGTTCCTTGACTCTACAGTACCCAGGAAGAACAGTAGCTCTTAATTTTAAGAATATTGCTCAAAATAAATTTATCTCACATGTTGATTTCCAGTGGGAGTCTGAAAAAGTCATTTCAATAGATACGTCTTACGGAGATGTCTCTAAGCGTGATATTCGCGAAATAGTCGGTGACCTGAAACTGAGAACACCTTTCCGGCGGCTGAAAACATTTGATATAACACTCAACCAGCACATTCAGGACTCGCAGTACGTGACAACACTGGATATGGAATGGAATCCTAAACAGATTGTGTCGACAACGTTCACCCTTAGACGGCCACTGTCGTTGTCATCCCTGAATGCCGAACTCGTTGCTAAAACACCAATAAAGAGCATGAAGAACATTCAAGCTTCTTTGTCGCACAAGTTTGATGATCAACTGTCAACTGTAATATCGGCTAAATGGAACAGGCAATCCATACAGGCTGATATCTCACTTACAAAGAAAGGAGAAGAGAACATTAAAGGTCAGATAGATCTTAAGACATCTTTCCGCGAACTTAAGAAAGCTGGACTGTCATTAAGCTATCTCAATAACCTACGAAAGAAGGCTGCCGAGCTTAAGCTGGTCAAAAATAAAGATACCTATACCATTTCGAGTGAACTGAAGCATAATACAAATGGATGGAATGTGCAAAACAGCGGAAACTTCATAATTCTACTGCCAAATGAAGCTTTTAATACTGAATGGAACCATGCAAATACGATGAATGACATTTCCACTAGTGGCACCATGACATGGAAAGATAACCGCGTAGCTATAAAGTATAATGGCCATCAAGAAATGGCAGTGCCAGCGGGCAAAATGAGATCCTCTCTGGAGGTCCAGTCTACGTTTGCACCAATTCGCGACATCATGCTTACGATGAACCATGAACATTCTGCTGGAAACATAGATTCAACAATCACTTTGTCAAAAGATGGTTCCAATATTGCTTCTGCAGATGGAAAATATACAAGACAAGATGGTAGAGTGACAAGCATATTTAGAATGACCAATCCATTAGGACCAAATGACCTATCGGCCAAGATTGATTCTGCTTACCAGAATTACCCGATGACAGCACGCATCGAACTTTCAGCATCGCCGGACCTTACAGCAGTTCTAGATGGATCCGTTATGGTATCAGCTGGAGACATTGACTCATCAGTGCAGCTCAAAGTTCCATTTACAAAACCAGTAACTCTGAAGTTTGCTAAGAGTATGGATTCCGGTGATGTGAAGACCACGGGATCAGTTCAGTATTTGCCCGGTAAAACGTTGTCTTATGAAAGCCGATACCGTAATGACTTGATCAAAAAAATGCACCTGGACATAACACCACCGTCATCACGACCTATCAGCTTTGAATTAGAAATAGACGGATCATCCCAGCCATTTAAATTGCAGGGAAAAATAAATGCAATGCCACTTATTGATACATGGTCGGCTGTCGGCTCATGGGATTCAAGCGATGGCCTTTCCTGTAACCTGAGAGTAAACACTCCTTACGATGATCTGTCCTATGTACAAGCTTCAGCTGAGAGCAAGGTGGACAATGGAGAAAGCCGAAGCACTGTAACAGTTGAATATTTGCCGAATAAAATAGTAAAACTTGTTAGCGTTTACAGCCTCAGCGATCCTACAGACTTGAAAGGGTCCATAAAAATCACAACACCGTTTAAAATGATTCCATATACTAGTGTTGGATTTACACATCACGGAGACCTGCGAGAATTTAACAATATGGCCGAGGTAGAATATCAGGCTGGCAAACGACTCACAACAAGTGCTTCCTTCTCCAGCACAAATGGTCTAATGGGCTCTGCAAGAATAACATCACCATTTACAACTGATATCAGCGGAATGTTTTCCCATACTGGCGATATTAATAACTTCAAATCACATGCTGAGGCTACATGGGGAAAGACGACCGCCATTGACATTGAGAATGAGTATGCCAGTAGTAAATACAGAACAAACTTGGACATTTCCGTCGGAAGCGACAAATATGAAGCTGAAATCAAATTTGAAAAAGACCCAAAATTGTCGTCGGAAATAACCTTGAAAACACCACTGAAAAGATTTGAGAATATCAAGATGGCACACACATTTGATGGAAATTACCAGGATTTTTCAAGCCACTCAGAGTTTTCTAGCTCATATTTGGGTCAGTACGTAACTGACGTTGATCTGAATCTAATATCCCCCATGTCTGGTGATGTTTCTATTCGAACTCCACACAAGGGGTACAGAAACATGAGAGTAGCTTTTACTCACGACGGATCAATGGGAAAATTTGCATCACATGTAGAACTTGAAAATGGTAATGACCGAATTATTGGCGATATTAAGTTAAATACTGATTCTATAATATCTTTTGAGGCTGCTATGCAAACACCTTTCCAGCTATACAGGCTCTCGAGAGTGGCTTACACCCATGATGGTACTTTAACAAATTTTAAATGTCATGCTGAATTACAGCGAAACAAAGAAATCTCAGAAGTCGATTTGAGTGCAAGTGTAAATAAGAAAATAGATGTTGACCTAAAAGTTCGCAGCCCTTATATGAATACATTAAAAGTATCCTTTGATCACTGGGGCTCATTAAAGAAATTTACATCAAAACTCCGTGCCAGCCAAGGGAAATTGAAAGTTAATTCAGACGTACGATTCCAGATTCAACCAACATTCAATACATTTATTTCTTTGAAAACGCCTATTTCATTCTTGAAAAATCAGCAGCTTTCACTGAAACATGCCGGCGGATTAAACAGTTTTAAATGTAACATGCAATACAAGTGCAACGGTAAAACTTATATTGGAGATGCATCCTTTGATAATATGAAATCCAAGAAAGGAGAACTTAATCTGAGAGGACCAAACTTCAAACCGGTTGGAGCCTCCCTTACACTTACTGGTTTTCCTCGTGATTTCCACAGCACTGCAGAAGTTTCCTACGGTAAGAAGAAAATGCAAGTAAATGCAAACCTAGACATTGTAAATGGTATCAACGGAAAACTGACCGTCGTTAGCCCGTTTGATGCATTCGAAAAAATAGATTTAGTCTTATCTCATTCAGGTCCTTTTACAAACTTCAAGAGCCAAGGCCTGTTATCAGTAGATCGCCAGATGGGACAAGTAGATGTGTCGTTTGATGCCACTGGTGACATTGCAGCATCATTATCAATTCAAACACCGTTTAAAGAAATGAAAGACATTTCTACATCCATCACGCATATTGGTGATCTAAAGGATTTCAATACTGTTGTCAGGTACAATCAGAACAAACAAATGATGGAAGGAAAAGTCGGATTTAACGCTGGACCAGTAATGACTGGAGCTGCATCATTGAGATCGTCCTTTTCCAACATCGGAAACTACGAAGCTTCCTTCCGCCATGAAGACCGAAGTGGTGTATGCAAAAATCATGGTGAACTTATACTTGCTGGCCAAAGGTCTGAGGTAGACCTAGATTTCGACTCTAACCGGGGATATTCAGGCAGTATGACTATTAGGTCCCCAGTGATTAAAGATACAGAAGTTGCCTACAAGCATTCACTGACGGAGAGTGCTATGGATTCAAATGCCTACATCTCTTATGGTGGCGACAAGAAATTTAATTTAGTTGCATTTGGCAGTGTTGATTCAACAATCAGTGGAAACTTCAAACTCGAAACGCCCGTTTCTGAAATGTCGATCTATCATGACGGACCTTTAAATAATTTCCGAAGCCATGCAGAAATTGTTTACAGAAACGATAAGTCAGAAGCCGACGTTGAATTTTCGTCTGTATCAAATATCATGGGCAAAATGTTAGTAAAATCACAGCTTTTCAAGACTATTGAAACAACATTCTCCTACAATAATGCCAGACAAAATCTCCAGGCTTCCGCCGAAGCATCATACGGTGAATTAAATAACAAAGGAGAAATTTCCATCAGATATAGTCCGGACATTGCAATTGAGTTCATCTCAGAAAGTCCCATTTTTGAACCATTGATGATAAAATTGGAACACTCTGGTCCAATTACAAACTGCAGAACTACAGCAGAGTATCTTTCAGGTGGTGAGTCTAAATTCAACTGGAATTCTAATATTGTACTCCAGTCCGGTGATGTCATGGGCGATGTAACTGTCCGAACGCCAATAGCAGGATACAGAAGATTTGGAGGCTCCGTGAAGCATACTGGTGAACTTACCAACTTTAAAACTGCTAGTGAAGCATTCTGTGATAACTCGGTACATAAGGGCGAGCTCTCATTTTCACCAAATGAAGGTAAACTTTCTATAGAGAGTTCACTGATCAAACCAGTAGAAGCTGGTTTTACCCTAGACGGACAATTTCCAGATTTCAAGTTTCAAACAAAGCTAGATTTTGGCTCGGAAACCTTATTGAATATTGGTGCTAATCTTAACACGAAATCATCAATTGATGGCGATCTCGTCATATTTTTGCCTAAGATCAACAGAGTGAATACACTTCGTGTCACATTTAACCACAGAGGTATTTTACGCAGATTTGATTCTCACGCTGAAGTTTCATTTGGTAGTTTCAAAACTGAAGGGGATGTTTCTTTTAACTCTATTGATAGCTTAGAAGGACGTATTGCTATCCAAGTAACTGATATGACTCCAGTTTCAGCGTCTTTTAGATTTGACGGTAAAAATACAGACTTCAAGACTCACGCTGAAGTTGTTTACGGATACGACAAGCATGAGGTGGATGCTGCATTTAGTATTGATACCAAACTTGAAACTTCTTTTACCTCCTCATCTCCTCTGATGAGAGCATTGTCTTTGTCATTTGTGACTACAACGGACCCTGAGAATATAGATTCGAATGCCAAGGTAATTTACGATGGTGTGACGAAACTTGACGTCTCCATGTCTTGGACGCTTAAACCAATTTCTGGGTCTATAACAGTTATTACCCAAAGAAACGCATTGAAGTCCAAATTTAACTTTGATGGAATAATAACAAAATTCCAGTCTGATGCCGAGCTTACCATGAATGGACAAACTACTAAAGTAGATGCTGCCTTAAATCTGGAAGATAAATTTGACGGAAACTTTGAAGTCACATCGCCAGCAATGTATCCAACATCCCTTAACTTCGATTGTGACTCTCGCATGAATGATTACAAATGCAGTGCGGCTGTAGACTTTCAGACCAAGAGACACACCGCCGAAATCGCCATGTCTTTAGGTGATGCGAAAGAGGGAATCATTTCGTTACAGTCGCCTTACTTAGGGTCTTATTCTGGAAAAGTATCGACTGATGGATCATCTAAAAGTTTCAGGACTAACGCTGAGCTGGTAGTCAATGGAAAGAAAGTTTCAACTGAGGCAGGTTTCTCTATGATAGGTGATATTGATGCCCATTTGAACATTAATACACCATTCAAGGGATTTGAAAGGAATGACATCAGTTTTACCCTCACCCACTCTGGTAATATTAAAAACTTCAGAGGCAACGCAATCCTGACTGTCAACAAGGCAATAACTGAAATAAGTGTCAGTTACAACATAGTAACTGCCCTTGAAGGCTCTTTAAGTATAAAGACTCCATTCACCAAGGATTTGGATGTTATGTTTGAACAGTCTGGGCCAAAAGTAACTTTATCTGTGAATTACGAAAGTGAAACATTGTTTAGCACTGAAATAAGTTACAACAAAGTTCCTCTGCGTGGTAATATGAAACTCGAGCTACCTTTCTCTTCGTACAAGACTATCAGTGCTGCATTTAGCCATGATGGCAGTCTACTGAAGTCCACTAATCACTTCGAGATAACCGTTGATGGCAGAGCATCTGAAGCCGATCTGTCTTTCAACTTCGGATCAAAATTAGAGGGCAGTGTAACACTTAAGTGCCCATACACGGACGACGTTACCGCGGGATTTGATGTATCTGGCACAATAACAAATTTTAACGCTCATGCTGAATTCCAGCATGGATCAAATAAATATGCCGTGGATACAACCTTAGACTCAACAAATGACATCAGTGGAGAAGTCATTGTATCAACACCATTTGCAGGGTACAAACGTATCAACGGTAAACTATCATACTATGGAACTTTCCCTTTCGTAAACAGTAAAGTGCAGATTACAGCTAATAGAAGAAACCTCGGCATTATCGGAATTCAACTGACCAATAGCAACCGATTGTCAGGTAGCGCAACTGTTCAGTCTGTCTTTACGCCAAACATTGAAATAAGTTTCAACCACCAAGGAAATCTTCGTGACTTTGCATCAGATGCTGAACTGAGATACAATGGCCAGTCCAATACTGCAAGCATCTCATTCAGAACATCGCCAGTAGTTGAGGGTGCTGTATCTTTATCTCTGCCCGCTTTCCAGATTGACGATTTGATCTCGAATTTTAAATACGACGGAAATCTAGAAAACTTCAAATTAAATGGAGAATCACGTCTTGGTCGACAGGTCATTTCCACGGAAGTAACATTTACCAGTCAGAAACAGATTGCTCTTGCTGCAAGCCTTAAAACACCATTTAATGGATTTGAAGACATTCAAGGAGGAATTGCGCTGAAGGAAAAATACGGCGGATATGGCGGTCATATGGAATTCGATCTTGGAGGTATAAAGAAGTCTGAAATTGATCTCTCATACACATGGACAAAAACCTTAAAAGCTAGCATAATAGTAAAATCGCCATATCCCAGCCTGAGAAATTTCAAAGCAGATTTGAGGCACTCAGGTAGTCTACCAACTATTCGCTCTGGTTTAACAGTATCTCATTCTAGTAAAGAATATACTTTTAGCATAGATGTTGAGGAACTTTCGCGCTCAAATGGAAAAGTAAGCGTGACAACTCCTTTCGATGGATACGAAAATACAGTCGTGCAGTATAGCGTCCAAGGAGATATTCCTAACTTCAGTGCTGATGCTAAAATTACAGCCGCAGGTGGTAAGGAAATCTCTGGCAGTTTCAGAAATACTCTTAGTGGTCAAAAACTTGAAACAAAAGTCAATCTTTTAACTCCTTACACAGAGGATATGGAATTTGAACTAATACACAGCGGTCCTGCTGAAGACTTTAACAACTTGATTACACTTTCCATGGGTCCTGACAATGTTGTATCGACAACAACCTCCCTAAAATTCGACAGATCTTCTCTTGACTTTGAGACAACTATTTCCACAATATTAGCTGGCTATTCGGACGAACAAAAAGCATCGTGCAAATTTGATGGCAGCAAAGAGAATTTCAAGACCAATACATATCTAAAACTGCTTGGAAACGAGTTTTCTGTTGATTCATCGATTCAATCAAGTCCTTCAATTGATTGGAAACTGGCACTAAAGACACCATTTACATCTCTTAAGGATATTCAGCTGTCTCTTGAGCACTCTGGTAACATGAGGCGTTTTACGTCAAAAGCTGAAGTTCAGTATGAGGCAAGGAAGAAAGTCGAAGGCACCGTTAGCTACTCAAGATATGGCTGGAGACGTCTTCAAACTTCCGTAGAGATTCTAACCCCTTTTGCTGGATTTGAACGCAGCAGCGCATCATACATTCATTCTGCTTCTGTCGACAGTTTTGAATGCAATGCAGATTTGAACGTTATGAACAAAGATTTCAGTGGAACACTAAAAGCTGCTAAAACACCTTTAAGCTCAAGTTTAGTTGTAAGAACTCCGTACGAGAACTACGATGATCTAAGAGCTAGCATGAAACTGGATTCAGAATCCGCCGAAGTAAGTGTGACATATAAGAAAGATAAAACAATAACATTTACATCTGAAGCTAAGTTAGAGTCTTCCCCAAAAGTAGCTTTTGTGAAAATTACAACACCCTTTCAAGGATTCGAATCATCGGAATTGAGAATTGATCATTCGGGTGACATGAACAATTTCCAGTCAAACGCATTACTTAAAACACCTTTTACCAATACCATGAAAGCTCAAACTAACTTAAGAAGTTCATCTTTTAAAGATTTTGAAGGTTCATTGATGATTACAAGTGAAATTAAAAATTTTGAAAATCTAAAACTAAACGTTGAAAATAGAATCTACGGGGGGAAATATAACACACGTGTTGAAACTTCCTGGGCTCCTGGAAAAGAGATTATATTGGACAATTCCTTTACATTAACCGATGGATCTCAAACTGGAAAACTGTCTCTCTCAACACCATTCGAGGCGGTGCGGCAACTGCTCGTCAAGTCTGACAGGCAATTTACAGCTACAAAATTCCAGATGACAGAAACAACAATACTGAATGGTAAAACCGTTAGTGACTATGACGTTGAGCTCAGCAAAGATCGTGGTTTGTATGCTTCTTTGACATCCCGAGCTCCCATAGAATGTGAAATTGAATTCTCTGGTATTGCTGATAGTGGAAAGTACTCCGGAAAGACCTACATAAATTGGAAACCAATGGAAACTGGCAATAGTGTACGAGTTGAAGGTGAGATTGACACCCAGAGAGATAACGCCTATTCCATCAAATACCAATGCCCAACAAATACTATAGATGTTATAGGAAGTTTGGGAACATCTAACTCGAAGATGGGTATTTCTTTTAACGGTGATCATTACGGATACGATGCTACATACAGCAGAAAAGATGGTAAGATAAAGCTCATGTTCCCAACAAGAAGCATAGAGCTGTTTGGATCTTATGATTCTAAAACCACAGAGGGCTATTTCAAGTGGGACGCTGACAGAGATGAGACAAAGATGATTAGTATCCGATCTGTCATTGTTCCTTCTGGCGATTCGATGAAGGCAGATTTCTCTCTCATGATGCCCAGTGTTGGAAAGGTATATAAACTCTGAAGAAACTTTTACCTTCTTTCACATTACAACACATACACAAACCCATTAAATATATTTCATACTAGACAATTGATACATAAATCGAAGATATAGTATTATGTTTTGCATGCCAATACACTTGCTTTTAATCAAAGACTGCAATACATTAAGCCGGCAAAATGTATTACTTTTTTTCAGTGACTACTATATTTAAGAAATGAAGATAATTTCTTTAACGTACGTTGAAGTATGAACTACAGTGGGTCACGAGCAAAGTAAGTGAAACCCAAAATGGTTCATGTAAACTTTGCTCGCGACACAATGTTGTTCATCTGCAATGAACGTTAAATAAAGTGCCTTTTCTGCCTATATTTATATTATTTACCATCCATTATTTGACGAAAAAATCTTGGCACGAGGGCTAAAATTAAAACAAGAAAACAATTGCATGGAGTTTTCCTTTTAATAGCGGAATAGCGTTGTTGGCGTCATAACGTGGCCATCGTCCCGTCATATTGGAGATAATCATGGTTTATTTTGACGTCTCTTAATAATCATGTGACTTCGTGTGAGTCAATGTATTCAATGAAGTATAAACGTCACGTCTCAATATTTAACTATAGTTTTTTCTGCAAAAGCACCGAGAATGTAAATTAAAAAAAAATAAGAGAAAAGTCCAGGGAGTGCCACAATCACAAACCGCAACTCTTCCCAGACCCCATTGTAAATGTTGTAAATTAGGCTGTAAAAAATTATTTGATACAACCTACCGTTTTGCTCTACAGTTTTGCTGTTGCTATTTTAAACACATTTCATTTGTATAATTAGCGATTACGATGTTTTCCTAAACTAAAATTTCTTTGTTTATTCCAGGATGTTCAGCTCGATTCTGAAATGATCCTCAGCCGAGGTCGTGTCATATTTGATGGCAAGACAGAATTCACTTACTCCAGAGACTCTCGCAAGAAAATCGCTTTCGTAACTCGTCTAGAAGACATCTCAAGCAGCTGGTCTGTAAAGAACTACAGTTTCAGCTTCGGAGTTAGCCATCCAATCTCTAGCGTTGATATACAGATGTCATCTAAAGTTGGAAAATCAGACGAGAAACTCACCGGATCTATAGATGTTGAATATAAAACTATCAAAAGAGACGTTAAATCCTTCAAAGTCAACGGGGAGCTCGATAAGCTCCGCAGAAGTGTCAGCTTAAATGTAAGTATTCGAATTAAGCTGATGTTTGTCTCCAAACACCTGTATGACCATTTAAACAATTATAAGTGTTATTTACGCGCTCGAGATGTGCAAAATTTTGAGAAAAATTCTTGGAAAGGCCGGAATCACGTAACACAACCTTCCTGAGACACTGACAGAGATGAGAAACAATTAATCAATGGAATATGTATATAAATAGATCAGTCTGTCAATATCTTGAGCGCTGGACTTAATAATTCAAGTACCTATTATGTAGACTGCTCGACCTAGTATCTCGAATGTATTATAAATAAATAAATAAATGTTGGAATGAGCTACTGGCTAAACCTACATCCCACATTCACTTGAAAAACACAAAACTTAGAAATACCAAAGTATTGCTTTAATTTTTTAAGTAAGTTCCTATTTATTCATACATACGTGTAAGTCAGAATTACACTGTAAAATATTATTGTTTGTTCCCTTATAAGATGCATCATATATAGTTGGGGATAACCGAAGAGCTGAACTAATTTATTTATTGTGTTACAACTACAGGTAAACACGCCAGTAAAGAAGATTAGCATCCTCGGCAATTCTCGACTGGACGCCCCATTTAGAATGGCTTTGCAAAACAAGTATGACAACAGAAGGCCACTGAATACCGTGTTCACCCTTGATCCCACCAAAAAGAGTGTCGACTTCCAGATGAATTATGACTTAGGTAGGTTCAGCTGTTTATACCATTATTAAAGATTGAACATGCAAGATTTAATAGGCAAATTTCACCGATGATATGACTAGTCTTTAGCCTTTAAATGATGCTTAATGTATATGTATTTAAACTGTTGTTTTAATTGACTAAGCAATATTTGTATTTGTAGTACTTAGGTTCAAATCTATTAATACCTGTTACCTTTGCTGAATGACAGGAAATGATTGAATATTATCTGTCTATATACTGTTTGTGTTGAGGTTTTATGGCCCAGTTAATCCAATGGGGTCATGTCGAGCACGGTCAGTTTACCTAACCACACTTTTACTGGGCAGGCTTAGTCCTCTAAGCGGTTAATCAGAATTGTGCACATTCTTTCGCCAGAAACTGACAACGGCCCTCCTTGAATCAGCGGAAAGGAGAGAATGACCGTAGAAAATATTTTAAAATAGCAATTGCGAAACATACTGAATCGCAGGATAATGCAAGATAATGTCAAACTGAAACTGTCCTGATAATCATGCAAAATAAATAAGATTAGCTTATTTCTAGCGACAGTTCGGTGAAGATTTGTCAGAAATAGTTGTCCAATAAAACAGATACAAACATGTGAAATAAATAAAAATAGTTAGCTTATTTCTTGTATACAGTTCGGTGGAGTTATGTCAGAAGTAGCTGTCCAATGAAACAGATACGAACTCTTTATTTGAAGAAAAACGATACAGTAACTTTTTATGTAGCAAAGCAGAGCTTTACAGACATGTAGAATGTTTGATCATGAACTTTAAAAGATTATAATTATTTTTGGAAGTATTATAATTAGAAAAAAATCAGCCCGTACATAAGATCTGTTTTGACAAAAAAACACGATATTGCTGTATGGTTTATATAGGCTTACCTACTTAACAAAGAAAGTAGAGTTGATTGGTTTGTTTGAATAACACGTAAGCGAGATCATCGTGCGACAATAACAACGCCAATCGATTAAATATTTTACAACTATAATCCAGCGTGTGGCGTAGGCAACCGGTGCTAAACTTAAGTTGAGAGCAGAGGAACTTCGTTCAGCTAGCTGGTGTTTAGATACAGTTAAAGAAGGCTTAACAGTTCACTAAAATGCTAAGTTATCTACTAATATGTGACTGATTATAAAAGCTTCATTCTACTGGGATCTAATGATAGATTTTTCTGTTACAGACAATCCATTCAATGAATTCCATGCCAGTGCGAAATACGTCAACAGTTCAGCCGTTGCTGCTGAAGTATTCCACGTCGTTAATCGGGTCAAGGTCTCTGATGCAACGGTAGCACTCAGACTGAACAACTCTAATTTATTGCACAGTCGGCTTCACTGGAGACCAACAGCTCTTCTTGATCTCAAGGTACATCGCTGTTTGCTGATTTTATGTTGTACTCACATAAATAAATTTGATGGGCTTTCGATATCCTTAAGAAAGGCGTTCTTTTTTGGCTTGGCGTTTTATTTTAAATGGAAGCATTTATTTGTAACTGACAATATCTAATCAGAAATCATTTGTCTTTATCATTTCTCGGTGTTTAAATAGTTACCGCAAGTCTTGCCTATGCAATTTTTGTAGTAAACTAGATTTTTGGATTTTTTAGGCAGCATCTTTTGATTTTCGTCACTGATTTTAGATTATTGATGTTCCATAACAATATTTGAAAATTTCAGAAATTTTTATACATGTACAACTTGTTGAAAACGTGCATACAAACTCCCTACCCTATCGATATTTGCATAATTTGCAGCGATTTCTACTATGGGAAAATGGAAATTTAGGATTCTTTAAAAACAAACAAAAAACATTGAATATAATAGAACATTTAAGGCATTGGTAGTTACGACGAAAGGATAAGTATTGAGTTATAACGATGTTTACAAATTATCTTCTTTTAAATAAATCGCGACGCAAAAAAAAAAAGAAAAAAAAAAAAAAAAAGAGATTTTTTGAAACATGGTACAAGCAGAGAAATTTATATATTAACAGAAAGTTTGCATTAATGTTAACGTTCTGTCTAAAACGTAAACTTTGAATATTGCAACATACGTAATACAAAAAAGAAAATAAATGGCGAATTGTTTTATCTGCTTCACTGAATAGATCGCTCTTTTGTCCACTTATGTTCATACAAAGTGTTAAGATAGACAACAACAAACAGTTGAATGAATGTATAATTAGTACATGTATAATTGGTTAAATGAATATATAGTTCAGTTGCAGAGGTTTCAAAAAAGGTACGAGAAAAGTCCAGGGAGTGCCACAATCAGAAGCCGCAGCCTTTCCCAGACACCAAGAGGAAACAGACACAATCAAACAAGCGCAAATCAAACAAACGTACGAAAAGCACTAAGATTAGCTCTCTCTTCCCCAAGCGAGATAATCGCAATGCTAAAAGGACTGAAAAAACACAAGAACAAAATAACACAAGGCAAGACTTATAAACAAACCGCCTCGTAGAATGAACCACAAAGCAACAAAGAGTAAGTCTTACACCGGGACCACCACCTTAGAACGGTCAGTAGAATAAATCACCTAGAGGTTTAAAGCACATTTACAGCTAACCAATTTCACCCTGGGTCCTGATGCTACTCTTAATACAAAAAAAATGCATAAAAATTTGGTTCGCATTAAGGCTTCCAACACAGTCAATGCATCAAAGCGAAAACATAAAAATCAAATTAATCACTATGATAAAACAAAGACGAGTACTCATGGCTAATTCTATTGTGTGCCAGAGTAAATGAAAACCAATAGTTGAACCACGGCGGGCCAAGCCAAAGACATATCGTCAAGCCCCAAACCACTGGTTAAAGTTTTACGAAGAGGCCGTCATTGAGTCTAAGGCGTCAACCGCCGTCGTGAAATTAAAGAGTAAAGCATAAGTCTGAATATCTACGTTATTATTTGATAGGCTGAACAACTTTTTAAAACCAGCCATTATGACCAATATTGAATATACTTTGATCCACAGATGACTTCAGAGACTCATACGCGGGCCGAACAAATATGTTAGCTTGAGCTGTATTTGGATAAAGTGCTGTACGCGTTCATAATCCCACCAGTTTTGCTACTCAGTGTTGCAAGGCGGTATTATTCTTTGTCTGTTCGTTCTGTTTTCGTTAAAGTGCTATTTTATGATGTTATTTTATATTCAACCCATAAACACTGCCTTACGAAAGCTGTGTTCCGTGACTGTGGAATATCTTGAGTATTCCCGTGTTTGATTTAGACATCATATTCAATATTATTAGAAAATAGACTATGAATATTAAAAGAACCAGTGCTTCTCAATCATATGTCTCACACAAACGTTCTGATACATTTTAAAATTCTTTCACAGGCTTACACAAGCCGAAAATATGCCATTTACAATACCAATATGAACGGCTTTATGGATGAGGTTTCACAAGTTGTTAGAGCTGAAATAGACGGCAAAGCGAGGCTCATAGGCGATGAACTGTTTAGAGAACTTGAACCGGTGATACAAACCATGTTGGAAATGTATGAAGAAAATGATTATCATGTCAAGGATATTACAGATGCTATAGTGTCAGCTGCAGAACAAATAGGGTAATTTCTGTTTCCGATCCTCTTTGAATTTTGTGTCCTGTTTTCGAGGATGGTTTGTTCTACTTTGATACGTTCTACGTTTCTTGTCACTAAACGCTTGTACGGTGCCTTGAGATGGAATGTGGCCTTTCATGGGTATCTCACGTTTACTATACGATCATATTGTTGAATATTTGATACACTTGTGAGTAAAGAAAATGCCCTTATGTATCAAATATAATTTTAGTCTTTCACACTATTTCCAGTCTGCGTGAAGACAAACTCATGTGTGGATTTCGTTATCACAAACTGGAAATGTTGTTGTTAGCATTTGTTTAAGCAGAATTACATTTCAATGACAATAGTAAATTCCTATATATTTGTGCAAAATAAAACTATCGATTTGAGACGTGAACTCTAAGAAAAAAAAAACATTTCTCGACGCAGTATAATATACTCACAAGTATTTTGCATAACCCAGTTATGTATATAATTAAAGTAATATGCGATTGATATATTACCAATACCAGGTTTCGTATTGTATAATCCGATTATCTGTCATTAAATTAATAGGAAATTTTGTATGAAATATACTGATTTATTTGGGAGAGTCGGTATCAAATGGTACTGATATAATAATTCGGTTTTGCTACAACACATGCCTGAATAAAATCTTATTTTAAATTAACTAACAAATGGTCTTGCATCGATGGTTTCATATTTGGCATTTGTTTTGTAATTATGTGTCCTCATCTCTCCTTGTTTTGGTTCCTCGGGAAGGTTGTATTTCTTGATTGCGGCCTTTCCTTGGTATCTTCATTCACATTTTTGGGAATAAATGAGCCCCTCAGAAGTTTTTCTGCTGATACTACCAATAAATATCTTAAAGGTTGCCTTTGGGAACAAAGAACACATTACAGATAGACAATGGGAGTCTCGGTTGTTTTGAGACTCTTCATAAGCAGTAATGAAGTTTGCAACACTGCTTACGCCCTCTAGCGTATACATGAGCAGAACTCTATTTTCAAAGATACAAAAATGGGCCCAGTGATCCCAAAGGAAATGAAAAAATAATCTGCATTATGGTGAAGTAATGGGAGACGTTCTACGGCCGCCACACAGCACAAACACCCGCTGCAGTGTGAAAAAAGACCGTTCCCCTTCTGTAGTTCTTCTTTGTTCGTACATCGATTATCGTACGTTTATCATTTTAATTTGTCATTGATTGTTTCTAAGATTTTCATCTTTTTATAGCGACCTTTTCTTGTATTCTAATCAAACAGCTCTGACGCATTTATATGGCTAAGAATATTGTTTAATTTTAGACAAGAATACAAGGCTGCTTCCGAGTTGACTAAAGAGGTTGTTGACAGTATTCTACAACGCACAGAAGAACGATTGCAAATGTCTTTGGATTCCATGAGTGAAAGAATCAGAGTACGTGGAATAAGTACTTGGAGATATACAATATATTACATGTAATCGTTGAATAAATAATTTATTGCAAGTACTTTGTGAAAAAAATGCAAATGCTGCTTTTTAACAAAAACATTTTATGCAGTTTGCCAGTTTAGACACGATAAAACACGATTATTTTTGCTTCGGTTATCTATCATTATTGGTTATTTTTTTTTTTTATCAACTTTCCGATTTACTTTTTTACAAAACTATACGATCAATTAATTATATATTCAATGTTTATGCGTAAGTAAAATTTAGGTTGCATTAGGTTAAGTACAATTCAACAGAATTAAATTTTGGAAGCATAATTCTATATCATTTGACATATTAAATATATTATTTCCTCAGCTTTCTCTGTGTTGTAGGGAGTAACTGATGGATTAAGAGATGCATTGATATACATCAGGCAGGAGAATGAAAAACTTTACAACGTTTATTCAGGTAATACACTTTCTGAATTCAGCACTTGTTAAAAACATATTTGATAATAATGTGTATAAAAGTAAAAATGAACGAACTAGAAAATAAAACATAAAAAACTGCAGCACAATGTCATTTGCTTGTGTTATTTGTATTATTTTAAAATAAGTTGTAACATGAGAAAATGTACCCCATATATCGTGTGCACGCTGCTATAACTCGGATCAGTCTGCACAATCCGCCCAGTATTATGGCTTTCTCTGTTTATCGATATACTCTACATTAGCTGATGGATTATACGCGGACAACAAAGAATTCGAGCAGCCTCATCAGGGATTTCGATGTCAGCACATGCGATGAGTGTCTTTGTTTTATTTTATCATTTTTAATGTTCGATTAGTCTACGTTAATGCTGCATCAAATGGTACTTCTGAACCATCGAAAGCATTGTCTATATTCTGCACAAATCAATTTATTTCAATCTTGTGCGGAAAAATCGAACGTTCATGATCAGCATCATACATATTTTCGGCTACCGTTATATTTCGTTTAGCTGGCTCTGTTCATATTTGTCATGAATCACTGAAACTATGCGCTGTGATAATGCAAAATAAAATTTGCTCTCTCTAACAGCCAAAATGTACAACATGACACGCCATCCAACAGTTGTGAACCTACAACAACATTATGGAGATTATATGAACAAACTGACTTTATTCAGCGTGAGCGATATGGCTGACCAGTATACATCTGCCATGTACAATGCCAGGGAAATGATCAGCACTCGTCTAGCTGGGCTCAACTCACCTGTGATTCAACATGTAAGTTTTCTTTTACTTTACAAGGAGGCTTGAAAAAAGGTAAATATGGCAATAACCAGGAAAGACCACAATCACTGAACACGGACCTTCCATGGGCTATATAAACCCTTCTGAATCACTCTTGTTGGATATTTGAACATCTACTTAGACTGACCATGACTTTGTGTTTCTTAATTATCTACGACATTCGTGATATAACACACATATATATCGAGAGTGTTATATAATATATATATGTATTTTCTGAGCAGTTTTTTTGTCTGTCTGCAGGCTTTTGTGTGTAAGTAGATGCAAGCAAGTGTTTGTTGTTTCGATACTCCCAGTTCTACTTTTATTTGATCTTGTGCTATTGTGTAAATATATAGATGTCGGAAGGTTTCATAGACGAATAACATTTGTTGCTGAATTTGTAAAGAAAATAAGTGAACTCAGGAACCCTCATAAAGAAGCCTTTGCTTACGTACGTACTTACTTTTGAAGAGCTAAAGTATTGATCGAACAAACAGTTTAATGTCTCTATCAGAGTTTTTATTATTATTCTTTCTTTTTTTTGTATTATAACTGTTACATCAAATAAATAATAGTAAGGAGTAAAGCTTGTCTCATAGTGTTTGTTTTCAAATACATTAATACAGAATAAACTGTTCTACATTAACAACCAAATTTGAACAAAATGTTCGTACCACTGACAAAAAAAAGTAATACCCGATATCACTTTACATTGTAGGGCAAAAACGCATACAAATACTGGGAAATTCGTGAAAATACCGAAACCATAGTCAAGGCAATATACGACTGGATAATGGAAGAAATTGAGAAGGAACTGAACGAGATACGAGCAACCATAATCAGATTTGAAAAATCTTCAGTGACTGTCTACGACCCTGCTCATGGTGAAATCCAGATGGAATTACATCTTCCAGTCCCTCTTAAATCGCTTGACACAATTCCAGATGTTGACCTTGTACCATATATTAACAAAGTGAAGAAATACATTCCTAACGTTCCATCCATTTCTCTTCCAAGCACTGACATCAAAACATGGCTCCCACCTTTCCCAGGTAACTATAAAAATATTTAGTCTGCCTCTTTACTTCATCAGTTTATTGCACTAAGACAACATCACAAGAACATGTAGTATTTTCCAGAATGTAAAGTTGGCATATTAGAAGGTTAATCATTGATATTGTAAGAACATTTAATAAATTCCGACAATAAATAATCCTTTGAAACTAAAGAATATTATAGAAAGCCAAAATAGTACTCGGTTTTATTGAGTTTATTCATGGACAAGTATGTAATCTTCAACACTACTCACTCTTCCCGAAGCTGGCCTGGCTGATATTTTTATTTTCAAATTGTTTCTAATGAGCTCATTGATCCCAAGGGACCAGAAAGTATAACTACACTATGATTACGGACGGGGAGATGTGTAACGACCGCCACACGACACATAACAGCATTAGGAATCCTGTGGTTTAAAGCAAAGAACACACTTAGGAAAAAAGGAAATGACCCTTTAGAACAATAACCACATACACATAAATGAAAATAGCTGAGGTGTCGAATTGGTCTGGACTGTATTTTCTCTGTTTTATTGCGTTTATTATTCCAAAAATTACATTGCTACGTTTATTGATCTTTTCATACACTAAATTTGTATCTCTGTTAACTTAAGTCGATCTTTGTTTCTCTCTAGCCATGGCCATAATCGAGGGCGACAAAGTAACAACGTTTGATGGTCTGACCTATGACCTGACCGGTACATGCACATACGTTCTTGCCAAGGACTACGTCGATGGGAACTTCTCTTTAGTACTGAAGAGAGAACCTGAAACATCCATGATTATTATGGCGGACAAATCAGCGATAGAACTGTTACCCAAAGGCCAGGTATGTTTAAAATATACCAAGAACTAGTATAATACCGCCTGCCACTAATGAGTACAGCGAAGGCATCCGCAGCCACGCTTCATACGAAGCGTGTTACAAAAGCGGGAAAGCATGTTCATTCGAACAGTCCTTCCAGGCTTCTGTGTGCGTACTGACTGCTATATTTACCCTATGTGTTTTGACAGACATGCTTGAGAAAACTGTGTAGACACAGATCAAATGCTGCATAATACGGCGTCTGTTCAGTGTGTACATAGTTTGCCACCCTCCAGCACCTTTTAGACACGTCAATAAGCATTTAAAGGACTTTACCCAGCTAGCATTCATTATAAATCTATAGTGGGCCATTTTCGGCCCGTCAGGGTAACCGACGGGCCGATAGTGGCATGCTATAGATTTATAAAGAATGCTAGCTGGGTATCTTTAAATTTCACGGCAAGTGCATGTGTGTCGTAAGGTATTAAGGTTTACCCAAGTATATTAAGGAGTTCAGGTTTACCCAAGTATGATATGTTTACCCAAGTATGATAAGGAGTTGAGATTTACAAATATTTAGTGTAAGTACAGTAATAATTATTTTAATCTACCCCGAAGTTCCTGATCTAACAACGATGCAAATATAAAGTATTGTGTCTGCTCTGTTCACAAATCTCGTGTTAGGTCCACAAGGGCCTGACTGATTCAAGCTTAGTTCTTAGATGTAAGGAAGAGGTAACGTCAGTTTCTTACCACACTACGGAAGACACAAGAAAGTAGGAACTTCATAAAACAGGGAATAATAATTTTGAAGTCGTGTAATCATAAACTACTATGATTAATACTACAAAAAACAAGTTTCTTTCAATATTGAGCTTGTAAATTGCTTTTACTGGTTTGAAAAAGTCTAGGAAAATACAATGTTTCTTTCAATATTGAGCTTATAATGTGCTTTTATTGGTTTGAAAAAAAATAAAAGTCTTGGGGAAATAATTCACACACGTGATGATTTGTTCTATTTCTGTTTTCAGGTGCGCGTGAACAGTAATGAAACTATGCTGCCAGCAAAAATAAGAAGCATAGAGATCACTGCTGATGCCGGAATAGTGACCGTCAAAGCTGCTGGTAACTTCGAAATTGAGTTTGATAGCAACCGTGACCTGTTTATTGTTCGGCTCAGTGGCTGGTATTATGGAAAAACAAGCGGACTCTTTGGAACTCTCGACAATGAAGCCAGCAATGATCTCATGACATCATATGGTCGCCCTGTCAACAACGCCAATAGATTTGCAAGAACCTGGGATATCGGGACCGCTAGGTGTCGCTAGTGTGCTTCAGGCTCCCTGACGAATCTTCTGAACTACCGACCACGATATGCAAAAACACTGATTTATTTAACTGATTCAAAAGGTGTGATATTTTTAATTTCCTTTAAACGTCTTCACGGTAGAAAACTTTAATGTTCATAAAAGAAGAAACCAATACAAGCTTTCAATCAGAAGATAGAGACCACTAGAGAAAATCTTTCAAATAGCAGCCAAAGTAATTCTTCTTTGTTTGTGTTGGAGATATATGTTTCAAATGAATGGTCATCGAAACAGTGAGAACAAAACACTAATACTTTTTTTTAATCTCCTTAAAACGTCTGTACTGTAGTAAACCTTCATAAAAAAAGAAACCATTACAAGCGTTCAGTCAGAAGATGGAGACCACTAGAGAAAATCTTTCAAATAGCAGCATCTTTCTTTGTGTTGGAAATGTATTCTTCAAATGAATGGTCATCGGAAACAGTGAGAATAAAACTTGCGTTATCTAACTAATCAACTATTGTTAAGAACTTATTACTTAAAGGTTGCTGACTGAGCTAATTTTGATATGACAAAAATCACAGAAGCCCCACTTTTTTTTCTAACTCAGTTTTCCAGACGGTTGTTTCGATATTTATAATGTTCGTAAAATTAAATACAATAAGTGTTCTAATACACTAAGTTTCACGAAAAGAATTTAAGCTCTCAGTGAGGTTTTGAAGAGTCTGCGCACTCATTGTGAAAGAAATATACTTTCTTATCATAAAAACACATAGAAATACACATATTCCTGAAAACGTTTAAAGTAACTAGAGTATAATCATTATTTAATTTATAAAGTTATTACCTCCCTTGACCTAACTTGGCTACGTAGTCTAGTTAGAAAGTACATATTTAGGCGATATTTTCTCCTATAATTCATTATTGCACAGTCCTTAGAAGCATTTTATAACAAAGTGGGGGTAGTTTAATTTCGTTTGAAAATTGTATTTTTAGACAACAACAAATAAGGTTATATCGATATTAGCTCCGTCAGCCACCTTTAAACTTAGACCCAAAGGCCTCTAAAATTAACAAATTTATTTACGTATATTTTGGCATTTTCTTTTGGCATTCAACTGTATGTATACCACTGTTATAAAATCCCAGAAATTACTGAGTAATAAAACTAATCAAAGCATTGATTTATATTTTGTTGTTCGTTCCTCTCTCTCTCTCTCTCTCTCTCTCACACACGCACACACACACACACACACACACACACATAGTGTGTGTGTATGTGATATTGTATATCTCGGGACATTACGAAAACACGCCTATTCAAATACATTGAAAATTTTACAACCAAAAACAGAAAATTTTAAGATAAAAAATTCTGGGCCCAGTTGTTCAAAGCTAACGACGTCGTTAGTTAACGATTCGTTAAAATTTACATCGAGTGATACGCAAATATGCTGAAATTTTTTGCGGAAAAAATGTGAGTAGCTTTTGCAGTGCAAAAGCTACTCACATTTTTTCAGCAAAACATATCAGAATATTGTATATTGAATCTGCTAAAACAGTTAACGAAATGACCCTTAACGAGCTCGTTAAGCTAACGACGCTTTGAACAATCGGGCTCTGATGTTTTTCGTATTACTGCTCAAAACATAAATTGTGGTACTCGTTAGAATCGCCTTGCCGAGGCAGTTCTAACGAGTACCCACAATCTATGTTTTTGAGCAGAAATAAGAAAAAAATATGTATATCCCTGTAAACCCCAGTTTTACTCTATAAAAGTGGGTTTAAGGGGGTCAAAATTATATAGGCATGTTTTCGTGATGATTATATATATTAACAGTACTGGAAATCAATGGAAACGGAACACTTTCGACAGAGCCTTCTTCAGAATTTTAACAAACATACTTACACATTGAGGAAAGCAAATTGAATTAGAGAATTAATATAAAAAAAACTGTCCCCCGTAAACATGGAATACTACAAACCTACGTACTAATCGACGGCTATATCAAAAGTAAATGTGGAATTTCTAAATACCTTTCAGAAGTTCTAAATACATTTAGCTAGCCACCCATAATTTACCAAAAACAGAGTTTTCATGTATCACGTTACTTGTTGGATAATTCTGTTGAACACATTTAACGCAACATACGAAACCCTAATAAAACAACAACAACAACAGGTCAACACCCTTCTTTGTGGTAAAGTCAAACACAGCGCACCAAATCGCACCGTGATTCGATTACAAAGGCGATGCAATTACTTTATAGTATGCAGCTAATAGTGTTTGTAGGACACAACTACGGAAAATTGTAATCTGTTAATAGAACATTGACCCTAGAGAGTTGGGTCCACTTAGGAGAATCCATCTACCTTCTTGATATCATATCGTCACAAAGTCTGATCAGTAGCCTTAACAATCTTTCCCTGTTTGCTGTTGGACTTTCTATACGCCATCATTGACTTCTTTGGAAACATACTACCCTAATAATTGGTGACTCAATGGTGGGTCAATGTTTGTTGACAATCTCTCTTCTACCTTAAAGATTGGTGACTCAATGATGGGCCATTGTTTGTTGACAATCTCTCTAATCTTTGGTTGGTAAAATAAGACATCAACAGAAAGGGAAGCACGGTGTTGTCCCAAGACATTTGGGTCTGTACGACAGCAGATCGTCTTTGTTCCGTTGTCGTATAGTTTCAATGGTCACAACAATGGTTCCGTTGATTTCTAGCCCTGTTCATTCGTGCAGTCTGATCAGGTACTTCGTTGTCTGCTTAAACAATTATTGATACTGAAGACTATAATAGGTCTTGGTCAGAATGTGTAACGTGCAGTCTGTTTTAAGGCTTTCAGACTCGCTAAATTCGCTAAATCTTATACGCTAGTCACATCATACGGGCCATCCTCTCGTGTAGCAACTCATATCATTTGCTGCATATCTTAGATTATTCATTCGTTTGATCCTATATGGAAAGACGGGCCGGCGTATCCCCCCATAACGATATTACATTACTATAGAATATAAGTGAAGCTACCCAAGTAACACCACAATCACAAAGCACAGCCTTACTAAGGAACCAAAAGAAGAAAAGATGAGGAACTCACAATGGCAAAACAAACCCCAGACACACGAACAAAGAATCACGTTCTTTATTTCTGGTTTACGTAATACTGACTCAGGGTTCAAACCAATCCAAATATATATATTCAAACCAATCCAAATTATATATATATATATATATATATATATATATATATATATATATATATATATATATATATATATATATATATATATATATATATATACAGTCGAACCTCGTTATCTCGAACTCGCTTATTTCGAATTACCGCTTATCTCGAAGCGAAAATCTGGTCCCTGTTTTAACATGAAACTATGACAAAAAGTAACAAAATAATGTGGAAAAGAGGAGAAATTGCTCCTAAATTTCTCCTCTTTTCCACGTTATTATATATATATATATATTTCTAACTTCAGGAGTCAAATTGCATATTCATTTGTTAAATGTGGTTGTTCAATTTATTGTTTTCCTCACTCTCTCAACTCTGATATGTCGAGGTACGGATATCTCGAAGTGTTTCAGTGAGTCCCTTGGAATTCGAGATATACTGGTCTCCGATATGAAATATTGTACTCTATCTGACCTCAATATTCAAACAGACCTGTCTGAGCAAACAGTGCAGATCCAGGTCAGACGTCACAGCATCTGATCCCAAGGCAAATAAAAATAAAAAAAATGGAAAAACATCTACCAACAATAAAACGGTGCATTTTTTTATTTTTATTTGCCTTGGGATCATTGAGCCCATTCTGAAATCTTGGAAGTTCCGCTCAAGCCATTGCTGGGGGCATATGCAGCCTTGCAAACTACATTGCCGTCATATGAAGAGTCTCAATGAAACCAAAACTCCAATTTTTTATCTTTTATGTATTCTATTTGTTCAACTTTATGGACCATTCTGCTCAGAAATAAAGATGTCCGAATATTTAAGGTAAAATATGGTATATACAGCGACCACTTTATAACCTTGACCAGATCGTTTGGATTTTACAGTTTTGTCTTGACTGTATGCAGATCAGACGCTGCTTAACTCGGCGTCTGATGAGGATCTACAGTGCTTGCCGCGCACCCAGCATTATTTTTGACACATAATGGACTTGTTTGAATTCTAGGACAAATACGGCAAGGAGGAAAGGAATATTGTTGGCATAAATTGCCTGAGCAACCAGTGTAGTTCCAGATCAGATGCCGCCGGACGCGGCGTCTGATCAGGGTCTACACTTTTTGCCAATTAACAAAGTCTTGGACAAATACGGTAGAGAGATAAAGTGTCTTATTGTTTAGTGTACATATGGTAAAAATTCAGTCTATGGTGTCACTGAAGCACAAGGGAACGGCGCATGGCACAGATCGGTCTGCGACTTTGCAGTCTGATTTTCGTCTTTGTTCTTCAGTTTTTCAGTATGCAGTGATTCTGAAAGTGGGCAACAAAAGACCTGATCAGATTGCGCTGATCTATGATTTCCGCGTATGCCGGAAGACTACTTTTCTCATGGCCTTTGCCAGTATGGCCATTTTAAGTGGCGATGGTGATGGTAGTGAGGGTGGTTGGGGTGGGGGTGAATAATCTGCCATAGAGATATTTGCCTTCCTTCACATTGGTGGCCACTCTTGAAAAGAAACAAATGCTACACCTCGAAGCAAATACTTCCCTTTAAAATTAGTCCCCATTCCATCAAGCCTTCAGATACGAGAGAAGCAACTTCCTGTTTGCCAAAGTTACCGCCCTCTGTAAAATGGTGCAAACTTTACCTTAAACAATTAACCCATTGCTGTGATAGCAAAAATCATTTACAAAGCCATGAATAACTTTTATTGCTATAGTTGATAAATACCTATATTTACATGAATTTCCTACAAGATTGCATGTGCGCACAGCGAAGATTCAGATCAGCCTGCGCATCCGCGCACTGATCAGTCCGCTGTCCGCCTGGAGACGTTTTGGATCCTTGGCTACCACCAGACTGACCTGCGAGGAGTATGATCAGATTGCGCCAGATGCGCAGGCTGATCTGATTCTTCCCTGGGCGCACATGCAGTCTTGTAGGAAATGCTGCGCCCCGGCTCACTTCAGATGTCCCTTGTCATTTCTGTAGAAATTATTGGTCCCATGTATAGACTAAACCGGTACCTGATTTCAATGACGATATCTTATTGTCAGGACCATGGTGTCCCTTTGAACAAAGCAGTTTACCATCCAGTTCAATACGATTTCTCGGGCTTTGAGTCAAAGAAGAAATTGAAGTAAAAGAAATATTTAATGGAAAAAATCGATATATTCTGGTTCGTTCCGATTATAGTCATTCTATGTCGTATGCGCGCTCAGTTACTTTTACCTTGATAACTGTAAATTAACACCATTATAAACAAACATCAGCCCACGTAAACGCGAATTAAAACTATCAGTTGTTTCCCCCATGAGCCAGAAAATCACAGTCTAGTATGTGATAACGTGTAGATTTTTTTTTTTTGGCAACTGTTGTTTCATTTAAGATGGCTGACAGTGGCAGGAAAGAAATGTGAGTCGTATTTATTTCTTACAAACTCACAACCAATTTCGTTGTCAGAGCTAACCTTGTCGAAGGGACCAGGATAAATCGATTTTACTGGCCTAAATTTTCATTCAAGGTCCAAATATTGTAAACAATGTACCAAGACGTTTGGCTCGCCTAGAGGCTCTGTTGCGTGCGTCATTGTACCAGTGCTCACTATTGTAGTACTACAATAATGAACGTTGCTACAATAGCGCATGCTATCGATGATCAACATTGTACCAATATAATTTGCCTTTATATCTTCTGTATTATGATCGCAGCAACACACCAAACATATCAATCTCGTACTAATTTACCATAAACTCGAATATATTCGCGTCATTTCTCTCCCCTTTAGAGTTTTGAAGAAAACTATGATTTAGGTGTTGATAAAATAGTGAGCGGTATAGTATCAAAGACGTGCATCGAATACGGTTTTTTTTGTCCTCAAAGTTACCAGTTATGATACTATAAGATCTTAATTAAACATGTTAAAATATTTTTTTCTCTCGTGACTTAGGTGCAGGGTTTTGTGATAGAAAATTCGATTGCTACAATAATGAACGTTGATACAATAGCGTACGCTATCGATGTTCATTATTGTATCAATAAAGTTTTCTTTTATACATTGTGCAATACCAATGCATAGTGTTAATCTTGCCTTTTTCGGTCTTCATTGTTTCACTTGTTCGCTTTAAGTTCTCAAGTTCCTATATCATTAGTATTCCTATAAGAACCATAGACATCCGTTGCACATTGACGGCAGTGTATTGCGATACTATGGCTGACCAAGTAACCAAGTTACATATACGTGTGTAATTCTACAGTGATCTTGCAGACTATCTCATCGATATCTATTATACATGTACTTGCTGTTATAGTTTTGAGTGAGATTTATATATACAGCATAATTTTTGTCGGTCTAAGTGATCTGCATTTAATGGTCCAGAGACTTTGCCTTATACCAGCAAAAAATATTTGATGGATATTCCTCAACCTAACAGCTTGGTTATGAAGAACATACTAGTCGGAGTGATCGGTATTTCACAGTCGATAGACTGTGCCTTGTACGTATCCGAAAGAGTATATCATATTTGGAATAATAATTTATTTTGACACAGGTCGAAAACCGAATTCCTGTAGGTCAAAGCGACCTGTATTTTATGGTCAAGTGATTTTGTCTAATTTCTTGACGACTAGTCAGAAGATATACAATATTTTTAGAATAGGATAGTCTGCAAAGAAAAGTTGGTCAGCATAAGGTTTATTTCATGGTTCATGATCAAAAACTAATTGAAGGATACACGTATATCATATCTGGACTAATAGTTCAACAAAGACTTTGACAGGCCATATGCAACATGTAGTTGAAAGAGACCATTATTTTATGCTTCGTTGATTTTTGCCTTATACAGTCAAGCCTGTGTTAAGCAAGCACCCTTGGGAAAGCCAAAAAGGGCTGCTCGCTTAATGCAGGTATTCCTTCTATTGGTCCTAAAATCTGGCCTTTAAATAAAGTGATAGTGGCCTTTAAGACACGTTCGACTATATGTCGAAAACTACTTGATGCATTTATATCGTATGAGGGATAACAGTTTAGTTTGATGCTATAACTAGTCACATACGACGTGGAAGACAAAATGGCGTACCTACATTTCGTGTTCCCGTGATTTTTGCTGTAATTTTTTAAGGCTTTAGGATTGTATAAATTTTCAATCTTGCTTTTAAATCTATGTTTAGAGACCAGTTGTGCATTTGGCTTGCCATGCTAAGGCCATTTGTGCCCTAAAGAAATGCTAAATTTTAAATCAAAGCTGAAAAGCAAATCATTCCGGTATGGCTAAAGTGATTGTCTACACAATGGTTACAGTAACGGCTGACCCTATTATTTGATCGACACGATTGACGCTTAGTGTAACCACAGCAAGGTGAACAATACTCGTTGCAGTTGCAGTGTATATCCTTCACGGGTTACACTAAGAGTAGAGTTAACACTTAGCGTCACCACAGAGCGCTACAGAAATAAAGAAAATAATTCGTTGAACCACCGAGGGACCGAACAATCACACAAGAAAACATACCTTCTGACATGCGCGCCTAGCGAGGACTCGAATCATCCTGCGTATCCGCGCAGTCTAATCAGATTCTTTGTTGTCCGCATGAATAAACTCTGCATCCTTGGCTATCGAAATGCATGTTGTGGTGAGTCTGATCAGACTGTGCAACTGCGCAGGCTTATCTTAATCATCGCTGGGCGATGTTCGGTCCCAACGTTATTGACATTGCGGGTCACAACACTACACAGCAACCCTGTAGTATGGCAAGCCGTTTACTATTTATTATGCAAAGTAGATATCATATATTATATCAGATATCTTATGTAGGATATAAGATATCTAATATAGGATATACGGTACCTGATATACTACTTCAGATATCTTTTATTTTACTTAAGATATAAAATATATGATATCTTATCTAACTCCACATATAAGATATCTTATTTACCATATAAGATATCTTATTTGTTAAATAAGATATCTTATATATCAATATAGATATCTGATATACGAAATAAGATATCTGATATACTAAATCAGATATCTTATTTAATAAAAAAAATAAGATATCTTCTTGAGTAAATATGATATCTTATGTCCTATATCAGATATCTTATATAGCGTATCATAAAGCATATAAGATATCTTATATGTCAACTAAGATATCTCATTCCTTAGATATATTTTATGTCAATTAAGATATAATAGATATCTTATATGTCAATTAAGATATCTAATATAGCATATAAGATATCTTACATAGCATATATGATATCATAACTGACATATTAGATATCTTATTACAATAATATATCTTATATAATATAATTGATATGTTAAATATTATGTAAGATATCTGATAGATTAAATCAGATATCGGATTTTATAAAATAAATAGTAAAACGGCTTGCTGGCAAGCCGTTTTACTATTTATTATGCAAATTAGATATCTTATTTAGTTTTTCAGATATTTAATATAGGATATAAGATATCTAATATAGGATATAAGACATCTTAGTATATAAGATATCTGATATATCATATTAGATATCTTATTTGGTTCCACATATAAAATATCTTATTTACCATATAAGATATCTTATTTGTTAAATAAGATATCTCATAAATTAATATAGATATCTGATAAATTAAATGAGATATCTTATTTCATTGAATAAATTAGATATCTCCTTCAGTAAATTAGATATCTTATATCCTATATAAGATATCTTATATATTATATTAGGTATCTTTTATAGTATATAAGATATCTTATATGTCAATTAAGATATCTTATTATAATTACGATATATATATATATATATATATATATATATATATATATATATATATATATATATATATATATATATATATATATATATATATATATATATATATATATATATATATATATATATCCGATATGTTAAATAAGATATCTGATTTATAGACTTAGAGGCCCAACAGAGCCAGAAATCGCTCACCTGGATTACGCTGATCATGATATGTTACATTGTGTCATGGTGGCCATCTTGGCTATCAGATCAGATTGCCTTTAGCAATCCAGAATCTGATGTTGTTTGAAGAGTTTCAAGATTGCCACCATGACCGCCATCTTGGATATTGGAACTGAACAATTTAGCAATTCTGAATCTCCATGTCACCCCGATGCCTCCCATCAAGTTTCGGCTCAATCTGACTTACTGTTTGGGAGTAGATGTGGTTTGAAGAATTTCAAGATGGCCGCCAAGGCTATTAGAACAGAACAATTTTAGCAATTCTGAACTTCCATAACACACCAATGCCTCCCATCAAGTTTAAGCTCAACCAGACTTACCGTTCGGGAGCAGATGCGATTTGAAGATTTTCAAGATGGCTGTCATGGTGGCCATCTTGGATATCAGAACAGAACCATTCTAACAGTTCTAAATCTCCATGCTGCCCCGATGCCTTCCACTGAGTTTCCGTCCATCCGATTTACGGTTCGGGAGCAGATAACAATTAAAGACTTTCAAGATGGCCGCCACGGTTACCATCATGAATATGATGGAGATGTCGAAAATGTGAAAAGATATTGACGGACATACGGATGAGGGATGGACCATGGTCAACAGACCACGGCATAAGTGACCTAAAGCAAAGCTCAAGGTGAGCTAACAATAGAAGATCTTCACGATAGCATAACAAAATAGTTTTAGCAGTTCTGAATCTCCATGTCGGCCCAGTGCCTCCCACCAAGTTTTGGCTCAATCTGATTTACCATTCGGGAGCAGTCTCTTTGAGGTTCGAAGATTTTCAAGATGGCCACACTGGGGGCCATCTCAGATTTCGGAACAGAACGATTTTAGCAATTCTGAATCTCTATGTCACTCTGATGCCTCCCATTAAGTTTGGGCTCAATTCTCATTTCGGTTTGGGAGGCAATGTCGTTTGAAGAATTTCAAGACAGCCATCTTTGATGTCGGAATGGAACAAATTAAGCAGTTCTGAATCTCCTCGTCTCCCCAATGCCTCCCACCAAGTTTCAGCTTAATCCGAATTACCCTTCGGGAGCAGATGTCATTTCAAGATGTTCAAGCTGGCCACCGTGGCAGCCATCTTAGATATTGGAACGGAACGAATTTAGCGATTCTAAATCTCCATGTCACCCCAATGCCTCCCACCATGTTTGGGCTCAATCCGACTTTCTGTTCAGGAGCAGACGTGGTTTGAAGATTTTCAAGATGGCCACTATGACGGCCATCTTGGATATTGGAACGGAACGATTTCAGCAATTCTGAATCTCTATGTTGCTCCTATGCCTCCCATCAAGTTTCAGCTCTATCCGACTTACGGTTTGGGAAGAGATGTCGTTTGAAGATTTTCAAGATGACCGACATGGCTGCCATCTAGGACATTTAAACGGAATGATTTTAGCAATTCTAAATCTCCATGTGGCACCAATTCTTCCCGCCAAGTTTGGGCTCAATCTGACTTAGGACTCGGGAGCAGATGTGGTTTAAAGATTTTCAAGATGGTTGCCCAGGCGGCCATCTTATATAGGCGAAAGGAACGATTTTAGCAATTCTGAATCTCTAAGTCACTCCGATGCTTCCCATCAAGTTTAGGCTCAATCCGACTTACGGTTTGGGAGGAGATGACGTTTGAAGAATTTCAAGATGGCCGCCATCTTGGATAGCCAAACGGAACGATTTTAGCCAATCTGAATTTCTATGTCGCTCCGATGCTTCCCATCAAGTTTCGGCTCAATCCGACTTACGGTTTTGGAGGAGATGTTGTTTGAAGAATTTTAAGATGGCCACCATCCATCTTGGATAACGGAACGGAATGATTTTAGCGATTCTGAATTTCTATGTCTCTCCGATGCCTCCCCTCAAGTTTCGGCTCAATCCGACTTACGGTTTGGGAGGAGGTGTCCTTTCAAGAATTTCAAGATGGCCGCCTTGGATATTGGAACGGAACGATTTTAGCAATTCTGAATACATGTATCTATGTCACTCCGATGCCTACCATCAAGTTTCTGCTCAATCTGACATATGGTTTGGGAGGAGGTGTCGTTTGAAGAATTTCAAGATGGCCGCCATGGCGGTCATCTTCGATATCGGAACGGAACTATTTTAGCAATTCTGAAACTCCATGTTGCAACAATGCCTCCCACTAAGTTACAGCTCAGTCCAACTTATACTTCTGGAGGAGTTGTCGAAAATGTGAAAAGCTAACGACGGACGGACGACGGACGATGGACAACAGGCTATGGTATAAGCTGACCTGCAGCAAAGCTCCAGGTGAGCTAAATAAATAATAAAACAGCTTGCCCTACTGTAATGAAAGTTTTTGGTCGGCACAGTCTGAGACACAATCCACCATCATGCGATCACAGAGGTAGGCATAGCTATCAAACATGATTGGGTTAGAACATACAGTCTGTCGCATTACATCCATCTTACATCTTATCCTTTTATAAGGGTTTATAATGTTAATCATTCCGTTATGGCTAAACTATCAGGTATCGATATATAAAGATTGGGTACAACATAAATGTAATACGACAGACTTCATGCATGGTAGTTAACCCAATCACGGTTAATAACTTTGTTTTCCTCTTTGGTTGCACGCCGGCGGGTCGGGCCTCAGACTCTACGACGGCTCCGGCCTAAAGACTTTTAAGTAAGTCGGTTAGTGCCCGATGCTCTGGCTCTGGTCGGGCTCAACGGAGTCCTACTGTTGGTTTTCTTCTGCTTCAGCATTTCAATTATTTCTTGCTGTCGAGTCCTAATCGTGTTTTCATCTCTGTATTCGTTTGAGTTTATGTTCTCGGAGAGGTTGCACTGATGAATTAAAAACCTTTCAAGCGGACTGAACAAACGTCTTGTGTATACAAGGCAGAACTAAGGGCGAGGGTTGTGGCCACGTAAAATTGATTTAAGTCCCACAGTAAAAAATTTACTGACCGTTCCATGGCGATGCTTCTGCTGTGGTTTACTATTTCTATCATTGTATGTCTTTGCATGTTTGCCCTGGTGAAACTTTTAAGTTGGATAGCCGTTTGGTCAATGTTTGGGATAGAAACTTTCCTTTTGGCTTTCTGCTTGTAGTGTTTTGATTGTGGTGCCGTTGCTTTGTGTGCGTCCTTCTTTCCCTTTTGTGTCTTGGACGGAAGGTGTTAGATAATTGTATCGATTCTTGATCATTGCCTTCTTTTCTATTTAAATTCTTCTAAACTTTTGTATTTCCAAATTGTTATTCTAAATTTATAAACTAGGTCACCATAAAATTCTAGTTGCGACAGTTCTTGCAGAAATGTTTACATAGTGTTGGAGGGATAAGTTCGAGAAAAAAAAATCTTTGCGAAGTTTATGTTACCCACAGCCTTGTATAAGGAGTTTAGCATCAGTACTTTTATTCCAATTATTATCATTTACATGAGAAGATACCCTAGTAAACCTGATACGATGAGATTAGTGTACTCCTAACGAGATACATCGTGGAATATCACTAACTAGTTAAGGGACATTAACATTGTTTAAAGCAAAACCATAGCATATGTCATATTTTGTAATAGATTTTTTTTATCCGTTGTTATTGATAATCTAAAGCCAAAAAAGGTGCTTTGGTATCGGCGAAATTAACATTATTTAACTCAAGTTCAGTGGAATATATCGTATCAACCATTTGCTTTAAAACCTCACTATCAATATTTAGCAAAGTATCTAGAAAACTATGAGTGAAGGTACCCAGGAAATACCACAATCAAGAAGCATAGCCTTCCCATGGCACTTGAGAATGAGAGATGAAGAATAAATAATGACAAAACAAACGCCACATATGAAACCACCAACGCAAAGTAAACAAAACGTAGATCTGCAAAAGAGGAACCGCCTTGGCACGGTCAGTAGGAAAACTACCGTGAGGGGGGGGGGGGGGGGGGGGTGGGGTGGGGGGTGGGGGGGGAGAGAGGGAGAGAGCTTAAACTTATTTTTCCTCGCGCGAAACCTCACCATTAATTCTGATGCAGCTCCAAATTACAGATATACAGTCGAACCTCAATGGCTCGAACATCTTTGGGACTATGGAAATTCACTCGAGACATGGGTAGTTCGAGCCACTGAGGGTTAATCATGGCACCAGTTCAGGGACCAAATAGCGATAATTTAGGGATATCTTTTCGATTTTCTACACAATGATTGTATGTTGTGTGTACTCATTAGAATCGCCTCGATGAGGCGATTCTAATGAGTACACACAGCATACAATTCCATGATAAAATAAGAAAAAATCCCTAAATATTTGTTGTCTTGAGCTATTGGAAGGATTTTGTAGGGACTGAAAAAAGAGTTCGAATTATCCACGGTAAACGAGTCATCCGTGTTCGAGCCATTGAGGTTATACTGTATGTTCGGTCCTCAAAAGGGTCCTCTATCTTATCTGTGAACCATCACAGTGAAACACATATAATCAAAACCACTGTGATGAAACAAAGCAAAGGGTTCAATGGTGATCTGAAGCCAGAACACAAGAAAACCAAGAACAGGACCACGATGAGCCCGACCACAGATATTTATCGCAAGTATAAGGCTTCAAGTTGTTATGAGTTGACATATGCTACACTAGAGTTGATATGCGAGTGAAACTTTTGCCACAAATTCCACAGGTCGGTTTCTCTCCAATATGAACTAGTAAATGTTCCCTGAGATCTGACGCTTGATTAAAGCCTTTCATGCATGAGGCCTTTCATCAGCATGGGTGAGCAGGTGTCTCTTCAGCTGTAATAACTCGGTAAAACATTTACCATAAATGTCACAAATATGGGGTCTCTCTCAAGAATGAATTAGCAGGTGTCTCTTAAGTTGTGATGAGAAAGAAAAACGTTTACTACAACTGATACAAGCATGTGGTTTCATTCTAGTATGACAATAAGCGGGGAAGAGATTCGGGAGCAAATTAGAAGAACTAGCAGGATAGTTCAGACCTTGAGAAGAGTTCTGCTTTAGTTATCTGGGTCTAAATTATTTAGCATAGCATTAAAAGAAAGCAGTTTGATCTTATATAAGCCAAAAGTATTTGTACACATAGGTATACCAACAATTTGTTGGTATAATTTACTACCACACCAAATAAAGATCTTATCAAGAAGTAACTAAATCGGCTCACAAACTTTCTGACAAAATTACAAAATATATGCTTATGATCCTCAGAAGTTAAAAGGCAAGTTTCTTATTACAAGCAAGGTGACGAGAATTTTCTCTTAGGATTTTTCCTTTCAATTAAATCAAGAAGTTTATCTTTAATCAGCTTATGCGGCGGTGCTGTATAAAGCGTGGAAAACCATATGTAGACAACTACACACACGGAAATATCTAGATTTAAGTTTATCAAAACCTCACCGGATTTTTATCAAAATAACTGACATGATATGACAACCAAAATTGATCTTTAGCATTCTGCGCAAACACAGATACTTGAGGACAGGTGAGCATTCTGACACAAACTGGTCTCTTGCATAGATGTTTTGGAAGAGGTTTTTGCATTTTACTATAATTTGAACATTTCTGATGGTCATAAACATACTTAGAAACTTGCAGACAAAGTTACTTTATTAGTTTTTTTCACAATCAAGGCTCAAATAAATATATATTTCTCTCTTTCCACAACGAAAGTAGTCGGTCGAATCAGAAAACTAGAAAAAGTGTCCATAGGACACGGATGCCCCCGCCAAAATGCAATTCAGAAAAAGGTTACATATGTAATTGTGACAGGCACAGCATGAAGTTATTATTAAGGTTGATATGGCCCACACACGGTTTACTATATGGAACTTAGTCAAGGGCAGATAATTTATAAACCAAATAAGCAAGAGTTGTCTTCCATGTTCATTACACATTGCCTCAATGTCATGCATGCATCTGTACATTTTCATAAATATATTCCATATAGTTTAGGAGTTATGGCCGACACACGGTTTACTATATGGAACTAAGTCAAGGGCAGATAATTCAAAAACCAAACAAGCAGGACTTGTCTTCCTTGTTCATGACACATCGTCTCAATGTCATGCCCGAACCTGTAAAGTTTCTTAAATATATTCCATATGGTTTAGGAATTATGGCCCGGACACGGTTTACTAAATGGAACTAAGTCAAGGGCAGATAATTCAAAAAACCAAACAAGCAAGAGTTGTCTTCCTTGTTCATGACACATCGTCTCAATGTCATGCATGCACCTGTAAAGTTTCATAAATAAATACCATACGGTTTAGGAGTTATGACCCGGACACGGTTTACTATATGGAACTAAGTCAAGGGCAGATAATTAAAAAAACAAACAAGCAAGAGTTGTCTTCCTTGTTCATGACACATCGTCTCAATGTCATGCATGCACCTGTAAAGTTTCATAAATATATTCCATACGGTTTAGGAGTTATGGCCCGGACACGGTTTACGGTACTATATGGAACTAAGTCAAGGGCAGATAATTCAAAAACCAAACAAGCAAGAGTTGTCTTCCTTGTTCATGGCACATCGTCTCAATGTCATGCATGCACCTGTAAAGTTTCATAAATATATTCCATACGGTTTAGGAGTTATGGCCCGGACACGAATTGGGACGGACGTACGTACGTACGTACGGGACGGACAGGGGTAAGACTTAATGCCCTTCCACTATTCTTCGAATAGGCGGGGGCATAATGAAGCATGCATAAAAATAACGAACACAACTACATCTTACCTATCTCAGTCGATCAGGAAACATCCGCACTCTCACCGCAGTTAACGCTATTCCTAGATCTTGTTCTATAGGTCTATATAAACTCCAAATAGAAATTGTTATAAGGCCCTGTGGCTCGACCAGGACATATAAGTTGTAGTTGTGTTCGTTATTTTTGTGCATGCTCCATTGTTTTCTGCATCTACCCCACTACATTACATTTTTGAAAGAATGCAATCTTTACTGGTTTGAGCCCTCATGGTGAAAGAGACTTTTAAAAAAAATTGTCTAGAAATTTCCAAACATTTTTATGATCATCAGAAACGTTCAGATTATAGTAAAATGCAAAAACTTTTGAAAAATCTATGCAAGTGACCAGTATTAACCAGAACGCTCACCTGACCACAAGTATCTGTGTGTGCAAATACAGCAGGCGACATCTTATTATATTTATCTTTAAAATAGGGTTGGTTACAGTACGGTTGTGGATATAAGACAGTTCACAGATGGAATCCAGAATGTTGTAGCCAAACAAAAGTGTAATGTTTGCTCAGGCCTATTTTCTCTTTGGAATATGATAATAATACGCTGCACTCTTCGTCTCATTTAGATCTATACTGTTATAAAAAGCATCAAAACAAACAGTCTGATCTGACCCTTCTAGGTTTGTTAATAAAACATTTACAATGATTTATGTTAAACACTGCTCCTGGTCTGACCTGTGTAGACAATATTATACAGAGCAAGCAAAGAAAGCAGAACACACTATTTGCTTAGGGCTATTTGCACGACTATTTACGGTATAGTGCATTTGATTTGATCTGATCTTGGACGACAGTGTATCATAGCTTAAAAAGAGTACATTCTGATCTGATCTCGGTCAACGCTGTTTGTTTAGACCTATTTGTCCGATCAACTACGGTAATTGCAGTAAAAAAGTAGACGACGCCATTTCGCTTTGCAAGTTTTTTATTATTATTATTATTATTTAATCAAGCTTCCCTGAAGGATGAGGTGATGTAATAAAAGGAAGATGATTGAATGCATTGATGATGATATCACATATTTTCGGAGTGGCTATTTACAGTCAACTATAAATAGTCAACAAACGTGAAATTGGCTATTTACAGTCACCTGTAAACAGCCAAAAAACGTGAAATTGGCTATGTACAGTCAATTGTAAATAGCCAAAAAACGTTAAATTGGCTATTTACGGTCAACTGTCATTAGCTATAAAACGTTGAAAATGGCTATCTACAGTCATATGTATTACAAATGTGATCTCGAAGAAGGGGCACTAGAAATAATATAACTTCTATTTGCATGAACGGAGGCGCTATTTTATTCTTTGATAGTTAAGCATTCATAACTTTCTGTGTGACTGAAATAAGAAATTATATTGTATGCTTGTTATTAGTGAGTGTAAAACATTTTATAAAAAAAAAAAAAAAAAAAAAAAAAGGAAAATGATAGTCATTTTCATGTTTGTTGTCTCGAAAAACAAAACAGAACATAGACAAATAAGCAATATAGTGAGCTTATTTTATGTTGAGTTGACTGGCATGCATTTCATTATCTAATGCTTACATGGGTACATGTGTATTTTACACACATATTTGACGGTACGTAAGGGTTTTAGTGCCGGTCTCGGCGGCTCAGTCGGATACGCGTCCGACTGGTGATCAGTAGGTCGCGGGTTCGATCCCCGCCGGGTCCGGCGGGGATTCTTTTGTGAAGGTTGATCATGAAATATTTTCTACGGTCATTCCCATCCTTCCGCTGATTAAAGAAGGGCAATTGTCAGTTTCTGCCGACAGAATGTGCACAAGTACTGGTTAACAGCTTACAGGACTTGGCCTGTCCTGGAAAAGTGTGGTCAGGTAAACTGGTCGGCTCGATAAAAAAAAAAAAACGTACGGGGAATGCATGTTACAAATAAAAAAGCTTGAGTTTCAGTTCCTGCGACCAATATCAAGACAGATCCGATACGATTGAACTGAGATGCAAAATGATGTTATATTATTTCTTCTAGTGTCCCTTCTTCGAGAACACATTTGTAATAAATATGACTGTAAATAGCCATTTTAACGTTTTTTGACTAAAGACAGTTGACTGTAAATAGCCAATTTAACGTGTGTTTTTTTTTTTTTTTTTTTTTTTTTTTCCAAGCTATTTTTTTTCAGCCTCTTCCTTATATTTTACTGTATTCTTTTTCATACTACATTTTACGTAACAGTATGCACATTAAGTACAACCTTTAAAATAATCGTATTATGAATTATTGCTACATTTTTTATTTCAATTTATTACTTTAACTATTATTATCAACCTTGAATATGTCGAGAGGATAATCTTGCTGTCAAAAAAAAACAAAAAAAAAAAACAATAACAAAAAAAAAAACATATTTGCCATTTTACCTTCTATATGGATGGGAAATCAACAGTGGTCGTAAAAAATCACAACCACTGTTGGTTTGCCATCACTATTACCAATTAATTTGATCTTGAAATCTGGAGTTGCCTGCCTTGAATGAAACGTATTAATTATTGACAAAATATAACTCTTGAAGGTTGACGGAAGACAAGAAGTTGCGATGCAATACCCAGACATAGACTGTTGATTCAGGGGAAGGTCTGAAGACTGAATCAGGTTCATTCATTTATGTTAGGGTATGATTCATGGTAGAAAGACAGACAGTTTACAGTTGTATTTAATGGTAGTTAGCAGCGATGAATGAATGAAGTTATACCCAGCATGCATCAGTTACAATGATCATGTGTCTTCCTTTTAAATTTTAAAGCTGAACTGCAAAAAAAAAAAAAAAAAAAAAAAAAGATACTGTTATGTATCGTCATTTCAAGTGTTTGAGAAGTTGCAGAACATAATTATATTTGTCTGCAAGGTTTATTGCCGCCCATGATGATATTTTGAAAAGACTTAGTAATAGTTGCGCTCCGGTAAGTTTTATTTTCCTATTTGATAATATGTCTTATTTTCCATAACTCCCATTTATATATGTATCAAACTGTGTTCAAAAATATTCTCACACATTCTGCCTTTTCATTGACACCTAGCATAACCGCTGTCAAATCTAGTTTACAACTTTTATGTACGTTTGTCAGAAAAATATCATTAACTTTGATTTGGATACTTGTATGCACCCCCTTAACTACTCCTTAACTAACTACAGGAGTTAGTTAAGAAGGCTCAGGATGAGCTATTGTGATCACTTGCCGTCCGTCGTCGTCCGTCCGTCCGTCGTCCACACCTTTGAACGACTTCTCCTCTGAAACCACTGGGCCAATTTTCTTCAAACTTACTGTGGACCCTTCCGTTAAAGGGGGATTGAAAATTTGTACAAATGGTTACGGTCCGTCAATCAAAATGACCGTCATGCCCATATATGGTAAAAACACTTAAAAATCTTCTTCTTCAGAACCAAGAAAGCTTCAAGGCTGAATCTTTGTATATAGCATCATGGACTCAAGGTCTACCAAGTTGTTTAAATGATAACCCTAGGTTGACCTTTGACCTTTTTATGGCAAGGTCAAATTTGCGTCCCCATGCATTTGTATGAAAATCATTTTTTTTTTCAAAATGTATTAAAGACTAATGGCTGAAACTTACAATGAGTGATTAAAGTAGTAAAATATTTTAGTTATAAACAAAATTTTGTCACCTGGGGGTTATCTGCCCTTGCCCCCGGGCTATATACATGTATAAAATTGTGTAATTTTTAAATGTCTTCTTCTCTGAAACGGCTTGGGCAATTTTCACCAGATTTCACATGGGGCCTTCTGTCAAAAAGGTATTACCAATTTGTTCAAATGGTTCCGCACCATCAAACAAGATGACCGTCATGCCCAAATATGGCAAAAACACTTAAAAATCTTCTTCTCCAGAACCAAGAAAGCTTTGGGGCTGAATCTTGGTATATAGCATCGAGGGCTCAAGGTCTACCAAGTTTGTTCAAATGATGACCGTAAATTGACCTTTGACGGTAATGTCAAATTGGCGTCCCCATGCATTTGTATGGGGAAAATGTTGAAAAGTAATTTTCTCAAAATGTATTAAAGACTAATGGCTGAAACTTACAATGTGTGATGATCAAACTTTTGTCCCCTGAGGGTTATCTACACTTGCCCCTTGGCTATATACATGTATAAAATTGAGTAATTTTTAAACGCATTCTTCTCTGAAACTGCTTGAGCAGTTTTCACCAGATTTCACATAGGGCCTTCTGTTGAAAGGGTATTGCCAATTTGCTCAAATCATGGTTCCGCGCCGTTGAACAAGATGGCCGCCATATCCATATATGTTAAAAAAACTCTTAAAAATCTTCTTCTCCAGAACCAAGAAAGCTTTGGGGCTGAATCTTGGTATATAGCATTGCTGTCTCAAGCTCTACCAAGTTTGTTCAAATGATGATCGTAGGTTGACCTTTGACCTTTTACAGCAAGGTCAAATTTGCGTCTCTATAAATTTGTATGGGGGAAAGTTAAAAAAATCATTGGCTATAAGACTAATGGCTGAAACTTACAATGTATGATTAAAGTAGTAAAACCTTTTAGTTAGGATCAAAATTTTGACCCACAGGGGTTACCTGCCCTTGCCACAGGTATAGAATCATGAAATCTTTAAACGTCTTCTTCTCTGAAACCAGTTGACCAATTTTCACCAGATTTCACACGTGGCCTTCTGTCGAAGGGATGTTGACAATTTGTTCAAATGGTTCTGCACCATTGAACAAGATGGCTGCCGTGTCTATATATGATAAAAACGCTTAAAAATCTTCTTCTCCAGTACTAAGAAAGCTTTGAGGCTGAATCTTGGTATACAGCATCAGGGACTCAAGGTCTACAAATTTGTTTAATTGGTGAGACTAGGATGACCTTTGATCTTTTTATGGTATGGTCAAATTTGTGTCCCAGTTGCTGTGGCAATACTAGTAGAATGTTGCATGGTATTTGCAAATATGCAATGGCTATTTTTATCAGGTGAGCGAATTGTAGCCCAATGGCCTCTTGTTTTTTTTTTGGTTTTTTTTGTTTGTTTGTTGTTGTTTTTTTGTTTGTTTGTTTTTTGTTTGTTTGTTGTTGTTTTTTGTTGTTGTTTTTTTTCAGAGAAAATAAAGCTTGGCATTTCATGTGAATTGTTCGCTTAACAGATAATTCACAAGAAGTGCAAAGTTTTTTTCCTGAAAAAATTAGGATTTTGTATGCTACACTTACGGCCGGTGCTTTAAGATTTCAGCGTTGCAAATGGGCATTTAGTATCAAGCTTTAAATCAGGGGGTAAAGTACTTATTGTACCAAAATCTTATCTAGAGCACTGCACTATGTTTACATATTCAGAATTGCAATCTGCTGTATTTTCTCAAAACAATAATACAACTCCAGGCACGGATAATATTACTAGCGATATTATAAATGCGTCATATGACTTGATTAGTTCGTTCTTACTAAACCTTTATAATAGCTCTTGGGGCCATAGCATCATTAGTCCAGTTACTATTAGATCGATTAACGAAGTGGACACACAAATACGAAAAAAATACTGACAATCAGTTCGGATTCCAGAAAGACAAATCGACAACAGACTGCGTTTTCCTTCTCCACTCTATTATTTGCAAAGTTCTCAATTCTGGAAAAAAACTATAATTGTGTTTTTATTGATTATGAAAAGTGCTTTAACAAAATTGACCGATTACACTTGTGGCAGAAACTTTTAACGGAAAATGTAAGTTGCAAGCTAGTTAAAGCAATTAAGTCGATGTATACAACTGTTAAACTTTGTGTAAAATACAATAACACAATCTCACAGTTTTTTTCAATTCACATAATGGCCTCAAGTATGGAGATCCCGCTCTCCTCTTTTATTCATGCTCTATGTCAATGACATGTTACAACACATAAATTCGAATCTAAATGGCATGTTAACATTTGATGAAATGAAACTCTTTCTCATTCTATTTGCTGATGATCAGGTGGTTTTTGCCAAATCGCCACAAATCATTACAGTTACGTCTCAAAGATATTGAAAACTACTGCGCGGAATGGGGCTTAAAACATAAATACGTCAAAAACAAAAGGGATGATTTTCGAGAAAGGAAAGCGTTGATATTATGATTTTTCCTAAACAATACCAAACTTGATTAAGCTGATAATTTTAAATACCTTGACATAACTTTGTTCAAGAATGGCAACTGATACCGTTCTCAAAAGTGCATTGCGCAGCATGCATCACATGCCTTATATAACCTCTTTACGGTATTTAACAAGATCGAATTGCCGACATCACAAAAATGCAAACGTTTTGATACTTTGGTGGGTTCGATTTTAAATTTTGGGGCAGAGATATGGGGGACACACGAAGCAACTGATAATGAACTAGTGCACACAAAATTTTTAAGACGAATTTCGAACGTAAGACCGTCCACATTTAAGCGTACTTTATGGCTAATTGGGTCGGGTACCGTTAATAGTCTTTCGGAAAATACTGGATAAAAATAATAAACCAAAATAACTCATCCTTGATTAAAAAGATATGTATGCTACTAAAATCAGATACGGACGTAAAAATAATTATAACGGAATGAACTGGGTATATCAAATAAAATCTATTTTACAACAACATGGTTTGGAATTTATATGGAACCAACAAACTGAAATCGAGATACCTTTCAAGCAAAGACTATTAGATATGTATTACCAAAAGTGGTATTTAGAAATAAATGACTCGAATCGACTTATGTCTTATAGTATACTTAAACATTAGTTTGTACTTGAGAAATATCTTAATACGCCCATTGAAAACAAGTATAAAGTTGCATTATCGCGCTTTAGAACATCATTCCATGATTTATTTATTGAAACAGGAAGGTACGAAAACGTCCCACGAGATCAGCGACTATGTAAAACATGCAATATGAACAAAATTGAAGATGAATTTCATTTTTAATTGTCTGCCCAAAATACCGACAGTTAGGAAGAAAGTATTTACAGCATATTTTTGTCATTGGCTAACTTTATATAAATTTGAAACACTTATGTCAGCGACTTCAAATAAAATTATCTGTAATATGTCAAAGTTTATATATTTTGCTATGAAAATTAGAATTACTTAACGCTTAGCAATGTGGGTAAAATTTCAGCAGACGACAATTTGAGGTACTTTTCAAGGTTTTCCCGGGGGGAGGGGGGGGGGGGGGAGTGGGGTTTGGGCATTTCGTTCGTTGTCTCTATTAGAGACGATTTGCAAGAGGTGTCGGTTCCTGTTTTCTCAAAGGAATGAGAGGGGTGCCATCAATTTACCGTCTGCTGAATTAGCCCAGAGAGTGGTAAAGGTTGATATTTTAGGTTAAATGGTGGTGCCTTATGTATTTTTTGTATAATATACTATTGGCTCTTCTGTAAACACAATTGACCAATGTTTTCATTGTATGTTTTCATATATATCGTGGCTATAAACATTGTTTGTAATGTTTAAAGCTAAATAAAGTATTCGTATTCGTATTTGAGCTAGAGCCTTGATATTTGGTATACTGATTGGGACTGAGGGGGAGATCACCTGATTAAATTTTCAATCAATTAAATGAAATGTTGTTGGAGTTATGGCCCTTTGCAATTTCTGGCCATTTAATGTTCCTGCTTTATTGTGCACAGCATAAGTTTAGAAACATGTATGCTAATGTTTTGAAATTTCAAATATGGATTCCTCATGAAAAAATAGGTGACTCGTATTTTTTTCTTATCCGAACTATCTCCCATTTTAGAGTCATTTCCCTTTTAAAAAGTAATATTGAAATCTCGTTAGCAAGATATCTCAAAAGGTATTTGAGTAAGAGCCTTGATATTTGGTATACTGATTGGGACTGAGGAGGAGATCACCTGATTAATTTTTTCAACCAATTTCATGAATTTTTTATTTGAAGTATGGCCCTTTGAAATTTCTGGCCATTTAATGTTGCTTTCTTGTGCAAATCATAGCTTAAGAACCATGTAATGTTTTAAAACTTCATATGTGAATCCTCATGAAAAAATAGGTGAGAAGGAAGTTGGAAGGGCACATTGCTTCTGCGCATGAGTAATGTCCCTTTGTAAATTTTGGCATTTTCACTTGTCAGCAAAATATCCAAAACCTGTTGGAGCTAGAACTTCATAACTTGATGAATAGATTGGTAGTGATGAGAAGATGACTTGATTAACTTTTGAATAAATTCTGAAAAACATTTCGGGAGTTATGGCCATTTGTAGATTGGGCCTTTTTTAGCTCGCCTTTATGAAGTACAAGGAGAGCTGGGGTGGTCGGGTGTGGCGAAAGTGTCATGTATCTTGCGTCACTGGGGCGTCCAACTGATATTGGCTTACAGTTGGGCAAGGCCTGCTATCCTCATAGCAGGTAAAGGTAGAGGGGGATGTTTTTATTTCTTCTGTTTCTTCCCCTTCATTCCTCTTCTTTCTTCCCTGTCCCTCTCTTTCATCTCATCTACTATCTCTTCTATCTCTTTTCTCCCATTCTCTGGAAGACGACACAAAATGACCAACAAGAGTTGACCTGTCGTAAAACCCCAACTCAATCAATCAACCAGGAGAGCTATTGTAGTCACCGCGGTCGTCCGCGTGCGCGTGTGCGGTTTGCGTTCCCGTTCCCGTCACACTGTGTTAAAGTTTTTCAAATGCTTATATCTCAATAGTCATTTACCGTAGACCATTCATATTTGGAACATGGGTGCTTGGGAGGGTCGTCTGCGATTTCATTAGACTAGACCTCTGGGTTAATGCCCCGGGTAGGGCTAGGTGTAAAAATCTAGGACACCTTTGTAAAATGCTCTATTGCTGTATTTAAGTTTTTCATACGCTTTTTTTATATCTTAGTAGTCAGTTGTCAACAAGCATTCATATTCGGAACAAAGGTGCCTGGAAGGGTCGTCTAAGTGTCCATAGGTATCGGCCCCTGGGTTCATGCCCAGGGGGTGGGGCTAGAGTTCAAAATCCAGGACACCTCTTGTAAAGTGTTTAGTGCATTTCTGTTATGCTAGCATTGTAAACACATCCTAGGTAATACATCAGTCAACCTTGTGACATTGTTTTAAGTTTCATTTGCTGAAGGTCATAGTGACCTACATTTCACAGACCTTTATTTCATGGTCCAGTGATTTTGCCTTATATCTCTAAGACTATTCGATGAAGAAATGTCATACCTTGGATAACAGTTCCATGAGACACAAAGAGTGACCTCAAAATATAATTAGGTCAGTAAGACCTATATTTCATGGTCCAGTGATTATGCATCATATCTCGAAGGCTATTTGATATAGAATGTCATACCTTCGATATTAGTTTCATGTGACACTAAGAGTGACCTCAAAATATATGTAGGTCAATTTGACCTATATTTCATGGTCCAATGATTATGCCTTATATCTCGAAGACTATTTGACAGAGAAAATGTCATACCTTGGATATTAGTTCCATGTGACACTAAGAGTGACCTCAAAATATATGTAGGTCAATGTGACCTATATTTCATGGACCAGTGATATGCTTTATAACCCGAAGACTAGTTGATTGAGAAATGTCATACCTTAGATATTAGTTCCATGTGACACGAAGAGTGACCTCAATATATATGTAGGTCAATTTGACCCATATTTCATGATCCAGTGATTATGCCTTATATCTCGATGACTATTTGATAAGAGAAATGTCATACCTTGGATGTTAGTTCCATGGGACACGAAGGCTGACCTCAAAATATATGCATGTCAATGTGACCTATAGTTCATGGTTCAGTGATTTTCCTTATATTTCGAAGACTATTTTATGGAGAAATGTCATACCATGAATATTAGTTCCATGTGACACTAAGAGTAACCTAAAAATATATGTAGGTCATTGTGACCTACATTTCACAGTCCAGTGATTTTACCTTATACCTCGAAGACTATTTGATAGAGAAATGTCGTACCTAGATTTTAACTTCCCTGTGACCCGTGGATTGACAAAAATATATCTAGGTCAGTGTGAATCAGTGTGACCTATATTTCATCGTTCAGTGATTTTGCCTCATAACTGGAAGACTATTTGATGAAAAAATTTTATGCCAGGAACATTAGTTCCATGTGATGCGATGATCAATCTCAAAGTATATCTAGGTCCGTGTTCCATGTAACGCATAGATTTGCATTAAAATTTATAGAGGGATGTGTGGTTTCTATTCAGGCTCACAACTTATTGTATTTGGAATAGAATAATATAAAAAAAATACTAACTACATCTTTTGACGTGTTAATGTGAAAATTTAGGTAGACAAGGCGCAAACAGGCGAGCTATGCTGTCATGCGACAGCTCTTGTTACCTTATATTATCTTTAGAGGCAAGTACATGGTTGGGGGCATAGTGTTTTACAGAAACAATTTCTAGTTTTTTTTAATTTTTTTATTTTTATTTTCTTCTTTTCAAGACGATTGATAAGCGATAATAAAAGCGTGCCGCTGTCAATAATTCGTCTGCCGCAGGGTCAGTCACGCGCATTATGAAAACATTCAAACTGACACATGCTTTAACAACAATAATCATCATTATCGTATGAAGTGTGGGTGCATCAAAGTGTCAATCACTTCTACGCATCTTAGACGAACCAGAAAACATAAAAACAAAAAAAATGATGTATTTCACAGCATAAAAGTTAAACAAACAAAAAAACAAAACAAAAAAAACATTTTATTCATGTTGACCCGACTTTTCATAATAATTACATAAAATCAAACAACATGCCGACGGACCGTTTACTATAAAATTTTCGAAAACTATCCTTCTAAGTATTCTAAATAGTACAAGTATACGTGCATGCTATACTTCTGTCATGGATATACTACCAGTTCTAATCAATCTAGGACTATTAAATTTAAAAATAGCATGTGCACCCGGCGAAGACGCAGATCAGCCTGCGCATCCGCGCAGCCTGAGCTGTCTTCGCTATGTGCGCTATGTATAGTTAGGTACCCATAGCTTCTTCATGTGCTCAGCGAAGACCGATCAGACTGCGCGAATGCACAGGCTGATCAGAGTCCTCATTGAAAACACAAATCAGTTGTAGGAATTGATGTGCCCCGGGTTATATTCTATGTCTAAAAAAGATGAAAAGAAAAAATAAAAAAATGAAAATAAAAACAAGAAAAAGAAAGATACATAAATAAAAAAAATAGAACGAAAAACATGAAAAACTAACAAAAAAAAAAATAAACAACTATAGCGGGGATATCTGTCCCTGGATATCTGTATCAGGATTAACTGTTGCTTTCAGTAACTGTCAAGTTTGATGCCACCGCTTGATGAGACTCACCGAAGGATCGAAATAGTGCTTTTGGTGGGGAAGGGGGTCTTAAAAAGCTCCGATAAGTGTTTGAAACAGAGCAAATACTCATAAAATTGATTGGATTTCGCAAGACAAAATGGTCTCAAAATGCATTAGAACTGCTTCTAGAGACATCTTGAATTCAAATATTTTCTCGCGGGAATCCCCTCTCTCGTGCTCTTCCCCCACTCGTGCCTTCGCCACTCGGCGTTCCATGGCCGTACCACTTTTGAAAAGCCGACGACGGCCCTGATCGCTAAAAAATGGCTGTCTATTCATAAACTTGGACAACGTTGGCACTCTCACTATTATTATATTCGGAATGAATGACTACGCCTGGTAGACGTAGTCGGTTGTATATATATGCATTTGGTTTAAACGTATTTTATTTCATCGAAAACACAGTCGTACATACATACAATACTCATTAGGATTTGAACGAAAGCATACTGCTTATTTAGTTCATCTCCTAATACATACAATATCTATTGTGAACATTTATGGCCAAAACATATTTATAGAGTAAGCAGATGGTTATATTAGAGACTGAAATTATGAGTAGTTACAATAGATTAGCATATAATGCTATCAACAAAATGCAGTCTAGTAAAACTGGACAAGAAGGAAAGAAGAGTTAATATAAAAGAAAAAAAATATTTCATAGCATGATCCATACAAACGGGGAGGGTGGAGATTAATTATACCAAATGTATAGGGGTTAAGAGCATGGGTAAAGCGTACAATGCCCGGGCAGCTGATGGATATTATGATCAGTTTCTAGAGATTCTATATTATGTATACATATATATCTTTTCAAGACTAGCAAAAAAAAAAAAAAAAAAAAGTACTCTTTTCGCAAAATCATAATTATAAATCATAATAAATTATAAGTTAAGCTACAGTGCCAGTAGACCTATCTTAAAATCTTTTACTGTCTTTGATGTATGCTTGCACAGCCTCGAATATACGAACATTTCTTTGATATGATAAATCGCTGTTTCCACGCAACAAACGATCAATAGTTACCCTACAAAACTGAGAAACAGTACGAATTAATTCCGCTCGTTGGTTTCTGTAAAAACTGCACTTCAAAAAGTAGTGTTCTGCGTTTTCTACCTCTCCGCATCGACATAACGGTGAGGCTACCATATTTTTTATAAAAAGGTCGTAATTAAGAGCACTACATTTTGTTCTCAAGCGAGTATGCAAAACCTGTAGCTTTCTATGTCCTATATAAAAATGTCTCGGTACAACTTTTTTATTATGGTTTAAGTGGCATTTAAATGAGTCAATCGTTGTTGCGTTTCTATGGTCATCTGGCAGAGAATTCCAATCACGGACCACAGAAGGAAGGAATGATTGATAATATAGAGTTGTCCTTGCATTAACTGTCTGAAGATCATTCTCATTTCTTAGATGATAGCGTGAGATAGAGTTCACTGTTGGAGGTACAAGAGAAGAACGATAAGCTGGTGAAAGACCATTGCACATTTTATAGAAAAGTGTTAATTTGTGTTTCTTTCTGCGAACTTCTAAGGTTTCCCACCCTGTTTCATTGTATAAGGCCTGAAATGAAACTAACTTAGTTGCACCTGTTACAATCCTTGCCGCCTCCAACTGTATCTTTTCTAAATTTTGCTTTTCTTGTAGATTACAATTATCCCAAACACCACTGCCATACTCTAGCAAGGGACGAATAAAAGAAGTATATATAATGTCTAGTGACTTACGATCTAAATCAAATTTAAATTTCCTCATGATATTAACCCTTGCCCAAGCTTTTTCTGAAATGTATTCAATTTGCTTGCTCCAGGAACAATCCTTCGAAAAATACAACCCTAAATGCTTATGAACATCAACCTCTTTTACTGGTTGATCCTGCATGTAGACCGGTGGATGCAAGGCTTGATTATGTTTTCGAGAAATAAGAAGAGATTCAGTTTTTAAAGCGTTAAAGGTAACTAACCATGTCTTAGCCCAAGCTACCACTTTCGCTAGATCTGTGTTTAAAATATCTGCTGCAACCCGGATTTTCAACAATAATGTATAAACTCGTATCATCAGCGAAAAGACGGATATTTGAACCTATGTCTTTTACGATATCATTAATATAAAGTAAGAATAAGAGTGGACCAAGGATAGACCCTTGGGGAACACCAGCGCGAATATAGTTCCAATCTGATTTTGCTCCAGGAATAACTACCCGTTGATATCTATTCTGTAAGTAGTTTTCAAACCATCTCAATAGATTACCGGAAACACCAGACGCACGTTATTTATATATGAGACCGGCATGCCAAACGCGGTTAAAAGCTTTGCTTATGTCGCAAAAAACCACTCTTACTTCCTTTCCAGAATCAAGGGCTTTGCAAAATGTATCGTAAAGAAATGTCAATTGGTTTACAGTGGAGTCGCCAGGAATAAAGCCAGATTGTAATGGTGTAAGGATATCATTATCATGAAAGTGATTATACAAGTGTTTGAATACAATTCTTTCAAAAGTCTTATCAATGTTACTAAGGAGAGAGATCGGCCTGTTATTAGAAAGAGATGAAACGTCTCCGCCTTTGGAAACTGGACACACATGTGATCTTTTCCAAATGTCGGGAACATCTGATTGCTGTAGAGACTGGTTAAAAAGAGTCGTGAATTCAGGAGAAAGTTCTGTAGCTAATGCCTGTAGTACTCGATTATTAATTTCGTCCGGGCCTGATGCTTTGCCAAGTGCATTTGTCACAGTGTCCGACATTCTTCATCGTCGACCTTGACCATGTAGCTTAACCCATTTATACAAATAAAATCTTCGCCCTTATAGATTGGACAGGTTCATTTCTGATTTTAGGGGTTTCTCTAATCTAATTATTTTCTTTGTGTCAAAAATACCTTATTTCATACACACAGTGCAGGCCCTGGTCTGTTTAAAGTCCTTTTTCAGCACCTGTCGCAGAACTCGATCTGAGTACCACTCGATTCCGAACCAGACATAAGAACTGTCACTTGCACAACCAAACGTAAAAATAAAAAAAGAAGGAACGAACGAAAGAAAGAAAAAAAGAAAGAATAGCAAGAAGAAGTTGGATGCGCATATTGCTTCTGGGTTGTTCGTCCGTTCGTTCGGCACACTTTGCATAGAGGTAGGATCTTGAAATTTAGAGGACTAAGCCTGCCCAGGAAATGTTTGAGTAGGTTAACTGATCGGGCCGACATGACCTAACAGTGTTGACTGGACCATAAAACTCCAAATCAAACAAGCAAAGATTAACAGGAATGACAAAATGACGCTTCACTAGTGGATCCAGGATTCTTTAAAAGATAAATAATACGATTCCAAGAGAGATGGCTCTTGAAGTATACAGTTATCCTCTCAAATAAAAATCTGAAAGGTTGCCTTTGGAAATAAAGAACACATTACAGATAGGAAAGAACTCCGACATGCTATCATTTGCACAATCAAAAGTACAATAATAAAGAAAGAAGGAAAAAAAAAGAAGTATAGCAAGAAATCTCGACTGTTTTTTTTTTGTACGTTCATCAACACACCTGGTAATCTCGTAAGGGGTAGCCGGTGGTTATGCACTCAAAATCTTTACGCGAACTTCCGGCCATTACTTACGAGACATCTAAATGTCAACAAACGAGTAAGTTCTTCTGATTTATTGATTTTTAATGAACTTCATAGACATATCTTGAAAAATCGGACAATGCTTTTCCCAACAACTTTCATTTCCACGTCGGAAAATCTGCATGTTTTTTAATGCGGGGCATTCTGATAAGGCTAATGTTCATGTGTATAAGGGACAATCAGGCCTTGTAATCAGACACCTTACAGTTGGTTTTCTTGTCCCCGTAAGGGTTAATGCCTCCGTAAGGGGTAATCGGCTAGTCTTCAGACTAAATTTCGAGCAATCTTGCCTTAAAGACAAAAAATGTACAAATTCGAAATATGTTCAGATTCACATTTTCTAGTGATCAAACATTGAGTGAGCATATTAGCAAGTTCATCTTTTCAGAAATTGTTTCAAGCGGCTATTCAATGACGCCATAAACGCCCAAACCATACCTTTTTCATGACGTTGCAAAAATGACGTATTTATTATGACACACAAACGGAAAGCAGAAACGTTCTAAAGAAGGATAAAAACCTGTAAGGACATGTTCTATATTTTAAAGTATCACATAGTAAAATGTCAGTTTTCTGTACCAAGGAAACGATGTCTTTTTTTTTTTTTTTTTTTTTTTTTTTTTTTTTTACATTACTTCATCTTCTAGTAAAATTTATTAATCTTTTCTTTTCAATGAACAGTTTTAGGAGTTTTTTTTTTTTATCTGAATTTACCACAAAGATGCCAATGCAAGCAACAAGTTCCAAGAATTCTAAGTGAAAACGTCTGACATCAATTGAGATAGAGACCTTTTCAATTCCCTAAATTTTCCATTCAGAGGAATCAATGTATTTATCCTGATGAGAAATCTGTTGTTGATAAGCGCTGTTGCCATTCGCTCTCACATTGCTCTTCTGAACGCAGCAATGAAGTTAAACGTTCGGTTACAAGGTCAGCGTGTAGGAAACCCTTGTGGACACTCTATAGCTCATTTACAAGGTCAGCGTGTAGGAAACCCTTTTGGATACTCTATAGCTCATTTCTTTTTATTTTTACCTTGACTTCCTGAAAGAACTTCCATATCTTTTGCTTTATCATCATAAGATTCGTCATAATGTTTGTCTCGGTAAGTTTTAGGTAGAGTTAAAAGTAGGTTACATGGAGTAAAAATCCAGGTCATATGAAAGGGAAATCTGATAACACGTTAAAGGTTATACTTTTGGTCTGAACCACGGGAAGTTTGTAAGAATGTTTTCCTTGATGATTTGTAGGTTGTACATGTTAGAGGCCACATTATGAGGTCTTCTTAAAACTTGCTTAAAAAGTTTAAGCGAAGTCTATGTCACATTTGAAACATGGTCTGTCGTCTCCATGTTCTGTCGCTGCACTGTTTGATTTTTATTTGCTCACCTGAGCTATGCTCAGGATGAGCTATAATGATCACTTTTTGTCCGTCTTCCGTCTTCCATTTGATGATTGTCTCTCCAATTTGTATGTTTACGCCCAGTGACCATTTTGTGTGATTGCCATGGCATCATAAAATTTTACAAATAAATAAATAAATAAATAAATAAAATAAGAAATCCTCCAAAACACTGAACAAGTATACTCTTATTTGGTATAAATGCTGCTTGGGTAAGGTTAATTCAAAATAGTTAAAATTATGGTGATCTGCTTCTTGGTTTGGTTGTCATGGCAACAGAAAGCTCCCATAGGCTTATAATGGGAAAATGGTTAAATTGCATTTTTTTTCCATAACCGGTGAAGTTATGTGAATCATATTCGGCAGATATGCTTTTTTGATGATTGCCTACCAGTTTATGTGTTTTATGACCAATGGCCATTTTGTTTGGTTACCAAAAGAAAATTATACCGTGCGTTCATTGACTTTAAAAAGGCATTTGACCGTGTTTATAGAAATGGTGTATGGTATAAACTTTGTGAAATCGGAGCTTCTTATAAATTTGTTATGGCAGTTAAAGCTATATATAATTCTGTGAAAGTATATGAGAAATCTCGTCGTAAGTTGTCCGATTGCTTCGAAAGTTTGGTGGGGGTGAAACATGGAAAACCATTATCGCCTGTAATTATCATATTGTTTCTCAACGCTCTGGCTGTCGAGCTGAATGTTAATGCTGACGACTTTTCTTTGCCCGAAGAATTTCAAAAGTTTATGTTGTTGTTTTTGATAAAAAGTCTTTGTATACAGAAGACAATATCAAGTTATTTGATTCGTTAGTGCTACCCATATTAAACTACGGCATCGAGGTATGGGGTTCCATAAAAGCCCAGATGTGGAAAAGGTTCATCTTAAATTTCTTAAGCAAATTTTAGGAGTAAGGCGTCAAACAAGTAGTGTAGCAATATATGGTGAACTAGGGCGGGTGCCTTTAAATGATTTGCGTCAAGTAAGAACTTAAAATATTGGTTTAAGAGTTTTCTTCCCAACAAACACTATTGTACAAAATTTATTCTCAACAAGTACTTGATGCAAATAATAATTTAAATGAAATCAACTGGGCTGCTAATCTTATAGACTTTTCGTACGTTTGTTTGGTTTTGTCCGTTTCCTCTTCCTCGTGGTGTCTGGGAAGGGCTGCGGTTTGTGATTGTGGCACTCCCTGGACTTTTCTCTTACCCCCCTTTTTTCATTAAATTATTTAGAGTTTTCATATATATGAAATAACCAGTCGGTTACTCAGCTGCAACTCAATATGGTAATCCAGATGGACTATGCATTTTTCTTCAAGACTGGTACGCTGAACTAAATTTTTCAGCAAAATTAGATACATATGAATTATTGAACAAAACATTTCATACTGAAAAATATATTAGCTGCATCCCTTACGAAAATCACCGTACTGCGTTAAGCCGATTCAGGTGTTCGGCCCATACGCTTATGACTGAGGAAGGGCGGTATAAGGGAATAGATAGAAATTTAAGACTTTGTCAGTTTTGTAGGAGCGAGGACATATTCGTCCTCGATTCTACCTCGATTTTACTGTAGTTAGCCAACAAAAAATAAATTCACAAGGCTTATAAATGAAAATCAAACAAGTATAATTAAAAATGGCGAAATTCCTTTATGTTGCGAATGAAAAGAGCGAACGGATTTGCTTAAAGGCACGGATCATAACTGATAGTACTTATGATACCCTGTCCTCATACTTATTCTGGGTCTGCTGTAGTAGTTTTAGTGTACTGTTTGTTATTTTATTGTTGTTGTACTTACCTACCTAGCTCGTACCGCCATTGAAATAGTTTGTAGGACGGGAAACACGGTGATGTTTATACCTAATAAAGCAATTTGTAGTTGTTATTTGTATACTAACAAGACAAAATATTTAGACGTAAACGTCTAAGTACCGGCGCAAATTTTGTTCATGTTTACCTAGAAATATGGGACACGGGTATACTAAAAAAAAATAAATAAATAAAAGGTAAGAGAAAAGTCCAGGGAGTGCCACAATCACAAACCGCAGCCCTTCCCAGACACCAAGAGGAAGAGGAAACCGACAAATCCAAACAAGCACAAATCGAACAAACGTACGGAAAGCACTAAGATTAGCTCCTCTTCCCCAAGCGAGGTAATCGCAATGCTAAAAGGACTGAAAAACACAAGAACAAAATAACACAAGGTAAGACATAAATCGCCTCGTAGAATAAACCACAAAGCAACAAAGAGTAAGACTAACACCGGGACCACCGCCTTAGAACGGTCAGTAGAGTAACCACCGTGGGGTTTAAAGCACTTTTACAGCTAGCCAACTTCACCCTGGGTCCCGATGCTACTCTTAATACAGAAATACATAAAAATTCGGTTCGCATAAAGGCTCCCAACTCAGTCAATGCATCAAAGCAAAAACGTAAAAATCAAATTAATCACTATAATAAACAAAGACAAGTACTCATGGCTAATTCTACTGTATGCCAGAGTAAACGAAAACCAATAGTTGAACCACGGGGGGCCAAGCCAAAGACATACCATCAAGCCCCAACCCACTGATTAAAGTTTTACGAAGAGGCCGTCATTGAGTCTGAGGCCCGAACCGCCGTCGTGCAATTAAAGAGAGAAGCATAGCCATCAACAATGATTGGGTTGACAACTAGGCAAGCAGTCTGTCGCATAATATCCAGGCTATAGCCAATTCTTTTATAACGGTTAATAAGTTTTCTGAATTGCTTCGAAAAGTTAGAGTTTCCTACAATTTTTCTAAATCTGTACACTAAATCACCGTAAAATTCTGGTTCCGATATACCTTGTTGCAGAAGTGTTTTCAGACTGACGCTATATTTTTCTACCAAGGCACTGTGTCTGCGATAAAATTTCGAAAAAGCCTTACGAAGTTTAAAATAACGATAGCCCTGCCTAAGAAGTTTGGCAGTAAGGGCTTTATTACGGTAGTTAAAATCATTAAGATTTGAAGAAGCTCTGGCGAATCTAATAAGCTGAGATATGTATACCCCATATGAGGGACGCCGGGGGACATCGCCATCCAGAAAAGGGAAATTGACTATATAAAAATCAAAATTGTCCCGTTTACGATCATAAATTTTGGTGGAAACTGTACCATTAGATATACATAGATTCAAATCCAAAAAAAAGGTGCCTCGGTATCGGAAGAATTTGTTCTATTTAATTGGAGTTCTGTAGGGTATAGCCGGTCCACCATTTGGTCAAAGTAAATGTTGACAATATTTAATAAATCATCAAGGTATCTTGAAGTTGAATTGAAAGCCTCAATAATGTCAGCCTAAAGTTTAATAAATTTTCAATGTACTAGGTAAAAAAGAACAACAATGTGATTCTTTAATTTATGCTTTTATTAAGCGTTATGAATTTTCTTGATCAAGCAATGTGCGAATTCTAGTCATATTAGGATCTACACGAGATTTAGACAATTAGGCTTAGTTTGGAGATTTCTTGTTTCAACCAATGGAGAGCAGAGCTTTTCAGCAATGCGATTTCATTGGTCAGTACTTTTAGGGTATTCTGATATCCAAGATGAATGCCCAGCTAATAGAAAATGTTATCACAATGTTTTCATTTGGTTGTATGAAAGTTTGATTGCAACCCAACGTTGCGTAAGCGTTACCATGATGTTTGCAATACGTACTGAAAAAGTTATGTTGAAACCAACCATAAACAAACGTTGTTTGAACGTTAGATTGTCAACATATTGAAACATATATATTTCTAGCATGCTCTTCAGTTCGAACTGTTATTATGCATACTTTGCAATGTTAAATGACTGGAATTAGGTCATGGTCACACACTGAAACGTAACGTCTTGAAAACGTTTTACGAACGTTTCATTACACCCTGTATCGTGGACTCAGTGCGCAGTAATCATTACAATGTGCATGGCTATAATACGTAGACAGAAGCATGCTTGGTAAATTCATGTTAATTCTGTTGCAAATGAATGGCTTGTAAAATTTATGTGAATATACTGCCCGCGGTTACTTAAAAGTAATGTCCAAATTGTTTTGTCAGACACCAACGTTTGGACGACGTTTCTGAAACATTGAAGTAACACCATTTATTACTTTTATCATTAATAATTTGCAATCTCGGTCTTCTTATTCTGGGGAATGGCGGGAATTTTTCATCTGAAATAATAACACTGACTGAACAAACACAGGACAACAAATGTGTTGAATGGATCGGCGTGAATGTTTTTATCCTAAAAGATGAACTGACTGGCGTCTTTTCTTAATGAATTAGTCAACTCTGTTTTACTCAACATCTGGACATGAAACTGAAACAATAATTAATGAAAGTTTCAATTACATGTTTGCATTCTGGGACTTGGTCGATCCTCATGCAGGTTAGTTTGGGAGAGGAGGATTTAATTTCATAAACGATCCTCATGACAAACTTACTTGAAGAGGTGGTACTGAGCCCAGTTTTCTGTTAATTCAAAAGCTTTACAAACAAAATTCAGTTTTGCCGTGACAAAAATACTAAAGTAAGCAGTGTTGTATGCAAGAACTAAAGAACTTGTAAAAACATCGATCAACGGAGTATATGCGAAATAATAGGAAAAGCAACGACAGGAATTGATACAATCAGATCCCAAGCCCTGCCTTAAATACCAAAAGGGGAAAAAGTTTAAGTTAAAAGCAGGGAAAGGTTTTACGCATATTTTGTATATACTAATAAAAGTATAGCATCTGAATCATAATTGAGATCCTTTTTGAGACTGAGTAAAGGTTTTTTAAAGGTTGTAAAGAGATTTTAGAAAGGTTGTAGGAAGGCTTTCTACAACGTTGTATAAAAACGTTTTGCAAACAGTGAGAAAACTTCCCAATAAACCTCACCTAAACGCTAAATCGCAACGTTTTCACAACAAAAATACAACGTTGCGCCAACGTTTTCACAACGTTGTTTTGTTAGCTGGGTGACAGGTATTATCAAACGATTGATAGGTCATATCAGATACTGTCATAGTTCTTTTAATGATAAAACAAATCCACTAGAAATATTAAGAGGTGATTTTTTTCTAACACACTGAATGTAAGAATGGAATGCATGTTTGTAAACTAATGATCGGATGCCTTCAGTCATCATTGTTTTCCATCTTGTGAAGCCAGGTTAAGTAACTAATTACAAGTATCATGTTAATTAAACTTACCAAATTAGAATTTTTCACCATTTAAATGGTATTATTTTAATGCGTTGTTTTCAACATCGAAGAGCAGTATAAACAACTTTTAAGAAAGAAAGAAAGAGTGTTGCTAGCATTCTTTTTACAACATACTCATTTAATGTATGTTACATTTAAAAATGGATCTACAGAATGTCAATTTGATATAAGTTTAAATGAATAGAATGTTGCAGCACAACCAGTGATGGTATATTTTTCAATCAGTTATAGAACATCTTAACGTATAATAATAATAATAATAATAATAATAATAATAATAATAATAATAATAATAATAACAACAATAATAATAATAATAAAGTATTTAATTACCGAGGATGACATATTAAAGGTCAATTATAAAGGTTTTTAATTCTATAAGAGTAGGATAGGCCATTTCGCAAGGAAGAAAATACCACAAACCAGATCAAATTATCATTATTTGTTGCGGAGATATAGTGATTTGAAATTTCATGTCCACGGCCAAAAGGCAGCAGCTAAAACCTGCCTCATTAATATTCGTGAGGTCTTTGAATATAAAAATCACTAAATTTGCACCATCTGCATATGAGCCTGGAAACCCAATTCAAATGGGAAAAAATCTGCTCAATAATAATCTATGATTTTTTTTTCACTAAATTTGGTGACAGAGCCAGATTCATCACGAAAACATGCCTATATAATTTTAACCCCCTTAAACCCCATTTTATATAGGAAACTGGGGTTTATTGGGGTATACATTATTTCTCTTATTTCTGCTCAAAACATAGATTGTGGGTACTCATTAGAACCGCCTCGTCGAGGCGGTTCTAACGAGTATCCACAATCTACTTTTTGCGTAGAAATATGAAAAATATCAGATTTTTTTTATCTGAAAAAATTCATTTTTTTTTTTTTTTTGGTAAAGCTTTTAGTATATTTGAATAGGCATGTTTTCGTAATGGTTTTAAACTGTTTCTTGTAGCAGGAACATTTTTAAATCTCCTTATGAGCCAATCCAATATGACCTTTTTATTTTTATCCAAGCCAAGTCTTGTTTAAAACAAAAATGCCAGACAACCCCTCTCTCTCTCCCGTGCACATGCTGGTTTAGATCATGTTTTGAATATTTTGCTAGACTTACAAAATGTAAATAACATGCATGAATACTAAATGGTCCTCAGTTTTTTCAGGTCCTCAGATTATAGCCCTTTGGTCCTTTGAGGACCTGGTCCTTGGTCATTTGGTCCTCAGGCAAAAGTCTTTAAATTATACTGAAGCAAAAAAAAAAAAAAAAAAAAAATGGATTCAAGTTGTTCCAAAAAATGAGTCAAGTTGTCTGGTGTTGCTTTTAAAGAAGTCAGCTTGTTTAAAAACAACAAGCGGATAAATCTATCTTGTGGAAACGAAAAACCGACACCGACTGCCCGCAATACTTCCTGTAAAACGTAAACAACATGAGGAGCTGAGACTATGTTTATTTTATCATAAAATCACTCGCATAGGAGAGGAAGAAATTATGTATATCATCAGCAAGAAAAATGTTTCAAGAATACTGAATTTTGTAAGTGTTTTGCGCGCCTGTGTTACCACAAGAAAGGCATTTATTTAGGTGAACCTGGACGTTCGGCATGCTCAGACACATTCATTTTTTTTTTTTTTTTTTTTTTTTTTTTTGGTGCCATGCTCATTAGGGTTCCGAGACAGTTCCCCGACAAGACAGTTCACAGGTCATCGACACATAATTTAGAGACTGTTCAGTGACAAAATTGGAGACATTTCACGGACAGTTCATCACTCGACTTAAAATAAAACAACAACAACAAACAAGAGGACCATGATGGTCCTATATCGCTCACCTGAGCAAACAGATTTGCATACTTACTGTTGAAGATTCAGCCAAGTTCACTGCTCTAAGATTTATGTATAAATTTTATAGCCCTGCCCCCCCACCCCTCCCCCACAAAAAAAGGTCACCAAAGGAACATTTCTGCCAAGTTATTTTGAAATTGGTTCAGTGGTTTCTGACAAAAAGATTTTTAAAGTGTTTTATATCGCTATAAAGCCCTACCCCCTAATGGCCTTTTTTTTTTTTTTTGACAAATCATGACAGCTTGAACAAACTTGGTACAGGGTAACCAAAGGAACATTCCTGCCAAGTTTAATTGAAATCAGTTCAGTGGTTTCTGACAAGAAGATTTTTAAAGTTTTCTATTTAGATCTATAGGGAAAATAAGCCCCACCCCTTAGCACCCATGTTTTTTGACAAATCAGGATTGCTTGAACATTCTTGGTAGAGGGTTACTAAAGCATTATTGAAATCAGTCAGGAGGTATTTGACAAGAAGAATTTTAAAGTTTTCTATACAGATATATATGGAAAATAAGCCCCACCCCCTGGGGGCCATGTAATTTGATGTATCATGAAGGCTTGAACAATCTTGGTAGAGGGTCACAAAAGCAACATTCCTGCCAAGTTACATTGAACTCGGACCAACGGTTTCTTAAAAGAAGATTTTTAAAGTTTTTTTATATAGATATATATGGAAAATAAGCCCCGCCCCCTAGCGGCCATGTTTTTTGACGAATCACGATTACTTGAACAATCTTGGTACAGGGTCACCATGGAAACATTTTTGCCAAGTTATAATGAAATTGGTCCAGTGGTTTCTGAACAAGAAGATTTTTCAAGTTTTCTATAAAGATATATAGTGAAAATAAACCCCACCCCCTGGCGGCCATGTTTTTTGACAAATCCAAATGGCTTGAACAATCTTGGTACAGAATCACCAAAGGAATATTTCTGCAAAATTATATAACAATTGGTCCAGTGGTTTCTGACAAGAAGATTTTTTAAGTTTTCTATATAGATATATAGGGAAAATGAGCCCCGTCCCCTGGCGGCCATGTTTTTTGACAAATCCAAATGGCTTGAACAATCTTGGTAGAGGGTCACCAAAGGAACATTTCTGCAAAATTATATGGAAATCGGTCCAGTGGTTTCTGACAAGAAGATTTTTAAAGTTTTCTATATAGATATAAGCCCCGCCCCCTGGCGGCCATGTTTTTTGACGAATCCAAATGGCTTGAACAATCTTGGTAAAGGATCACCAAAGGAACATTCCTGCAAAATTATATTGAAATCGGTCTGGTGGTTTCAGACAAGAAGAGTTTTTAAGTTTTCTATATAGATATATAGGGAAAATAAGCCCCGCCCCCTGGCAGCCATGTTTTTTGACGAATCCAAATGGCTTGAACAACCTTGGTAGAGGATCACCAAAGGAACATTTCTGCAAAAGTATATGGAAATCGGTCCCGTGGTTTCTGACAAGAAGATTTTTTAATTTTTCTATATAGATATATGGGGAAAATAAGCCCCGCCCCCTGGCGGCCATGTTTTTTGACAAATCCAAATGGCTTGAACAATCTTTGTAGAGGATCACCAAAGGAACATTTCTGCAAAATTATATTGAAATCGGCCCAGTGGTTTCTGACAAGAAGCTTTTTGAAGTTTTCTATATAGATATATAGGGAAAATAAGCCCCGCCCCCTGGCGGCCATGTTTTTTGACGAATCCAAATGGCTTGAACAAATTTGGTAGAGGATCACCAAAGGAACATTCCTGCAGAATTATATAGAAATTAGTCCAGTGGTTTCTGACAAGAAGATTTTTAAAGTTTTCTACATAGATATATAGGGAAAATAAGCCCCGCCCCCTGGCGGCCATGTCTTTTGACAAATCCAAATGGCTTGAACAATCTTGGTGGAGGATCATCAAAGGAACATTTCTGCAAAATTATATGGAAATAGGTCCAGTGATTTCTGACAAGAAGATTTTTTAAGTTTTCTATATAGATTATATAGGGAAAATAAGCCCCGCCCCCTGGGGGCCATGTTTTTTGACGAATCCAAATGGCTTGAACAATCTTGGTAGAGGGTCACCAAAGGAACATTTCTGCAAAATTATATGTAAATGGGTCCAGTGGTATCGACAAGAAGATTTTTTTTAGTTAAAAAATCTATTTTTAGCTCCTGTGACCTAGATATGCAATGGACCGGAACCATTTGAACAACTTTGAAAGAGGACCAACCAAGGATCATTCCTGTGAAGTTTGGTCTAATTCCAATCAGTGGTTTAGGAGGAGATGTTTAAAGATTGTGGACGGACAACGACGACGGACGGTGAGTGATCACAATACCTCACCTTGAGCCTTCGGCTCAGGTGAGCTAAAAAAAAAAAAAAGCACCAAAAAAAAAAAATGTTTGGGCAACTTAAGCTACTGTGTGTTTTCAACATCTTTCAGAAAGTCGTTTTTTTGCTTGGTGCTGTACACAAAAGAAGTAAATTTGCAAACTTTTCTTGTGGTTTAATTCAAAACCAGTTGTCATAACTGCCTATGCACAAAAAAAGTTTTTATTCTAGTCATTGGGCGTCCGACTGGAGACCAGGAGGTCGCGGGTTCGACCCCCGCCGATGCCGGCAACATTCTTACATAGAGATTGGTTATGAAATATTTTCTACGGTCATTCTCTCCCTTCCGCTGATTCAAGAAGGGCAGTTGTCAGTTTCTGGCGAAAGAATGTGAACAATACTGGTTAGCCGCATGGAGGACTAAGCCTGCCCAGTAAATGTGTGGTTAGGTAAACTGACCGCGCTCGACATGATCCCATTGGGTTGACTGGGCCGTAAAACCTCAACATAAACAATTCTAGTCATTGGTTTAAAAAAAAATATTTTCACTTTTTCCCATAGTAAAAAATGAAAGCAGATAATGCAGAAAACTTGGTGGCATATTTTCAACAAGTTCGGCTTGTTCAATGTTTCTGAAATTTTCGTACTATTCTTGTGAAACATCAATCATGAATCATGGCGACCATCTTGAAAATCTATTTTTCGCTTCTTCTCCTGAACCAAAAGGCTTATTGACTTTAAACTAGGTAGGAAGCATGGGGGTGACTTGTAGATCAAAAATAGCTAAAATCGTATCAATCGGAAATCCAAGATGGCCGCCATCTTGAAAATCTATTTTTCACTTCATCTCCTAAACCCAAAAGCCAATTGACTCCAAACTTGGTAGGAAGCATTGGGGTGACTTATAGATCAAAAATAGCTAAATTCATCCCTATCGGAAATCCAAGATGGCCTCCATGGCAGCCATCTTGAAAGTCTATTTTTCGCTTCTACTTCTGAACTGAAAGGCCAATTGACTCGAAACTTGATAGGAAGCATTGTGATGATTTGTAGATAAAAAATAGCTAAAATTGTCCCGATCGGAAATCCAATCCAAGATGGCTGCCTTTGCAGCCATCTTGAAAATGTATTTTTCGCTTCTTCTCATAAACTGAAAAAGCCAATTGACTCAAAACTTGGTATGAAGTATCAGGTTGACTTAAGGTCAAAAATAGCTAAGATCTTTCTAATCAGAAATCCAAGATGTCTGCCATGGTGGCCATCTTGAAAATCTATTTTTCGCTTCTTCTCCTGAATCGAAAGGCTTATTGATTTTAAACTTGGTAGGAAGCATCAGGGTGGAAGCAATTTATGTTATGCGTAGGGTTGCTAGGGGAAATCGGATTGTATCGATCAATAAGGCTATATTTACCATATTTATTTTCAGATATATGAAGAAGAATAAATGGACGACAGAACCATACCAATTTTTCCTATATAAATTTGACCGCTGTCATGTATTTGATGACAATTTTTTCACTTATTCGGAACTAGCTAAAACCCGGAACTAGCCAAATAACTGTATCTATATAGAAAACTTTAAAAATCTTCTTGTCAGAAACCACTGGACCAATTTCAACATAACTTTGCAGAAATGTTTCCTTGGTGACCCTCTACCAAGATTGTTCAAGCAATTGTGAGTTGTCAAAAAACATGGCCGCCAGGGGGCAGGGCTTATTTTTCTTAAATATCTATATAGAAAACTTTTAAAAATCTTCTTGTCAGAAACTAATGGACTGATTTAAATATAACTTGGCAGGAATGTTCTTTGGTGACCATCTACCAAGATTGTTCAAGCCGTCATGATTCGTCAAAAAACATGGCCGAAAGAGGACGGGGCTTATTTTTCCTCTATATCTCTATAGAAAACTTAAAATTGTTCTCATAAGAAACTGTTGGACTGATTTCAATATAACTTGACAGAAATGTTTCTTTGGTGACCCTCTACCAAGATTGTTCAAGCTGTTGTGATTCGTCAAAAAAAAAACATGGCCGCCAGCGGGCAGGGCTTATTTTCCCTGGATATTTATATGGAAAACATTAAAAATCTTCTTGTCAGAAACCACTTGACCCATTTCAGTATAACTTGGCAGAAATGTTCCTTTGGTGACCCTCTAGCAAGATTAGTCAAGCCGTCATGATATGTCAACAAGAGGGCCATGATGGCCCTGTAACGCTCACCTGAGCAACATAGCACTTTGAGAGCCTGATCTAGAACTGATCAAGGCAAACATTCTGATCAAAGTTCAAAATGATTATATTAACAAGTAAGACAATGTAGCATGTCTAATGGACTGTGAAATAAAGGTCAAAGTCAAATATGGATGATTGCACTCAAGAGGCCATGTTAAGATGTATGCATGTACTAAGTATCACTGGCTGTAGGAGCAATAGTTACTGAGAAACTGACCTAAAAACAAACACTTCACAAGTACCAAATATCACTCTGTAGGACCAATAATTACTGAGAAACTGACCTAAATGGAAAAACTAAAGAGAGTCACTGGACAGAAAACTATACATCACCTTGAAATCATCAAGACAAACATTTTGAGCAAGATTCATGATGATCACTTCAAAAATGTGACCTCTAGAGCATCAACAAGGTTTTCCTTTGATTTGGCCAGGTGAACTAGTTTTTGATATTAAATGATCCAGTTTTAAACTAGACCTAGAAATCATCAAGACAAACATTTTGAGCAATATTTATGATGATTATTTCAAAAATGTGACCTCTGGAGTGTTCAGTTTTCTGCTGATTTTGCCAGGTCACCTAGTTTTTGACCCCATGTGACCCAGTTTCAAACTTGACCTAGAAATCATCAAGACAAACATTTTGAGCAAGATTCATGATGATTGCTTCAAAAATGTGACCACTAGAGTGTTAACAAGGTTTTCTGCTGATTTGGCCAGGTGACCTAGTTTTTGACCCCAAGTGACCCAGTTTCAAACTTGACCTAGAAAGCATCAAGACAAACATGTTGAGCAAGATTCATGATGATTGCTTGAAAAATGTGACCACTAGTGTTAACAAGGTTTTCTGCTGATCTGGCCAGGTGACCTAGTTTTTGACCCCAGGTGACCCAGTTTCGAACCTGACCTAGAAATCATCAAGACAAACATTTTGAGCAAGATTCATGATGATTGCTTTAAAAATGTGACACTAGAGTGTTAACAAAGTTTTCTGCTGATTTGGCCCGGTGACCTTGTTTTTGACTCCAAGTGACCCAGTTTTGTACTTGGCCTAGAACTCATCAAGACAAACATTTTGAGCAAGATTCATGATGATTGCTTGAAAAATGTGACCGCTAGAGTGATAACAAGATTTTACGCTGATTTGGCCAGGTGACCTAGTTTTTGACCCCAGGTGTTCCAGTTTCGAACTTGACCTAGAAATCATCAAGACAAACATTTTGAGTCAGATTCATGATGATTGCTTAAAAAATGTGACCGCTAGAGTGTTAACAAGGTTTTCTGCTGATTTGGCCCGGTGACCTAGTTTTTGACCCCAAGTGACCCAGTTTCAAACATATCCTAGAACTCATCAAGACAAACATTTTGAGCAAGATTCATGATTATTGCTTCAAAAATGAGACCGCTGGAGTGTTAACAAGGTTTTCTGCTGGTTTGGCCTGGTGACCTAGTTTTTGACACCACGTGACCCAGTTTCAAACTTGACCTAGAAATCATCAAGACAAACATTTTGAGCAAGATTCATGATGATAGCTTGAAAATGTGACCGCTAGAGTGTTAACAAGGTTTTCTGCTGATTTGGCCCGGTGACCTAGTTTTTGACTCCAAGTGACCCAGTTTTGAACTTGACCTAGAAATCATCAAGACAAACATTTTGAGCAAGATTCATGATGATTGCTTGAAAAATGTGACCGCTAGAGTGTTAACAAGGTTTTCTGCTGATTTGGCCCGGTGACCTAGTTTTTGACTCCAAGTGACCCAGTTTCAAACTTGACCTAGAAATCATCAAGACAAACATATTGAGCAAGATTCATGATGATTGCTTCAAAAATGTGACCGCTAGAGTGTTAACAAGGTTTTCTGCTGATCTGGCCTGGTGACCTAGTTTTTGACCCCAAGTGACCCAGTTTCGAACTTGACCTAGATTAAATAGAGGCAAACATTTGAGCAAGTTTCATCAAGATTGGGTCAAAACTATGACCTCTAGAGTGTTAACAAGTTTTTCCTTTGATTTGACCTGTTGACCTAGTTTTTTATCCCAAGTAACCCAGTATCGAACTTGACCTAGATTTCATAGAGGCAAACATTCTGACCAAGTTTCATCAAGATTGGGTCGAAACTGTGACCTCTAGAGTGTTAACAAACTAATTGTTGACGACGGACGACGACGGACATAGGGTGATGACTATAGCTCACCCTGAGCTTTTGCTCAGGTGAGCTAAAATGAAATTTTTAAAGTAAAATTAATTTCAATTAAGGCATACTCACCTCAAGATATTATAAGCCTTATTTGAGCGGTTCACCGCGAGATCGACCTTCAAAAGAAAGACAACTAGGAAAAAAAATTGTTTGAAACAGACTATAGCTCGTCCTAGTTGTCCCCCCTACCAAGCGTCCTGTTTCTAGGTGACCAAGGTTGGGTACCAGTCATGCACTGGTTCCCTTCCGTCCACGCCACCGTAAGCAACCAATCAGGACGCGCCAGGTATATTCCCGCCAAAGCACGCACCAAGCGTGCGGCACGCCTAACACATGCGGTAGACATTGTTACTATAAAGGGTAGACGCAAGGTAGAAAACATCCCTATTTTTTGGGAGCAATAAAATTTAACAATGAAAGCGGGGTGGGAGGAGGGACATTTGATAATATCTTGAGGTGAGTATGCCTTAATTGAAATTAATTTTACTTTAAAAATTTCATTTCAATGTCAGCATACATCACCTCAAGATATTATAAGCCTGAATAATAAGCATAGGTGGGTAGGTAATAATAAAAATAATATAAATCTCTACTCACCCATGCTGGAATCCGGTGAAGTTCAGCAGTCCCCTGGTAATTCATAGTATTTTTTAGGGGAATATTTTTACATTGTAGGTATGCTTGCGGGTCGAAATCCAATATCCATTGATGGAGAAAAATAAGACAGACCCTTTGAAGAAAAGTTTCACACCGGATTCAAGCAGGCTTAAAATACTGTGAAGAGACTTAAGATACAGAACGATGGCAGCCAGTAATAGACTGCGCCGCCACGAGAGGTCCCAATGACGATGTATCCTGCCTAATTGGGGCCAAATCTCTAAGGTAAAATGAAGAAAAGGTACTATTTGTACGCCAATATGCAGCCCTTACCACATCCTCAAGGGCGACAGAATTCCAATAAGCCCAAGACGAAGACAAAGCTCTAAATTCATGAGCCGAAATTTTCATGAATGACAGATCCGAAGATGATAAATCTGCATAAGCTAGTTTGATAACGTCACAGATCCAACGAGAAATAGTGGAAGGTGAAATATCTTTAGAGCCCTTCAGTGGTAAAAACAGTCTCTTCCTTCCCAATCTCTTAGCTTTCACTCTGGACAAATAAGCTCTAAGAGCTCTGACCGGACACAAAAGCCTATCATCCGTATCAGAACCACAAAACTGAGAAAGACCTGGAATAACAATAGGTTCTGGTAATGACTCTGGAAGCTGGTTTTTTGCTAAAAACCCAGGTTGTGTGAGGAGGGTAATGGAATCCGAGTTGCGGTCATACCTAAAACAGCCTTCCTCAATTGACAGAGCATGAATCTCACTTCTTCTTCTAGCAGCCGCAAAAGTAAGAAGAAACACTGCTTTAAGCGTGATGTATTTGATGTCAGCAGTCTTTAGCGGTTCATAAGGAGCTTTATTAAGAGACCAAAGAACACAAGTCAAATTCCATTTGGGCGTAAGAGATCTGGAAACCGGTTTTCTCAGGGCAAAACCTTTAATAAGATCTGAAATGATTGGGTCCGCCGTACAGTCTGCTGATTTGGAAAATTTCAGTGTATTTGAGATGGCGGAGCGGTAGCCTTTAATAGAAGCTACCGATAATTTCAGGGTGTCAAAAAGGTAGCAAAAAAAATCTACCAAATCATTTAAAGCGGGATTGACAGGATTAACTTCCCTTTGCAAACACCAATCCGAGAATATCTTCCACCTCGCAGAGTAGACCTTGAGCGTAGACTCTCTGCGGGATTGAGAGATACACTGGGTAGCGAATTCAGAAATGTGTCTACCTCTGATTTGACTCCTGACAACTTCCAAGCGTGAAGATGCAACATAGCTGGATTCTGATGGAGTACTTTTCCCTGATGTTGTGATACCAAACCCCGATGACCCGGAAGTTCCCTGGGAAAGTCTATTATGAGACTCAAAATGACTGAAAACCAGCTCCTCTGAGGCCAACACGGGGCTATGAGAATGAACCGACTGTTGGAATCCCTTATCTTGTTTAGAACCAGGGGAACAAGTTTGAATGGAGGAAATGCGTATGCGAATAGGTTTTTCCATTCTAGTGACATAGCATCCACTGCACAAGCCCTGTGGTCCGGTACTGGAGAAACAAACAGGGGCAGAAGATGGTTTAATCTGGTGGCGAAAAGATCTATCTGAGGAGTACCCCAAAGACTGAAAATTTGGTGAGCTATCTCCCGATCTAGAGACCATTCGGTGGGGAGAATTCGGTCTGGGCGAGACAGGCTGTCTGCCAAAACATTCAATTTCCCTGGAATATGCCTGACTTGAATGTGAATATTCCGATGATGACACCAGTAAAGAAGATCCCAAACTAGCATGCACAGAGATGGAGAGTGGGTCCCCCCTTGCTTCTTGAGGTAAGCCACTACTGATGAATTGTCTGATGCTACCATCACGCATGAATTGTAAATGTGACTCTGAAAATGTTGGAGTGCTAGGAAAACTGCTCGTAACTCCAAATTGTTGATGTGAAGGTCTTGGGAAGCAATATCCCACAGTCCCTGAACCTCTAGACCAAGGGGTTCTAAATGTGCGCCCCAGCCCGAATGGCTGGCATCTGAAAACAGATGGAAATCTGGGGTTGGTATAACAAAGGGAATTCCAGCCACATAAATGGAAGGATTCATCCACCATTTGATTGCTACACGACATGAATGGGATATTGGAATAGATTGGACCAAACTGTCGCGGTGAGGTTTCCAATTGGCCAGAAGATGGAACTGAAGAGGTCTCATATGAAGGCGACCTAACTGAATTAAATCTGCTGCTGCATTGAGTGATCCCAACATGGACAAAAATTCTCGGGCGGTAATGAATTGAACCTGTAGAACCCGAAATAGCAGGACAAGAATTTTGTTGACTCTCTCTTCTGGAACTCTGACAATGCCAATGTGAGTGAGGAACCTCATTCCTACATACACGAAGTCCTGAGATGGAACTAGGTCTGATTTCAGGGGATTTGGTATTAGACCCAGACTTGTAATGATTTCCCAAGCTAGTAAAAGGTCGGACAGTAGGGACTCCTGTGAAAGACGATGGACAAGCCAATCGTCGAAATATTGGTGAATGTTGGGTCCTAGAGATCGAATATGTCCCGCCACAATCTCCATCAAGTTTGTAAAAACGAAAGGCGCTGTTGAGATTCCGAATGGAAGCGCCCGAAATTGGTATATAGTGCCTTCTAGGGAAAATCTCAGGTACTTGCGAGACGCTGGATGAATAGGAATATGGAGGTATGCGTCCATAAGGTCTATAGAAACCGCCCAAGCCCCTGGAGGAATAGCTCTCCGAATGGAGGCCGCAGTTTCCATCTGAAAGTGATCTACCTTCATCATTTTGTTTAGCGATGATAGGTCTATGATAAGACGAAAACGGCCGGTTTTCTTCTTCACTAAGAAAATCTGGCTGTAGAAACCCGGAGAGGGGGTATCTCTCACAATTTCCACAGCCCTCTTTTCCAGTAGAATCTGCACCTCCTCCCTCAAGTGATTTAAATGTTGATGAGCTACAGGGAACAGAATTGGAGACAACGATAGTGGAGAATCCCTTGCAAAAGGAATCCTGTAGCCCTTCCGGAGAATAGAAAGGGCCCAGGAATCCCGAGTTATGGCTGACCAAGCCTCCACAAAACTTAACAAACGAGCTCCCACCGGAAGAGAGGGATGAGGTGCAGATGGAAGGGCCCTGATGATGTCATTTACTCCTCCTAGTAGGGCCCCCCCCTGAAAGAAGATGATCCACCACGGCCCCCTTTGGTGGATCGAAACCGTTTGAAAGAGACAGCAGACGAAGAAGTGGAGGTGGGAACCCGGCTAGCTTTTGGTTCCCACCTAGACTTCTTCGCTGGATTTGAATTAAAAGAAGAGGAGGAAGGTCTCTTTCTATTGGCCGATACTCCTGAATAATTTGCTCTCAGGAGGGAATGATGTCTATCGTCTAGATTAGCTCTGAAAACTTCCTCTATTTTACCCCCAAAAAGAGAGGAAGAATTCAGAGGAGCTGCTCTAAGACTGTCCTTGTTATGAGATAAAAGTAAATTAGATGTATTTAGAGCAGCGTTACGGCGCTGATGCAATAGTACAGCAGACATAGATAGGCCTAGGGCCATGATGTGCTTAGCAGAGCGGTTCACTGCTAGAAGTAGACTACGCAGAACATCCGGGTCAACATGTTCTGCGCAGAGGGCCTGAAATGCAGCCAAACCAAAAAAATCACAATGTGAACTGATGGCCACCACTCTCCTTGCTAACCGCTCCAGGTACTCTAAATGAGCCACTGGTAAAGAGGCGAATCTGCCCACTGAGATGCCTAGCCTGCCAGCGTCAGCATCAACGGTGGGTAACTTACTTGGCCAAAATTCCGTATGACAAGCGTAAGAATGAGGTCGAGTAAGGTAATCAATTGTTTTCTTAGGTACATACCAATTTGGATTATTTCTAGCCTCTGCGGTGTTGTCAAACAGCTTCCCCATCAACTGATTCACTGTTGAGGATTGTGGAAGTGTTGACCTGGAGGAAGTAGGCTGTCCAAAATAGACTCAAGCAGGGATTGGACTCGCGCACTGTCTTGAGTTTGGTCAGCCTTGGGGCAAAGGTCTCCCAAAAGGGAGTAAACTTCCTCCAGTGTCTCATGGTAGTTTGTGGCAGGCTCATGAGACTGGCTCTTTTGAGAAGGACTTAATGAACTCTCTGACAGAGCCTGGTCCGGGACATAATCACATTCATGATATGGAGCCCGGGGGTCTTGGCTAATGGTCCGAACATGGTCGCGACCATTGCCAGTGGATCCAGACTGACCCGTGAAAGTTTGCCCCTCCCCTTCTTCAGCAACAGAAGGGAGATCCACTGACGAAGCCAAGTTGCCCAACCCTGATAGAGTCCTCAGTACTGCCTGGGATATGGCTGAGGCAATGTCAGGGGTGCTACGTGAGGGGTTGGTTACCCTCAATTGCGTAGCTGTAAGACCTAAAGAACTATCCCTGCTCAAAGCAGGGATAGTCACAGAAGGTCTGACTGCAGAAACACTAGGACCTATAGGGACATCGTCCTCTACAGATCCCAGTGCGCCTACAGATGAATAGTCAGCCAATGGAACCCTGCTGCTATTCTGTACCTCCGTATACAAATGCCCGAAGGCTTCATTAACATTATGACTTACCCTGACTGAAGGAAGAGCAGATGATGTGGAAGAGGTACCCAGTCTATTCTTACTATTTCTACTTCTACCCAAGTTGGTAGTACCAATAACTGGTTCCGCTATTAAGGAATCTGAAAATGAACCTTCCTGAAACATAATACCTGAACAAGTCGGAATGGCTCTAGTATTATTATGTTGAGAAGCCTTACTAATAGTAGGCACAGTGGAAAGAGATACTTTGGCCTTACCACTTTGAATAGGTTTTGGATTCCTAAATGAACTCACCGCAGGAGTAGTATGAGAAACAGATCCTGTAACCTGGATATTTGGTGTGGTACGAATGCCAGCAACTAAAGGGAGAGAACCAGTCTCCTGGGAAACAGTCTTAGTAATTGAACTGGACGAGCTTGGAATGGCTTCTGGACAGGGCAAATATAAGTTGGGGTAATAATCATACCCACTAAAGCCACCCCAAGAACCCCAGGGATAAAAATATGGCCAATAAAAGGCCCCCTGATCTGCGCCTTCCTGCCAAGAAAATTGAGAGGAAGGCACAGTTACATTACTTGGGAATCTGCCCGCCGTATTAAAGGCCGCCGAGTTAACATACCTATAAGGTGTACGATAACCCGGCAGGTACCTAGGTTCGGAATTTCCATCGGAACAGGGGTTCGCCAGCGCCCCCTGCGTTGCCTTCCGTCGGGAAGCATCGCTGGGGGCGGGGCGAGGTCCCCTAGTCAAGCATTCATTACCAGTGACGGTAATGGCGACCTGGGGTCCCCTACGTCTGTTGTCCAAATCTGTAGCAGGCCCAGAGTTCAATTGAAAATTATTCACCAGAGTACTAGAAGGGAATCCCTGAGCCTACTCCCGACCAGAAGATACATAAGAGGGGAAGTGGGATAATTCTTCCCAGATCTCTGAAGCCCAATTGGCAGACCTGGTACAAGGAGATAGCTGCGAACACCCGCAACATCTAACGCATAAAACATGGCTGTCTGCCGGAAGTTTAGTTTGCTTGCAATTAATGCACAACATCTTACTACTGATATGGGCTACAAAGAAAAGCTTTAGTGAAAATAAAGATACAGACTTATCTGTTAGCGAAAAATACTTCTTTCCAAATCCAAACGTCGTAATCTATACAGAAGGTGCTGACCTCGCAAGCGACCAAAAAATAGAGATGTTTTCTACCTTGCGTCTACCCTTTATAGTAACAATGTCTACCGCATGTGTTAGGCGTGCCGCACGCTTGGTGCGTGCTTTGGCGGGAATATACCTGGCGCGTCCTGATTGGTTGCTTACGGTGGCGTGGACGGAAGGGAACCAGTGCATGACTGGTACCCGACCTTGGTCACCTAGAAACAGGACGCTTGGTAGGGGGGACAACTAGGACGAGCTATAGTCTGTTTCAAACAATTTTTTTTCCTAGTTGTCTTTCTTTTGAAGGTCGATCTCGCGGTGAACCGCTCAAATAAGGCTTATAATATCTTGAGGTGATGTATGCTGACATTGAAAAAAACATTGCCGCTAGGAGGCGGAGCTTATTTTCCCTATATATCTATATATAGAAAACTTTAAAAATGTTCTCGTCTTAAATCAATGAACCGATTTCAGTATAACTTGGCAGGAATGTTTCTTTCATCATGATGCATTAAAAAACATGGCCATTAGGGGGGTAGGACTATAAAGTTTATACAAAAATCTTAAGAGCAGTGAACTTGGCTGAAACTTAAATAGGAAGTATGCAAATCTGCATAGGTGAGCGATATAGGACCATCATGGTCCTCTTGTTAAAATTTCTGTTAACTTTTTATTTTCCGGCTAACTCCTAGAGTTTACATCTGATCAAGCAGAAACTTGATATATTGTTAGACCATGATGTGGAGCAGCTTATATTGTTTCGAGGTTAGTCTTTGCCCCTCCTTTTAACAGCGCTATTAACAATGCCCATTTAAACTTTGTCCATGTAAGTAAATGGTGAACGGGCCCCGCTTGCCTGATTGGCAAACAATTAGAAATTGGCAATCAATTTATTCAGCATGACAAAGGTTAACATCCCACTCAACAAATATTTATTTGCAGTCATACTGAGATATTTTCCCTAAACTGGTTGGTTTTTTGCCTGACTTAAAATGAATGACACTCGAGTCCTTTACCTTGTTATAAGCAAGAGCTGAGGGCAGGGCATCTATTCCTTGGTCCTGAAAAGATGGGCCGAATGGCTGGCAACCTCCTACAAAGTCAGGGCTGTGGTAATGCCATGTCCAACAAAAAAATAATGTCCCATTTTGCTGAGGACAAGTAAGAAATTTCAATTGTTCTGGGACAAAGACTTCATCTCTAGCCAAGAAGAGTATCCAGATTATGAGATATATATTTTTCTTATTTCTCGAAGAAAACATGTTGTGGGCACTCGCTAGAAGCACTTCACTGAGGCACTCCTAACTAGTACCCACAACAAACGTTTTCTTTGAGAAATATGGAAAAAACTTCAATTTTCGGGCAAGTAAATCTTGGTTGGGCAAATGGATTTTGACCATTTTGTGTACATGTAATAAAATTTGGTAATTCCACAACTTTGTACAATTTTTTTTTTTTTTTTTCAGCTACTGTTTGCCATTGTTATGTTATCCTGGGTTTATGTGATACTGGCGGGCCGCTTTGCAGCTGTACGATACCTGCGACAGGAGTATCTTTCATAGGCATCATCTCTTACAGTCAGCTATGGAGGTGAAGAACGAACGTGCTGCCATGCTTAGTAATTATGAAGTGCTCATGTTGTTGTCAGACCTACAGACAGGAAAGGGTCAGAAGAAACCCAATTCCAGTCAGACACATTTAGCTACAGTATCATATGAGACAGTTAAATATCTTGAAAATACACCTTGTGCGAAGCAGTCCCCTGAAATTATTGCTAAATTTATGAAAGCTCTTGAGCCATACAATCTAACAAAGTCTGAAAAACTTCAGCTTTTGAATCAGAGGCCTAGTACAGCAGTAGAAATACAGTTGATTGTAGAAGAAAGTGAGGAAAGGCTGACAGAGGAACAAATATACGAATTGTTAGATGTAGTCAAAGAACATTTACCAGGACAGAAAGAAGACCAAATGGAAGAAGAAACTGAGCAAGGCTGAATCAAAGCCCCAGATATTATATTTACCCTTAATACTGTACATATCCTCTAATTTAGTACACCAAAGTTTCTGACAAAAGCGCATATGCAAACCGTGCGGACCCAGATTAGACTGCTCTGGAATCTCTCCAGGGTCTACATTGTTTGTCATTCCGCTCTGTATTAAAAGACACAACTGCATAATAAGCAAAATTTAGCCTTAAAAAATGTAAAACGATACCTAGCCATTATCGTGTCGTGGGCAGATAAAAACTCTGTCAAAAATTAACGAAATTTGCCTATTAGCAATCCCAAACCAATCTCCTTTATATGAATGCATGTACCAAGTTTGGTTAAAATCCTTTGACATTTACTGAAGTTATCATCAAGAAACAATAATATGGGCATGTCTCGGGCAGATAACTCTGCCAAAATTTGATGAAATTTGCCCATTAGCATTCCCAAACCAGATCTACACAATATTAATGCACATACGAAGTTTGGTGAAAATCCATTGATGTTTACTCAAATTATCATCCAGAAATGAAATACATGAAACCAAAATACCCTGCCACAATCGTGTGGCAGGGTATACAAATATATAGAATAAAAGAAAGTTTAGGACATTGAAAGTTTAGGACATTTACAGTAGTCATACTGGCATATGTGAGCAAGCAGTGTCTGCATTGTTTACCATTCGGTCAGCATAGTTTAGATGCATCGGAGGTAGTCAAATGGATGTGTTCAATCATGAAGATAAGTATGGTAAGAAATTGACATATTCCAATATTTAGGGTGTTTATGCTAAGTATTTTGGTGATAAAAATCAGTTGTCTTTTTTTAAATAGATGTATTACCGGTATTTCTCCATAAGATATTATTTCTCCGCAAGCTGAATTCTTCTATGATAAAATTGACCTCATGACCATGGCACTACCTTTGAACAAATACCTGTTCATTCACCCAGTCTGGTTACCATATTCATACTATTTACCTGCCTTATAAGGGCAGACTTACTACAAAGGTCAGCTGGATTCCATTTAATGGCTCACATGCGATATTTTTTTCTTATTGTTTCTATAAAATTGTATATTGTTTGTTCTCATTTGAAATACCTCTGCAAACTGAGGCAATTCAGTTGAGTATCCACAACATTTGCTTTTATAGAGAACTGGATAAAAGCACAGCGACAGTTATCAGAAATTGCTTGACAGTGCACTTTTTGGAGTTAATTTGCCATTAGTACTGGGACACCTTATCTACTTACCATACATGTACTTGTCCTAAAACTTGAAATAGTTCATTCTACTACCCGTTGATGTGTCTAAAAAATTGCTGTATGTATGGCAAACAGTGTAACACGACCCTGATCAGATGTCTACACTGTTTGCAAATACCTATCTGTCCCAATATTTAGTGTTATTATGGTATGTGAGGTAATAATAGCAAATATGCTAGTGTATACAGTGGGGTTTCAGCAAAGACATTGGTATGCAAGCTAAGCTCCATCTATGATTGTCACAGATGTCACAAGGTCTGTTTAACAGGGAAGGGCTCATATTCTCTAAAATTAGCATGCTAGAACCAAAATGAGCAGTTTAATCAGGGTCTGCAGTTTGATGTTCAGGGAGGGCTTTGTACTCATCACGTAGTGAGTCGGACATTTTCAAATATTAGGATAAGTTCAAATATGTCCATATATTTAAGGTAAATATGGAATCAGTTCTAAAAGAATCCAATTTGTCTGAGGCTTAGATGACTAGGAAGAGTTGTTTAGCCTGTTTTAGTCTGGTGACCCCCAAAAGGGTAATTGGCAAACAGTGCAGACCCAGATCAGATGCTGCAGCATGCAGCGTCTGATCAGGGTCTCCACTGTTTGCAAATACGAGCGTCAGTCAAAAATAACTGATCACTGCTTCATGACTTTTATAATTGTATAATAAACAAAATGATTATTATAATCCCTCACCCTTGGATTGAATTATAGAATTCCATCTCCTTAGCAAGACTGATGCTAGGCAACTTACATTGATCTGTCTGACCTCCCTGTTCACAGCACACTCTAGTTCATCCAAACTGTTGTTGCCTATTTCCCTTAGTGGTTCATTCAGTTTTGGGAACAAATCAAAATCAGGGAGTCGGGGACTCAGGTCTGTAGAGTACAGGGTGATTGAGAAATTCCCACTGATATGACTCCAGTAGCTCCTTGACAACATTTGCTTTATGGGTGACATGTTGTTTAAAATTAGTGGCATGCAGTAAATAAGTTCTTGGCACTTCAGCATAATGCTTGTCGAAGTATTGTTCTAATATACTTCTTTTAGTACTCTTTATTCACATTCTCGTCGGTTGGTACCCTATATGTTATTACCCCACGAAAATCATACGCAAAAATCAATAACATTTTGGCACAGTTTTGACTTTGACAGAATTTTACGGGTCTTGGAGAGTTTATCACATGCCATTCACTACTTTGTCATTTAAATTTGGGTTCAAATGACTGTATCCATGTCTCATTGATTGCAACAATGCATTGTAACATTTCATCGCCTTCCTCACTGTACCTTTGCAGGAGTTTACAAGCAATTTTCACAAGCTGTTTTTTTTCTTCACTTTTTGACAGCATGTGGGGCACCCACTGCGCATTTGCAAATGTTCCGTAAGAATACAATGAACTAACCCATGAATTATGTCCAATTTCAATTACATGTATATCTTCTGCCATTGTTAAGCAGTTTTGCTACACATTCCACATTTTCATCAGTCATTGCAGACAAAGTCCTTCTGCGTAGGTGCTTGTTGCTATCAGTAGTTCGTCCATTGTATAATTCTCATACTGATCCCCTGATAGAACTGTATGCAAGTAGAGATTCTGAACCAATTTCTTCAAGCACTTCCAGAATTTCTGTTGCGCTTTTACCCAGTCTTGCTTCAGTCTTAATATATGCTATTTGCTTATCACACATCAGTGTGAATGCACCGTCCAACACTATTGTGCGCAATTACGTTATTGTAAATGACATCACATGTAAGTGATGTCACATAACGTTATTTTATCATGCGCAAACTATGCTCGTGATATAAATCAAGAATCGTGCCAAGTATTGATAATGTGGGTCAAAAAATAAAAAAAAAGTTAGGAGGCAAAGATCAGTTATTTTTTACTAATTCTCATAGTTTAGCCATTTTTCTCTTGGAATGTCTAAATCACATAGCCTGACCTACCTAAAATTGAAATTCAACTCTTCCAATATAAAATGTGGGATGAGGTAATCAGTGTAAAATGGATTAGGTATGTTTGGTAAAAAAATATCATTCAAAATTGTAGCCATTCACTTTCTTGAACTTTGATTTTGCCAAGAAAATAAGGCTTGACATGTCATGGGAATCTTCTGTCGAGCAGATAAATTCAAATCCATATTTTCTCAGAAAAAAAAAGAGAGAAGAAAATTAGAGTGTCAGCTGCTGTTGTGACTGGCAATTAAGGATTAATTGCTGAGTAAGCAATAGTCTGTCACATTGATTACCCTGGCAACCTCAGAAAATATTCAACTGTTCATGTACATGCATTTTAGATGATGTGTGAAAATGTATTAATAAATCCATAAAGTTAGACACATTTTATGTTTTACATCTTACAGCGCTAGGCAACAAAAGCCTTCTCATGTATTATAGCGCCAAATAAGGAGTTTCTTTTTGTAGCCAAAAAATTTTTTTTTTTATTTCTCCATGAAAACATGTTGTGACTACTCATATTAAAGAAGCATCTCACTGAGTGATGATGAGTACCCACTGACAATGTATGTTTTTGTGCAGAAAATATTATCTGGCTACCTCCTCTTATCTGGAACTATGATATCTGCCTACAGTGTAACCCAGACATTTAGCAGTGGAGCTTTGTTCTGTTTTTATACCCCCTGCAAGCTTTGTGGTGGGGTATACTGTTTTCACATTGTCCGTCCGTCCGCGACACTTTGATTTTTTCCTAGTATCTTGAAAACGCAGTGATGGATATTCATCACTTTCTGCAGACACATTGATATCAATAAGGTGTACCTACACAAGAGAAAGTAAGGGCTAGGGGCCAATTCTCTTGGAGTTATTGCCCTTTGTAAAATTTCTTAATGCAGTAAAAAGTTTGTGTGCACACTATCTCTTTAACCAATGGCTGGAATTTGACCAAACTAGCATAGATGCATCATCAGGATGCGGGCAAGAAGTGATTAGATTTTGATGACAGTGACCTTATTTTCAAGGTCACTACATTATAAATACTCAAAAAGTGAGCCTTGTGTGCACTCTATCTCGTGAATGGCTGGAATTTGACCAAACTAGCATAGATACATCATTGGGATTGGGGAAAGAAGTGATTAGATTTTGGTGACCTTTATCTCGTTTTCAAGGTTACACCAGCACTTTGAAACTCAAATTTTGATAGAAAAAAGCTTGTGTGCACACTATATCTTGAACCAATGGCTGGAATTTTAACAAATTAGCACGGGTACATTGTTAGGACATGGGAAAGAAGTGATTAGATTTTTGTGACCTTGACCTCATTTTCATTGGAAATAACCCTTGCCCTGCTGAATAAATTAAGTTGCCCTGTCCACTTCAAATTTTCAGCCAATCATATTACTCGATCTAGGTTGATATACAAATTCACATACTTAATGAGAAACAGTGCAGATCCAGATCAGTTGGCTTCTTCACAAGCCAACTGATCTGGGTCAATACTGTTTTCAAAAGCAAGGCATATCTGGGTTCAGCAGGACCAGGGTGGAACATGTAATTTTTGAAAGAGGTGTTTGTACAAAAAGTGTCAGCAGGTCTGAATCAGAATCAGAATATTTGACTGGTGATAAATCAACAGACATTCATTCACCAGGTCTTTTCAGGTATTTTGCAGTGAAGCAGTACAAATTTTATTGTACCAGTACTTGACCTATAATGCACTGTATATACCCTACTTATTCAGACTTTGTATTTGTACATTTTCAAGTAGTAGTCATCACTGCAATCACATTCTGATTTCTGTTGATTAATAGCTCCCTTTTAGCTTGTGTGTTTAAACTTGTATTATATATTGTGTATATATTTTGAGGACCTCATAGAAGATTAGCTAAATTTTATCAAGTTGAATTGATGAGGATAGGCTTGCCACAAGTATCAACTAAATTTTATTGAGGTCAGCTGAGGGGATAGGCTTACCACAAGTATCAACTAAAGTTTTATCAATATCAACTGAGGGGATAGGGCTTGCCACATGTGTCAACTAAGTTTTATTAGTCAACAAGGGAATACAGCTTGCCACAGGTATCAACTCAGTTTTATCAATGTGAACCTAGGGGATAAAGCTTGCCACAAGTATCAACTAAATTTAAGGTCTAACAAGGGGATAGGAATTAATTAAATTTTATTAAGATCAACCAAGGGGACAGGGCTTGCCAGAAGTATCGACTAAAATTTATTAAGGTCAACAGATGGGGAAAGGGCTTGCCACAAGAATCAACTAAAATTTGTTAAGGTCGTCCAAGGGGAAAGGGCTTGCCACAAGTATCAGCTAATTTTTATTAAGGTCAACCATGGGGATAGGACTTGCCATAAGTATCAACTAAATTTTATTAATGTATTAATTAACAAAGGGGTTGACAATATGTCTTTGGCTTGGCCCGCCGTGGTTTTGTTTTGTGTTGAGGTTTTATGGTCCAGTCAACCCAATGGGGTCATGTCGAGCGCGGTCAGTTTACCTAACCACACGTTTACTGGGCAGGCTTAGTCCTCTAAGCGGTTAACCAGTAGTGTGCACATTCTTTCGCCAGAAACTGACAACTGCCCTTCTTGAATCAGCGGAAGGGAGAATGACCGTAGAAAATATTTCATGATCAATCTCCACGAAAGAATGTTGCCGACCTCGGCGGGGGTTGAACCCGCGACCTCCTGGTCTACAGTCGGACGGCGCATCCAACTGAGCCACCGAGGCCGGCTCCCGCCGTGGTTCAACTATTGGTTTTCATTTACTCTGGCATACAATAGAATTAGCCATGAGTACTCGTCTTTGTTTATTATAGTGATTAATTTGATTTTTGTGTTTTCGCTTTGATGCATTGACTGAGTTGGGAGCCTTTATGCGAACCGAATTTTTATGTGTTTCTGTATTAAGAGTAGCATCGGGACCCAGGGCGAAGTTAGCTAGCTGTAAAAGTGCTTTAAACCCCCCGGTGGTTTGCTCTACTGACCGTTCTAAGGCGGTGGTCTTGGTGTTAGTCTTACTCTTTGTTGCTTTGTGGTTTATTCTACGAGGCAATTTGTTGTATGTCTTTCCGTGTGTCATTTTGTTCTTGTGTTTTTCAGTCCTTTTAGTATTGCGATTACCTCGCTTGGGGAAGAGAGAGCTAATCTTAGTGCTTTTCGTACGTTTGTTCGGTTTGTGCTTGTTTGGATTTGTCAGTTTCCTCTTCCTCTTGGGGTCTGGGAAGGGCTGCGGTTTGTGATTGTGGCACTCCCTGGACTTTTCTCTTACCTTTTTTTGCCATATCAACTAAATTTTATTAAGGTCAACCAAGGGGATAGGGCTTGCAAAAAGTATCACCGAAATTTTGTTAAGGTCAACCAAGGAGATATTAACTAAATAATATTTAGGTCAAGGAAGGAGATATGGCTTGACACAAGTATGAACTAAATTTTATTGAGGTCAACCAAGGGGATAGGGCTTGTCACAAGTATCAACTAAATTTTATTAAGGTCAACCGAGCGGATAGGGCTTGCCACAAGTATCAACTAAATTTTATTAAGGTCAACCAAGGGGATAGGTCTTGCCATAAGTATCAACTAAATTTTATTAAGGTCAACCAAGGGGATAGGGCTTGCCATAAGTATCAACTAAATTTTATTAAGGTCAACCAAGGGGATAGGGCTTGCCATAAGTATCAACTAAATTTTATTAAGGTCAACCTAGCAGACAGGGCTTGCCACAAGTATCAACTAAATTTTATTAAGGTCAGTCGAGCAGATAGGTCTTGCCATAAGTATCAACTAAATTTTATTAAGGTCAACCAAGGGGATAGGTCTTGCCATAAGTATCAACTAAATTTTATTAAGGTCAACCAAGGGGATAGGGCTTGCCATAAGTATCAACTAAATTTTATTAAGGTCAACAGAGCAGATAGGGCTTGCCACAAGTGTCAACTAAATTTTATTAAGGTCAACCATACAAAAGGATAGGGATTGCCACATGTATCAAATAAATTTTATTAACGCCAGGGCTGGGCACAAGTATCGGCTAAATCCATTGAAGGAGATGTAAAACTTTTATCTAAAGTGTGTGTAACTGACACCAGACTGACTGCTAGATAGTTCTTCTTCTTCCTTCATATATGTAACTACAAATAGCCAAAGAGGGCAACAATTCCGCACCTGAGGAACAGTTAGCTGAAGGTATGAATATAATTCGAAACTCCCATGCGACCATCATATATGTTTCTGCAATAGGTTCCATCCTGTGTACACATAGGAGTTAACAGAAAACGTGTCCTTTTGTTTGAATTCTTTCAAATGTCTTTCAAATGTCCCAAATTGATTGGAATAATATGTCGTCTAAGACACTTGATGAGAGTAAATTGGGCCATGGAAACCGGAGGCCCAAAATCAAACTTGCCCGAGCTTTATGCCTGTCCTGATTACCAGCAACTTTGATGACCATTCGATAGAAAATGAACGCACTAGCATGGAGATACCAGTTTCCTATTAAAATGAAGTTGCTTTCATCAGCACATTTTCCGAGTCTGGGACACTCAAGGGCGTATACTATCTTGCCAAAAGTCCAAACTGCAAATTCGTCCAAGATTTTAGGTCTGTCCCCATTATCTGCAAGTTTGATGAAGATCCAATCAAAAATGTAGTCGCTATTAACTGGACAACATTTTCCCCATTATAAGTCTAATGGAGACTAAATGGCAAGTAACTCTCATATGAATAGTCTGATCTGACCAAAAATTGAGCTCAAACCGGGTTATAATCAAATTTGTCCAAGATTTTATGGCTGTCCTCATTACCTGCAAGTCTGATGAAGACTCGATCAAATATAAAATTGCTATCGTCTGGACAACATTTTCCTAAGTCTATGAGGCCCTCACAGGCAGTTAACTCTCATGCCAAAAGTCGAAACTGTGCAAAAATTGAACTTGTTCAAGATTTTATACCTGTCCTCGTTATCTGCAAGTTTGATGAACATCTGATCAAATATGCAGTCACTATTGTCCAGACAACAATTTCCCCATTATATGTCTATGGGACTTTTTAGTTGCTGTGGAAAGCAAAGTTCTGACCAGATCTGCCCCCAAACCTAATACAGCCAGTCCCCCACCCAATTTTGGTACCTGCGAAATTTGATCAAGATTAGCCAACTGGCCTTGCAGATATATTTGTTCAAGGTGTGGACACTGGATGCCAGAGCCTTGCTACCTTTTGCTCAGTTGAGCTAAACAAGAATTCCGCGGAAGGCGTCATCGCACCTGCTGGCGCAAAAGTCACAGGAGCCACAATCAGAATGTGGTTATTAAGTAAGTTTATTTCATTCTTAACAGTGCTTACTTGGAAAACTGGGTTGAAAAAAATGTAGACAAAGTGCCTAGTGGGGCACATATATTCCAGGCCAGTCCCATTCCCTCTAATGGCTAAATCTTCAGCACTGACTTTTCGTATCATACAGCCCAATGATAATGGAACCTTGACGTAAAATGTGTAAAAGTCACTGGAGCATGAAATATAGGTCAAGGTCACAGGTCAAGGTACCTGCTAATTCAGTACATCAAGGAGAAGCACAATGCAAGGTATGGTGGTTGTAGGCCTTATAGTTGAGGAGTTATCAAACATCAACGTAAAATGTGTCAAATATAGGTCAAGGTCACTGGGTCAAAGTACCTGCCAAGCCAGTGGAATGAGGTGAAGCACTATGCAAGGTTTAGTGGTTGTAGGTCTTATATTTGAGGAGATACCGAACAAAATGTGTCAAAAAGTCACTGGAGTGCACAATATAGGTCAAGGTCACCAGGTCAAGGTACCTGTCGAGTCAGTACATCGAGAAGAAGTGCTATATAAGGTTTGGTGGTTGAAGGCCTTACAGTTGAGGACATATGGAAGGGTGACGTAAAAGGTGTAAAAGTCAATGGAGCATGAAATATAGGTCAAGGTCACCCAGTCAAGGTACCTGCAGAGTCCGTACACTGAGGAGAAGCACTAGGCAAGGTTTGATGGTTGTAGGCCTTATAGTTGAGGAGATACTGAACGTTGACGTAAAATGTGTAAAAGGCACTGGAGCACAAAATATAGGTCAAGGTCACCGGGTCAAGATACCTGCCAAGTCAGTACATACAGGAGAAGCACTATGCAAGGTTTGGTGGCTAGAGGTCTTACACTTGAGGAGATCTGGAATGTTGACGTAAATTATGTCAAAGTCACTGCAGCCAAAATATATGTCAAGGTCACCAGGTCAAGGTATCTGCTAAGTCAGTACATTGAGGAGAAGCACTTCGCAAGGTTTGATGGATGTAGGCCTTATAGTTAAGGAGATATCGAATGTTGACGCAAAATATGTCAAAGTCACTGGAGCGCAAAATAAAGGTCAAGGTCACCAGGTCAAGGTACCTGCCAAGTCTGTACATCTGTACTATGCAAGGTTTGGTACATGTAGTTGTACGCCTTATAGTTGAGAAGATCTGGTACGTCAACGTAAATTGTGTCAAAGTCAATGGAGCCAAAAATATAGGTCAAGGTCACTGGGTCAACATATCCGCCAAGTCAGGAGGTCAGGGAGATGTGTCATGCAAGGTATGATGGTTGTCGTAGAATTGTAGTTGATTAGAATACTAACTTTGACGTACATGTCAAACTTCGACATAACATAACTGTTAAGAGACGGACGGACTGACGGATGAATGGACAGACGAATAGAAAAGCTGGCACCTATGTCGCAAAGTCAGGAGGTCAGGGAGATATTTCATACAAGGTTTGATGGTTGTTTAGTCTTGTAGTTGATTAGAATACTAACTTTGACATAAATGTCAAACTTCAACATAACAGAACTGTTAAGAGACGGACAGACGAACAGACAGACGAATGGAAAGGTGGGCCCCTATGTCGCAAAGTAGGGAGGTCTGGGAGATGTTTCATGCAAGGTTTGATGGTTGTTTAGTCTTGTAGTTGATTAAAATACTAACTTTGACATAACTTTGACATAAATGTCGAACTTCGACATAAATGTTGACAGACGGACGAACGAATGGACAGACATACGGAAAAGCGGACGCCTATGTTGCAAAGTCAGGAGGTCAGGGAGATGTTTCATGCAAGGTTTGATGGTTGTTTAGTCTTGTAGTTGATTAGAATACTAACTTTGACATAAATGTCGAACATAGACATAAATGTTGACAGACGGACGGACGGACGGACAGACAGAAAATCGGACGCCTATATTGCACCCTGCTACAAGCAGGTGCGATAAAAAATGGGAGTGCCTCACTGGGGCATTTCTAATGAGTACCCACAACATATGTGTTCTTCAAGAAATAAAAAAAAAGTCACTTTTCAAGCAAGTAAATCTTGGTTGGACAAGTGGACTTTGGCCATTTACTTGCCCATAGCAAGTAATAAAAATTGTTAATTCCACAACCCTCATAAAGCCTTAACTTACCTGAAAAAGTCCCCTTAAATTTGCCTTCAGTGACCCATGAAGTTCCTAGAAATGAGCCACACCATTAGAAACTGGTTTTTGTACACAATGCAGCCTTGCAATCTGCCCCACAGTCTGATCAGAAGCATTACCATTAACTGATACATTTCACAGTATAAATCTATGGCAAAAGCTTTGCGAGTATGTGGATGTGGTCAGTACCCTTTGCAGGCCATGTCCAAAAGACACCTTTTCTCATGACATGACTCAAATAAGAATTAAACAAACGAAACCTGTCATTAGATATAACTCTTCCTATAATTTCATACCTTAGTAATAACTAATAACAGTGGTAGAACAGACAGAAAATATTTGTGTAATGTCTACTGCTAGCTGCAGGCTTGACAAAAACACACTGCTACAAAAGTAAACAAGTAATTTTGAATGACTCCTAGGTCTATCTAAGTCAAATGTATTTGTTTCTTGTGTTGAGGTTTTACGGCCCAGTCAACCCAATGGTGTCATGTCAAGCGTGGTCAGTTTACCTAACCACACGTTTACTGGGCAGGCTTAGTCCTCTAAGCGGTTAACCAGTATTGTGCACATTCCTTCGCCAGAAACTGACAACTGCCCTTCTTGAATCAGCGAAAGGGAGAATGACCGTAGAAAATATTTCATGATCAACCTCCACGAAAGAATGTTGCCGACCTCGTTGGGGGTTGAACCCACGACCTCCTGGTCTCCAGTCGGGCGGCACATCCAACTGAGCCACCGAGGCCAGCAAGTCAAATGTATTACTGTGTTTCTTATTCCTCCACAAAAACATATTGTGGGTACCTATTAGAAGTACCTGGGAGAGCAATTCTAATGAGTACCCACAAAATGTTTTAGTAGAGAAACAGAAAATATATTTGCCTGGAATATCCTGTATTTAAAGCTATGATAAATTATCCTTTCATCTGTTCAAATGCAACATTTCAAGATTGGTAAAAATCAACATAGTCTTGGTCTTTAGGTTTTAGCACAACGCGATCTTTCATACAAATTACCCATCCCGGGTTCAGTCCCCAAAATATTTGCCGAGGATCTTTTCGTTTTAAAAACATTTCATATTTTGGGTTTTCAGTTAAATCTGGTAGTTCATAACCATATTTCTGTGATAATTTGAAGCGTTCCTCAGCAACTTTCTCTGGATCTGCCAAATATCCTCTAAATTTTGGGTCTGTGTAGTACTCTATTGCATCCTGGGGTGGAAGTGCACATCTTGGAATCGGAATACCGAGTTTAAAGAATGACTTGGGGTTGGACAAGGCTTGGACCGATATCTTGTCATAGTATCTTGTTGTGATTACTCCTCCTAGTCTTTCTACAGCAGCAATAGTAGCTTCACTGGCCCACTGTACTTCAATGTTCACAGGAGTAGAGAAAATATCAGCTCCCTGCAATTATAATATAACATAAACCAGTCTCCTGTAATATGCTTTTTTAACCAAAAAGTACCTATAGTTTTCTTACTTCTCCATGAAAACGTATGGTGTTAGTACTCATCAGAAGTGCCACAATAAGAAATAAGAAAAAAAAATTCTGAACACTCTTCTTACTTTGAACAATATGAAGATAACTATTACTAATAAGTTTATAACCCACAATATGAGCACTTGTACTTCTGACATTAGCATCCAGGGATGACTCAATTCAGCCTGCACATCCACACAGTCTGATCCATCTCTGGTAAGTGCTCTTTGGACAGCAAAAGATAAGGCTGGCACAATTAATCAGATAATCGATTAATTGATCGATAAATTCCACAAAAATGATTATCATGACTGATTTGCTAATAATCGCTCATTTGATTTCTGTGTTTGTTACTTTACCGCATTTACCCTTAGTATTCAGACACCTCAACTCCTTACCATACTTAATCCAAAATTTGAACGAGTACAATTTACTACCCACTGTTGTGTCTAAAAATAGCTAGATGAGTGGTAAGCAGTGTAGTCCCTGATGAGATGCCGCATTTGCGGTGTCTCATTAGGGTCTTCACTGTTTGCTCAGGCATGTCTGACCAAATACATACAATAAAGTATAACAGTCATGCTCAGACAGGTAAAATTACGACCAAATCTTCAGTGATTACAAATCGATTATCGATCACAATGGCAGGACTGATTATTGATTATCTTTTCAGCTCCGATTAGCCAGCTTTAGCAAAAGATTTTCTTTAGGTAGACAGTGAAGACTGATTAGAATATCTGTATGCACAGACTGACCTAAGTTTCCTGATAGCACATCATAAGCATATTTTCTCACATTGCAGCCTAAATAAGCAAACACATTGATTCAATATTTCACTCTAATCATACAGGTTGCAAAGGTGACAGCACTGGCCACAAGCTACTGTTTCTGGGATGCTATGGCACAAATTGCCTGAACTGCTTGGTTGGGTTGGAGTGTAACAGCCCTGTCAACACTATTCAGGTCGTGTCAAGCTGTTAAGTTTACCTAACCACACTTTTCCTGGGAAAGCTTAGTCCTCTAAGCACTTAATCAGTACTTGTGCACATTCTTTCACCAGAGACTGACAATTGTCCCTTCTTGAATCAGTGGAAGGGAGAGAATGACCATAGAAAATATCTCATGATCAATGTCCACTAAAGAATGTTGCTGCACCCAGCCCAGATCGAAACCGGCGACCTCCTTATTAGCAATCAGAAACAAATTGAGCCCGGTAGAACTAGTGGGACATGCACAGGTTTTTGACGTAGGTTGATTTTTTTTTACAGGTTTTATAACAGTTTCAGCATTATACATGTAAATTAGCCGCTCAGTAGGAACCAATCATTTCACAAGTTTGCTAACAAGATAGCTCCAGGTAAGGCACTTTTTTCATCTGAAAAGTACTGATAATTTTTATTTTGCACAAAAAGATATGATGTTGGAACTCATTAGAAGTGCCTCACAGAAATATGAAAAAACCAGAGCTGTCAGAGGATCTGACTACAGACCAACTGCAGCCAGGGTTCGCGTTACCGATCGCCATTGTCGCCATTTGCGCAGAAAAATAAAATTTGGCACAAAAAATCATAAATTGGAGAAAACAAGTGGCGAAAAAAATATCACCTGAATTACCCACTACTGAGTCATATAATTGTCGCGCGTGTCTATCGCACCTTCCTTGATTGTATAATTCGCCAATTAGGAGGGGGTGGACAGGGGGTTAGGCATTCCCCACTTCCCTCCCCCCTTACCCCCACTTCCCTCCCCCCCCCACTTCCCTCCCCCCCTTTCCCCCACTTCCCCCACCCCTTACCCCCACTTCCCTCCCCCGAGCAAATTATTCCCTCCCCTAAATAAGAATTTCTAATATCCCCAACGCTATAATTAAATTCAAACATGACTATGCAATATACATTCATGCAGATTTTGACCCCAAACTACACCCCTAATTTTTGCCCAAAAATCGGATTAGCATTTGCACCCCCTTTACAGAATAGCTAAAGATTTGCACCCTCCATTTCAAAAGTCTGCATAAGGGCCTGTATATGAGCCATATGGAAAACAGGTATCACAAGGTGGTGGGCCTTGATCCGGTCCTAAACTGGTCAAGAATAAAATGTGGTGGGCCTAGGTCCCGGCCTTAACTGATCCACATTGGCACAAAAACAGTCGTATTAATTACTGAAATCAAAACTAAATCTGCATCTTCTTTAAATATTTTTTGATAAGCATGGTCCCACACTTAGGGGTCCGTGAGAACAATAATCTTTTTCGTGGTTTTCTCAAAAGCTGAGAGTTAAATGGCGAACGTGTGTGGTGGTTGACAAAACACGGACCACTTACGGACACGGAATCATGGACTTACCGACCTATTGACAATACACGGACTGCATAACAAAATACGGACAAATTATTCACGGATACGGACGTACAATTCACGGACTTGACAAACCACGGACCTTATTATTCACGGACTTGACAAAGCACGGACCGTTATTTAAATTACGAACGCCACTTATGATATATGAAAAACTAGGAGTAATATCAAAATAGGAATAGCGTGACCTTATGGATAACGTGACTTTACATTGGCATAGATACTTACATGTACATTGAAGTAATCCAATAGTACAGATTTTTGATACCCATCCTAATGATGTAGGTCTGCACTGGATTTGTTTCTCGAAACTTAACTGCGACGATGATGTTGTCAACTTGTATGATAGTGCAGGCGGTACTTACATTTCAAGTGCCGCTGTAATGGCAGACTGCAAACAAGATGTTTAGCCCTATGCCGAAAATCTTTGTTAGACACTTTAAATGCTCTGTACAAACGAATAAAAATGACTGTGGTTTTACACCATTGCAAATATGGGCAGCATCCTCAATAGAATTGATCCTAGTGGCATAACATATACTGTCTCTAAAATTAGAGATCATCTTATCAAAGGATTTGAGAATCAAAACATAACAGTTTATTATCAGTTGTGCTTCATTATAGACATTATCTGTGATTTGTTTATTGCCCGTAATGATTAATGGACGAGTTAGAAGACTCCAAACGGACCGAACAAATATATATTTACATCTTTACCGCTATGGAAGCTGAGAGCGAGGGTTGGGATCCTGTAAAAGATAGCTTAAGCCCCCTCCACCCCCACCCCCCGCCCACACATGCACACAGATACATGCGCGCCCCCGAGTAATTCATTACTGATCATTCCGAGGTGGTACCTTCATTTTGTTACTTCATGTATGTTTAAGAAGATAATTCAGTTTATAAGTTTGGGTAACAGAGTTGTCACCGTTATGGGAAAAAAAGTTGCCAGCTCTGCTTGCCATCTGTTCATTTTGTGGCTGCTTAATTGTATTTGTCTGTCTTTACCTTTGGTGTTGGGGGTTAGATGTGGATTTGACTGTATCAGTTCCTGAGTTCACTTATTCACTTTGCTTAAAGTGACCGGAATTCCACTGTTTTGTATCTGCCGCACGCCGGATTCTGGCTTTATGTTCACATGTTCAAAACGCCAAAAACGGTTTCATCCAAGGTGACAAAATATCACACATTCAGTACGACAAGTCAAATTATCAAAAAAAAAAAAAAAAAAAAATCAAGTGTTTAGATTACAGGTCATAAGAGACAATCAATTAAAAGTATGACTTATCATTTAGTTATTTTGTAGTTTTCAATTAACTGACCATGTTATTGCTGCTACGGACCATTTACGGACCAATTTTCGGACCATAACTGACCATTCACGGACCATGGACTTTTCACAGACGATCTGATTGCTGACCGATGTACGATGCACCAATTACGGACTACTTACGGACTATTCACGGACCACGCACTACTCACGGACCAATTAGCAGTTACTATATTTTGCAATTAATACAGACTATTCACGACCATGGACACGGAATGTCTATTGGTCCATAAGCCTATGAATGATGCCTGTTTTGTCACCGGTCAACGTGTGATTGATTTGATTGAGTTGGGGTTTAACGACACGTAAACACTTGTGGGTCATTTTGTGTCGTCTCCCAGAAAAAGAGAGAAGAGAGATAGGAGACAGTAGAGGAGATAAAAGAGAGGGACAGTGGAGAAAGGAAAATGAATGAAAGTGAAGAAACAGAAGAAATATAAACATTCCCCCTTGCCCAAATGTAAGCAAATATCAGTTGGACGCCCGGTCACGTAAGACACACGACACCTTTGCCTCACCCAACTACCCCACCGGGCAACTTGTATATTCCGTGTTTGGAATACCTATCAGAAAATTCATGTTGGCTCTTGAAGTTTTTTGTTTTGTTATTTTTTTTTTTTTTTTTTTTTTTTGAACAGCGCAAAAGTCCATATCCAACTATGAGCAAGTGAGCAAATAAACGATTGTCTACGGCAGAAGGATAATTATTTCTAAAAATGTAGATTTTTTGCCACCGACAACGGCTATATTGTGAACTTTCGGAATCAATAGAGGATATTTATTCTTTTGCTGTGAATACCATAAATATTGTCATCGAGTGAAATGAAAACATCAGTATTTTCACGAGTGCGAAGCACGAGTGAAAATTTGAATGTTTTCATTACACGAGATGAAAATTTTTATGGTATTCACTGAAAAAGAGTAAATTTTCTTTTTATTTTATTGTTCACACGTCAATGCGCGTTTCTGACGTCATAAATAACGTCACCAAACAAAACATGAACGTCATGGCGTCGACGCTCAGTGCTTAACATGTGAACCGCTGGAGAGACAAAAAACAAAAAGTTTCGGCGAATCAAAATAATTTTGATACCAAAATGTTCCTTACATTCTAACTAAGAAAATGCATACCAACACTTGATAGTTTAGTTCAGAAACAAAGAAGTTAGAGGTGTTCAAAAATCTGAAGTGGAGGTAACATCCACTTCTGAAACAGTGAAGAAAACCGAAGTCGTCCAAAGCGAAGAGTGAAAATATAAATCGTATCATTCACTGCAGTGAAATGATACGATATCAATTCACTAGTGATTGATACCACTTTTATTTTCATCAGATATACACTGATTTCACCGCTGACAATAAAATAAAAGGGAAGTAATCAACTAGAGATAAACCGAAATCGGACGTAAACGAAGTCAATGTAAACCACGCTTAGCGGAACACTCCTTGTCGGTGAAGTGAAATCAACGCCGGATTAGTTAATATACCTGAATTTACTTCAGTACGTCTATTAGATACTTCCGATACCCAGTTATTGCAGTGAAGTACATAAAAATAAAGTAAAATCAGTAAATTACAACAAATTTTGGTATAACACCCGCCCCAAAAATTTCCGTACCCCCGCCCCCTATTCCCCCGCCCCCTCTCCCCCCGGCCCCCGCCCCTTTTATCCCCGTCCCCGCCCCCTTTATCCCCGTTCCCCGCCCCCTTTACCCCCGTCCCCCTTATCCCCGTATCCCCGCCCCCCCCTGTCCACCCTCTCAATTAGCAACTCAGTTATAGATCAGAAAACAGTAGCTAATCAAATTAACCTGAATTTGATGAAAGCAATATAAGGTCACGTGCCGTGATGCGCAGTTTGACAGTAGCACCACCCACTTTCCACGTCTTTCGTCCTAAATATTCATGACGCTCTGCCGAAACTACCAATCAGGAATTAATGTCAGAGTCGCATCGCCTACGTCACGGAAATTTACCCAGAATGTAATCATGTGGAACCCTATGTCAAACACAAAGATGGAAAACAAATTGATTACACGAGAAATAATTATTGTCATTAATCGGTTCGGCTTATTAAAGCGGTAAGTACACTTTGACAGTGCCGACTTTAATTAAGCATGTTTTGGTACCTTCTTATGAGCCTTAATTTTATTTGGCGATCAACGAACATCGTCCGGAAAAAAAAAAACAAACAAAAAAAAAAAAACACGAATAATGCCTCGGAGACGGACACATTAGTCTCCGATGGTCCGGATCGCGCATTCTATCCCCACAGATGGTAGCGATTTATTATGAAACACATAAATTTGCTACTGTCATTCGCTCCTTCCACTGCTTCAAGACTGGCAGTTACAAGTTTCTTGCGGAAGGGTGTTCAATGTACTGGTTAACCGCTTATTGTATAAGCATGCCCCCTCTTTTTTATTGGCGCGATTCATAAAAAAATGCTGTTCCCCATTCCATTTCGCATAGACCAGACTCGTAAAGCAATTGCAGTAAACTCCCTTTTAAGTCAGTTGCAGTTAGCTCCCTTAAAACAGTAAAACCTGCTGTGTCAGAAACTTACCCCGCATTTATCAGGGTACAAATGAATATTGTTACGTTATTCTCTTACAGTATAATACATTAATAACATTATATTTATTGGCTTATACAGCACTTTTCAGAACTTTCGTTTCCATGTAAAGTGTTCCATTTTTGTGTCCAACATTCGATATGCAAAACAAAGACTTATTATTAATTCATGACATTGTAATTAATTAATTACAGCAAAAGTTTTAAAAATCAGTGCAAGAATTACTTCCAAGTCCCCCACACATTTCACATTATACTGACTCTTGAATCTATTGCTGCAATTAAAGGAATCAGTAAATGAACACCTTTTTTCTGACAAGTTAATTCTTTGGCGAAAAATGGCCAAAATTTGGCTCAAAATCTGGCTCAAAGTTAAAGAAAATGGCACAAAAAAAATCAAATTGGCGAAAATGGTGGCGAAAGAAAAAGAAATCCTAGTGCGAACCCTGCTGCAGCCTTATCAGAGGAGAAATACCAATAGTGTTGAAATATTTTGAATTCATGTTTACTAGATAACATCACTGTAGGACATGGTAATATAGCATGGTCAAACCTATCATGGGATTTACATTGTAACTCCATGAGTTACAGGCCCTTGGCCCTGATTCGGGTATACACAATACACCAACCCACTGGGTATGTGTGTACAAGGTTTCAACTTTGTAACCTGTACTGTTCTTGAGAAAAGTGTGATGAAAATTTTTCATTAACAGCAAATTAAAAAAGGGATGTTACTAAGAGACATAAGCCCTTTGCCCTGATTCTGGTATACACGATACATCAGCCCAGTGTCCATGTGTGTACCAAGTTTCAACTTTACAGCTTTCATAGTTCCTGAGAAATCTGTCACAAAAATTTTTCATTATAAATGGCAAATTGTAAAGCCTATCAAGGGTTGTCACTCCGAGAGTTATATGAGTCCTTTACCCTGAATCCAGCATACACAATACATCAGCCCACTCTCCATGTGTGTACCAGGTTTCAACTTTGTAACCCTTACAGTTCTTGAGTAAAGTATGACGTAAATTTTACTTTATTGGCAAATAGTAAAGTCTATCAAGGGATGTAACTCAAAGCTATGTGTACCAGGTTTCAACTTTGTAACCCTTACAGTTCTTGAGTAAAGTATGACGTAAATTTTACTTTATTGGCAAATAGTTAAATCTATCAAGGGATGTAACTCAAAGATTCATAGGCCCATGGCCTTGATTCTCGTATACATGATATATCAGCCCATTGTCCATGTGTGTGCCAAATTTCGACTATACAGCTTTCATAGTTCCTGACAAATCTGTAACGAAAACTTTACATTACAGTCTAGCAGGTTTTACCAGATTCCTAGAAAGAAAGGGGTTTCTTAGCCCATCATGACTCCATCAAGAATCCCTTTAAAATCATTCGCCATGACATGGTATCTCCCTCTTGAAGCTAATTTATGAGTATCATTCTAAGTTAAAACCACATGATGATAAACTAACAAATGGATTGAACTGATCATATGTTTCTGATGCTCTTTCTGAAAAATGAATTTTACAAATGGATTTTGATCGAGACATTTAAGTATTAAGTTGTGCAGACCCATCCTGTTTAAGAGTGTTTTACAAATTTATTGTGAGTTTACCAGTGCCAGACAGGTGGAAGAGACATTTGCCTGAAATCTCAGTACCTGATTTTGCAAATTGTCTCTGGAGGCATTTGCATGAAATGTCAAAACCTGTTTTCTGGGAAAAATAATAAAAAAAATATTTCAATATGTCCTCAGCTGAAAGATTTACCCGGTATGCTAAGGGTTAACCTTTACCACTCTCTGGGCAATTTCAGCAGACAGCATACTAAAACATTTGTCTTATTTTTCCCAGAAAACAGGACATTTCATGCAAATTTGCAAATTGGACAATTTGCATGAAATGTCAAACCCTTTTTCCTCAGCTGAAAGATTTACCCGGTATGCTAAGGGTTAACCTTTACCACTCTCTGGGCAATTTCAGCAGACAGCATACTGAAACATTTTTCTTATTTTTCCCAGAAAACAGGATTTGACATTTCATGCAAATTGGACAATTTGCATGAATGTCAAACCCTTTTTCTTTGGGAAAAAATCTTTATTTTCCCCAGAAAACAGGATTTGACATTACATGCAGATCAGTAAATAGGATTTGACTTTTCATGCAAACTGCCTCCATTGGAGACAATTTGTATGAAATGTCAAATCTGCTTTCTTGGAAAAATTGTCTTATCTTTAGCTCACTTGAGCCAAAATGACGGACTTTTTGTTGTCGTCTGTCCGTCCGTCTATGCGTCCGTTAAATGTTTTCAAACAACTCCTCTGAATCCGCTGAGCCAATTTGGCTCAAATTTCATATGGAGCCGCCTTAGCTCTGGAGAATTAAAGATTGCTAAAATGGTGGGGGTCTGTTGACCAAGATGGCCACCAGGTCCATATATAGTAAAACCTTCAAAAATCTTCTTCTCCAGAACCGAAATGCCTTGGAATTGAATCTTTGTTCAAATCTTTGGGGAGGGAGGTCTACCAAAATTGCTAAAATGATGGTCGTACATTGACATTTGACCTTTTTACGGTGAGGCCAAGTTTGCTTCCCTATGCATTTATATTGGCCCCACATTTGTATGGGAAAAATGTTGAGAATTTCAAACGACTTCTGCTCTGAAGCCAATGTTGCTCAAATTTCATGTGGAGCCTCCTTGGGATAGCGGAACGAATGATTGCTAAAATGGTCAAAGTCCATTGACCAAGATGCCATGCCCATATATGGTAAAAACCTTCAAATCTCTTCTTCTCCAGAACCAATTAAGCCCTGGGGCCTAATCTTTGCACAAATCATCGTGGACAGGTCTACCAGAATTGCTAAAATGACGGGCCCACGTTGACGTTTGACCTTTTCATGGCAAGGTTGCATTTGCTTCCCCCTTGCTGAATCTTGGTATACAGCATCAGGGACTCAAAGGCAATGATGATACTAGGATGACCATTGACCTTTTTTGTTAAGGTTAAATTTGTGTCCTAGTTGCTGTGGCAATACTGAAAGAAGTTGCATGGCATTTGCAGATATGCAATAGCTTTTTTTATCAGGTGAGCGAATCGTGGCCCATGGGCCTTTTGTTTCCAGAGAACAGGATTCGACATTTCATGCAAATCCATTGGAGACAATCTGTATGAATTTGAAAGGTCAAACCTGTTTTTTGGGAAGAATAAGTAAAATGATTCAATATGTTGTCTGCTGAAAATTTTAGCCCGAGTGCAGTACTAGCACAAGCATTAAGGATTAATCCTTGCCAAGTTAGAACAAGCATAGTTTACTGCTTGTTGATATGTCTAAAACAATGCTTGATGACTGGCAATGGCAGTGGTGTGCAGTATATCTAGGTCTACATATTTTGCTCAGGCCTGTCTGTCTGAATATTTAGTTTCAATATGGTACGTTAACTTTTACCACTCTCTGAACAAATTCAGCAGACTAAAAACTGATGATATTTTATTTTTCCCAGAAAACAGGATTTGACATTTCGTGCAAATTTTCTCCACTGGAGACAATTTCCATGACATGTCAAAACCTGCAATCTGGGAAAATGTGAAAAATATTTCAATATGACGTCTGCTGATAAAATTTTACCCAGAGTACTAAGAGTTAAGCAACATCCCATTAAATGTTCTCTTTAACCCTTTCACTACTGCATACAGGGAAAATTGCTCTGCAAACAATGTAGATCCTGATGACATGGCTCATTACAAGCCGTCTCATCAGGTTCTGCATTGTTTGCCTTTCAGGTTTCAAATTTTGTCAAATTTTCTTGTCTAACAACCCTTTTGACATAACATTTGAATGGCTTTCACCTGTGTCTGCCCATTATGTTATTGGAAGTCCAACCAGCTGTCAGGAGTCTGCAGTCAGAAAGTTTATGACTATAATAAATTAGCTCTACTGCTGAGATGTAGCCGTAAACCTCATATTCAGAGTCGGAGCAAAATTCCTGGGCTGAACTGTAGACCTGATTAATGGTAAATTGTAAAACTTATCAAGGGCTGTAACTCCAAGATTTATGGGCCCTTACCTCTGATTCTGGTAAACAGGATACATCAACACACTGAGTATGTGTGTACCAAGTTTCAACATTCAATTTTGTTAGTGTGTATATATATATATGTATTGTGACAAGACTGCTTACATCTTTTGTATCCACATAAATGTTTCTTTTATATCTCTGTGAAAATGTATTTTGTGGTACTCATTAGAAGTTCTTTGATGAGGCACTTCTAAGGAGTACCCACAACATATGTTTCCAGAAAATTAAGCAAAAGATCAGCAGTTTTTGGTTGAAAAAAAAAAAAGTGTTTTATTTGCAGCTGAGATTCTATAGCTGTTTTAAGCATAAAATGGGAATACCTTTATAACAGGTTCCATTACTGAATGTTTTCAGATATATTTGTACAACCAAGTTTAAAGACAGGTCATAAAGCCTTTGTATCTAAATAAATGGTCATTTTTTTTCTGTAAAATCTATGACTTTGTATGGATTTTACTTTGGATCCCAACAATTACTTGCTATTTACAGCTGAATGCAAAATACATGTAGTGTGAAAAATATATATGGGGGCTTATGGCCGTTATTAACATCAGTGAGCTACATGTACAAGAATGGGGTGGTTGGGTGATGTGAAGGTGTCGTGTATCTTACATCACCAGGGCATCTAACTGATATTGGCTTACAGTTGGGCAAGGCCTGCTATCCTTGTAGCAGGTAAGGGTAGATGGGGTATGTTTTTTATTGTCCCCCGCCTTTTCAAAGAAAAGCGGAGGGACACTGTTTTCTGCTTTCCGTGGTTCCGAATTTTTAGTAGGTACCTTGTCCCCTTAACTCCTCCCACAGTTTTTGTCCGATCCTTTTGAAACTTAACAGGGGCTTTTAAGATGGTCTGAAGATATGCATGTGGTTTTTTCAGAATCCTGAAATTATTTTTTATCACTTTTTACACATTTTGAACTTAGACATTTTTTGAGTTCTAATATAACAGAAGTCTATAGGGAGTAGGTATCTTGTCCCCTTAACTCTTACCACAGTTTTTGGCCGATCCTTTTGAAACTTTACATGGGATTTTAGGATGGCTCTAAGATAAGTACATGCAAGCCATTGGAGACTGGTAAAAAGAGCAACCTGTTTACGTTATTTGGTTACTAAGCTTTGGAGGAAAGGGCTGCTTTCCTCCTTAGGTTAAATACAGTATAGGGCTTTAAATTAGTGGTATACTGAAGATTATTTAAAGTTGTATATCTGCTCAAAATGACCCAGGTCATTGTTGCTCAAATAAAAAGAGTAAAACTTCATCTCACACAGTTCAAAAACACTTTTCACACTTTGGATCATTTAGCAAACTGCTTCTTTTATGGTGTAAACCAGTTTAATCTACACAGACTGAGTGAATATGCATGCTTCTGTGTGTATTGATTTTTGACCGGGTCACTAAAAATTAAATAGACTGAAATAAGATGCCAAAATAGCAGTTTATAGCTCGCCGGAACTATGTCCCTCGAGGGCTTATGTTGTCATCCAGTCGTTTGCATTGGTGTCTGTTCATGTCCACATCAGCATCCGCATTAGCACAATGTTTAAGCTTTCAAAGGTGTTCATAGATTTTTTTTTCAATCATTTAAGGTACTGCTTTCATATTTAGCCCACACCTACATGTAAGGGTAAAACCTTTCAATAGCAAACACCCCCATCCCCAAGTTACAGCCTCTATATAGGTCAAGGTCAGTTCACACTTTGTCATTTACACCTATGTTTAAGTTCTGCATTTAAGTTTTGAAAAGTGTACGTAACCGCTGAAGTATTCAAGATACCACTTTGATATTTGGACCACACCTACCTTAGGATTAGACCTTTCAATAGCACACACCCCTTCCTCAGTTTAATCTTCTGCCTAGGTCAAGGTCAGGTCATACTTTGTCATTTAAACCCATGTGTAAGTTCTGCATTTAAGTTTCCAAAAGTGTATGTAACTGCTGAAGTATTCAAGATACCGCTTTAATATTTGGCCCCCACCTATCTTAGGGTAAGACCTTTCAATAGCACACACCCCTTCCTCAGTTTAACCTTCTGCCTAGGTCAAGGTCAGGTCATACTTTGCCATTTAAACCCATGTTCAAGTTCTGCATTTGAGTTTTTAAAGTGTACGTAACTGCTGAAGTATTCAAGATACTATTTGAATATTTGGCCATCACCTACCTTAGGGTAAGACCTTTCAATAGCACACATCCTTTTCTCAGTATGACCTTCTGCCCAGGTCAAGGTCAGATCATACTTTGCCATTTAAACACATGTTCAAGTTCTGCATTTGAGTTTTGAAAAGTGTATGTAACTGCTGAAGTATTCAAGATACCGCTTTAATATTTGGCCCACACCTACCTTAGGGTAAGACCTTTCAATAGTACCCTTTTCTCAGTTTGACCTTCTGCCTAGGTCAAGGTCAGATCATACTTTGTCATTTACAGCTGCGTTTAAGTTTTGAAAAGTGTTCATGACTGCTGAATTATGTCAGATGTAGCACCAACCTAACATGTAAGATAAACCGGTAGCTTTCATATTTTGTCCACACTAACATAAGGGAAGACGTTTCAATGGCATACACTCCATCCCTCAGTTTGACATTCTTCCTCATCAAAGTCAGGTCATACTCTGTCATTTACAGCTATGTTTAAGTTCTGCATTTCATCTTTAATATCTAATGATTGTTTTCATATTGGATCACCCCTTTCTGGCGAGCTGTGTTGTCTTCTGACAACTCTTGTTCTTACAGGGGTCTGAACTGAATCAAGATTTACTTGAAAAAATATCTATAAATAAGCAATGAATGAAAAACATGGTTTTTTAGGATGTATACTGCTTTAACCTAAATACTGGGGACTTGACAATCTCATCAGAGACTTTGCTATATATCATTATGTTCTGTTGTATCCAATGATATTCTGCAAGTGGACAGCAAAGGCCCTGATCAGACTGGGTGGATTGAGTTCTGCTTTCCATGTCCCCATGTGCTCCAAACACATATTCCCATAGCTCATTACATAATGCACAACCTGTGCAAAGGGCTCTTATGTCATATGCAATCAGCAAAGGTCCATATCAGCATGTGCATCTGTGCAGTCTGATCTGGGCATTTTCTGTCAACATATACTATAGTGTTCAAGATATTCTTTGATTCTGTAAGTGGATATCTAAGGCCAAGATCAGCCTGCAGGAATGTGCTGGCAGATCTGGCTCTGTGTTGTCCAAAAATTGCATAATGGCCCTTTTCCTTTGTTGTAGGTCAAATTCTTTTGTAAAAATACAAACAGTATCTACTTTGTATCTAGCTACCCTTCTTATCAGAACCTGTATGAACCTACCTCCTCTGTGAGATTTACTCCATAATCTTTAGACCAGGCATTGACACTATAAAGCTTAGTGTTACATATGCTATTCAAATCTATTGGCTCCTCAGGATTTACCCGTCCAAGGTCAATCATCCTCTGTAGCTGCAATAATGACAAGGGAGGGTACTCTCGCCTCAAACTGGAAGGTAAAGAAGGAGACATTGCATGAATAAACGACTGGTATGCGACAATCACATTTGCAGCTTTACAGACAAACAAAGTAGTGAAAACTAGAATGTGCAGTCAATGACAGGACATCGCAAATCCCCATGCTTGTTGCTAATAGCATGACTGACTGAGGGACTGACAGACTTGCACATATTACCATGAGGGGAGGTCATGTAGCATTATAGTCAATTGTTACATCTCATTTTTCATTAAAAAAAAAATGTTCATAACAGGAGCGAAAAAGAGAGAGCAAAAAAAAAAAACAAGAGGCCCACGGGCCACAGTTTGTTCACCTGAGTGACATAGCCACTGCAGACATGCAGATGTTATGCAACATTTTTCCAATCCTATCATCGCAACTAATGAAAATATCATCATTTGAGCAGTTCTTAGTTCTGAAGAAGAATATATGGGCCTGACAGTCAATGGAGCATGATCATTTGAATAAACTATCAATCACATTTCAACAGAAGGATCAATGTGAAATTTGGTGGAAATTGGCTAAGCTGTTTCTGAAGAATCATGATTTTAAACATGTAAACAGCACAGTGGCAGGGAAATATTATAAATATAAACAAGATGATGGCCATCTTAGATTTCCAATCAGAACAATTTTAACTACTGTTGATCTACAAGTCACTTTGATACTTTCAATATAAATGTATATGGGCCATACAAATGGGGAAGAAAATTTGACCTTAAAGGTAAAAAGGTCAAATGTCAACATAGAACCATCATTTTAGCAATTTTGGTAGATCTCCTGTCCCCCATAATTTGTGCAAAGATTAGGACCCTGGGCTTATTTGGTTATGGAGAAGAAGATTTTTAAAGGTTTTTACCATATATGGGCATGGCAGCCATTTTGATCAATGGACCATACCCATTTTAGCAATCTTTCATTCTCCTGCCCACTGAGGCTCCGCATGAAATTTGAGCAACACTGGCCCGGAGGCTTCAGAGGAAAAGCCATTTGAAATTATCAACATTTTTTCCATACAAATGTATGGGGCCCATACAAATGCATACAGAAGCAAATTTGACCTCGCCGTAAAAAGGTTAAATGTCAATGTATGACAATTATTTTAGCAACTTTGGTAGACCGCCCGTTCCAGATGATATATGCAAAGATTCAGCGACAAGCCATCCTCGGTTTTGGAGAATAAGATTTTTAAATGTTTTTTCCCATACAAATGCATAAGGAAGCAAACTTGACCTTTCCGTAAAAAAGGTCAAATGTCAATGTATGACCATTATTTTAGCAACTTTGGTAGACACCCTGTCCCCGATGATTTATGCAAAGATTCAGCCCCAAAGCATCCTCGGTTCTAGAGAAGAAGATTTTTAAAGGTATTTATCATATATGGCCATGGTGGCCACCTTGGTCAACGAAATGTGACCATTTTAGCAATCTTTTGTTCCCCCTACCTAAGGAGGCTCCATGTGAAATTTGAGCCAAATTGGCCCAGAGGCTCCAGAGGAGAAGTTGTTTGAAATTCTGAACATTTTTCCCATACAAATGCATAAGGAAGCAAAATTGACCTTACCGTAAAAAGGTCAAATGTCAATGTATGACCATTATTTTAGCAATTTTGGTATCCCTCCCGTTCCCAATGATATATGCAAAGATTCAGCCATAGGCATGCTCGGTTTTGGAGAAGAAGATTTTTAAAGGTTTTTCCCATACAAATGCATAGGGAAGCAAATTTGACCTTGCCGTAAAAAGGTCAAACGTCAATGTACGACAATTCTTTTAGCAATTTTGGTAGACCTCTCGTCCCCGATGATTCCTGCAAAGGTTCAGCCCTAATGCATCCTCAGTTCTGGAGAAGAAGATTTTTAAAGGTTTTTACCATATATGGGCGTGGCGGCCATCTTGGTCAACGGACCGCGACCATTTTAGCAATTTTTCGTTCTCCCACCCTAAGGAGGCTCCATATGAAATTTGAGCAAAATTGGCTCAGCGGCTTCAGAGGAGAAGTCGTTTGAAAATGTTAACGGACGGACGCACGGACGGACGGACGAAAAGTGATCACAATAGCTCATCCTGAGCGGAGCTCAGGTGAGCTAAAAAAATGCAAGTATGATGAGATTGTGTATATACATGTATGTCAGACCTGTTACCGATTACATACAAATGTATTTGATTACAATTACAATTACTTTGTAATTTCATGATTACATATTACAATTACAATTACATCTTTCCTGAATGTAATCAATTACAATTACATTACAATGTAATTGATTACAATTACAATTACTTTCTTGTTGTTCTGTGTTTAAAAAAATTCTGGTTTAAATTAATAATCTGTTTTATTGTTCTTTCAAAGCTTCATGCATGGCATACTATATCTTCTGACAAGATGTTATTCATATTCTTTATACCATATATTCATTTTTTTATGATATTCCATTTACTATACATTTTCTATGATGTATGGTTATTTTTTACTCTTCCTCTTGATACCATGAGCTGGTTCAAAGACTTATAGTGCCTGGCTTTTGTAATACTCCCTGGGGTGCAATATAATTCTGTCAGGCTGTTCATCTTAAGCATTGATATATAAAAATGAAAACAACAATGGAATTAAATCAAGTTTTCATCTGTTATAAATAAGTTTAATTTGCATAAGAGCATTATTAAGCTTCATGGAACAAAGGAAAGAACAATCCCTTCTCTATCTAAAAATGTAGTGTGGTGGTTGATCTGGAGTTTTGGGGGGGGGGGGGGGGGGGACAAAAAAAATCAATCTTGGCCCGGGGCTGTACAGTTTAAAATTTGCAGTGAATAAGTTTTGTTAGGACATTGCTTTACCTGTCAGTAGACCAGATAAGAGGAGTAAATTGCTGATAATTGAAGGATAATTTTCCTTATCTTGCAACGAAAACATATGTTGTGGGTACTCATTTGAACCGTCTTGTCAAGATGGTTCAAATGAGTACCCACAACATATGTTTTCATTGAGAGATAAGAAAAATTATCCCTGAATTATCACTAATTTACTCCTCTTATTTGGTCCTCTGCCTGTATGAAAGAACCAGCTCAAAACCTGTCAATGTCCTCAGGCAATATGTCAAAACTTAACACAGGTACTTTACAAAAGGGTATAATTGGGCCAGTTTTAGTAAATGCCATAAATAATTCAAGTATTTGGATACTTGATAAATAGGCCTATGCAAACAATGAAGAAAAAGTACATCAGGGTCTACATCCTTTCAAATTCAAATGTCATTGTTTAGATGCAGAAATATATGACAAGATCACACTCCAACTATAAATTATGACAGGTCAACTTTAGCCACTTAACAATTGTCCAAATGTATATAACTTTTACAGTAGGTCATCTGACATGAGAGGTATTGTTGACAGCATGCACACAATAAACATGAAATTATATAAGTCAGTAAGTTACTGTAAAAACACTAAAATTTTCATTTTCCATATTACATGTGTGGAGACAGTGAAGGCTCTGGTGGGACTGCACAAATTCAAAGCTTCACCTGAAATGCCTCTTTTGGTGCATGCCTTTACCATTATCACATGGATTAGTCAATTCTGATCTGGATCTGCAAGGTTTGCCTGTCTGTCCGAAAGTATACGGTAGATTTCCTATTAGTTCGAACACACGAATAATTCGAACACCCCTTACTGTTTTGAAATCACCTCCCGAAAATTGCTCTTTTAGTCCGAACAGTCACGTATTTTTGTCAAACTCATTTTTAAATAGTTCGAACACGTGAAGTACGATTCACAAACTGTATATGTATAGTTCGTTGATGAACATTACGTACCTCGAATTTCCGTGTGCAATCCGATGAAAAAAAATGATACACATGAATTGTTACACAAAAGAAAATAAACTTAATTTAACAAAGAAAGCAGTCACCAACGAAAGTACCTCGCCGCTTATGTGACTGATCAAAATAGTGACCGAAGCACTCGGGTCAACGCATTCTCGCAGGCAGTTGAAAATTTATGTAATTTGTAAAGCTGATTCTGAAGGGCCTAAAAACAAATCAGAATTCGTTTTTTTTTTAAAGCGCAGACTCATCTGGATCTCTGTATTTTGCAATGGTTATAAGGTACAATTTTCCTCGTTGCTATTCTGCAGGTGGTCATTTAATACTGAAACCAAAAAAGGTATCTTACCGATTGTAAAAAAAAAAAAAAAAAAAAAAAAGCCAAAAATAGGGCAGGGTGTCACATCGCCTTATTCCGATCAGGACCTACTCTGTTAGCTTGACAGAGTTTGCAGGGCCTAGAAACAGAGCGTCGTTTCAAACAGTCAATGCGCAGGCTGGTCCAGGTCATTGTATCTTGCCCAAAAAGTAAGTTACTATTTTGCGGATCATGAGTCTACCTCTGCATGAATCCCATGCAGCGTCCTACTGACAGGCTTACAATATTTCTGTTCCGACAAGTCAAAAAAAAAGTACCTTATCGCAAATATGAAAAAGGAAGATCCAGATTAATGTGCTCATATGCGCAGTCCGATAAGTCAAAATATTGTGCATACTTACAAGGCCTGACATTCTTTATGTAAATATTAGCGGTTTTATTATTCTGAGTAGCCTGCGCAGCCGATCTGGTTGCGATTAATTTGTTTGAACAAAATAAGGTCTGTTTATCACAGTTCAAATTTCTAGTAACATCAAAAGGATTATAAAAGTGGCCGATTCCTTTGATGGCAATAGGTTTGTTCACCCGTCAATCATGTGGCCAGTTGGTGAATGTGTCATTGAAATGTATCTGATTAACCTTTACAGCTCTGTGGGCTAATTCAGCAGACAACAAATTGATCACATTTTTCCAAGAAAACTGAATTTGACATTTCATGCAAAATGTCTTCATTGGAGATAACTTGCATGAAATGTCAAACCTGTTTTGGGGACATATATGCATCAGAAAAAATATTTCTGAAGTAATTTTGCCCAGAGTGCTAAGAGTTCAGTCTTTTTTTTTTTTTTTTTTTTTTTTTTTACATCTAATTTCCTTACCCGTTTTACCTACTGGACCAATCCGAAAATCTGTGCAATTATTTCCCGTGTTCATTGTAAGGAAAAAACGAATTGGTTTTAGTGTTCCTCGGGGATGGATAACATTTTGGAACATAATGTGATTTTAATTAGTCTGGATTAGTAAATTTCTGTCAATGGACGAAGGTAAACATTATAGCTTTCTACCGGCTTAGATGATCGGCATTTTCCGTGACCACGTGGCACCACCGGACTTGCCGAAAATGCCGATATGGCCGAAGATCTTGATAATATAGACAGGTCTGGTTTTTGGGGGCATTTTTTTTTTTTGTGTGTGTTGAAAAATCACAGTCTCATAGGCGGATTAATACAGTAACCGCAATGGACAGAACCAGGTTGATCCCAGAGGAAAAAAAAATAATTCGGAAATTGCGGGGGAAAAAAAAATGAGTCGCGGCGATTTTTGCGGGTCGGTCAGAGCACAACAAACTTACAAAAGTTTAAGGATGGCCTTAGTTCTTCTTTTACACCCAAGAAGCCCAACTGGTTTTAGAGTAAATAAATTTCTGTCTCCTGAAATGAAAAGACCCGCAGAGAAGAGCGGAAGACCAAAATGCACTGAAAAGCCGGTAATCAGTGTTTTAGCATCGGTGTATTAGCGCTTTATAATTATCGCTTAACCCTTTAAGAGCCAAGCAAAATTTGTAGCTGACAAAATTTTGATTTTTTAGCCATTATTATTTTTTTTTATCAGAGAAAAAAGTTTTGACATTTCATGTGAAGCATCTGCTTGACTGATGATTCACAAGAAATCTCAAGGCTTAGTTCTCTGAAAAACTTAAAAGTAAAACTGTTTTCTGCTGCAGTTGTGATTGGCGCAATAAGGGTTAAATGAAGTAATACCCTTTACACGCTCTTGCATTCCTAATTTAGCAACTTATCTGTATCTCCGTTAACCCTTAAACCGCCAGTCACAACTGCAGCAAACAACATTTTTTTCTTTTTCTTATTTGTCAGAGAAATTAAGCCCTGACATTTCATGTGAATTGTCTACTTGGTAGACAATATTGGTAGACAATTCACATGATATGACAAGACTTGTTTTCTCTGAAAATAGAAAAAATAAATACCACAAATTTTGCTTGGCACTTTAAAGGTTAAATGTCTTCACAACCTATGTTAACATCAAAGCGTTTTCGGCTCAGATTTCATTCATACATGACACGAGGGCCTTTACAGTTATAGCTGATTGACAGCCAGTTTAAACTAACCCTTGAAGCGCTAAGGAAAAATTTTAGCAGACGACGTTTTGATTTTTTTATTTATTTAAAAAAAAAAGTGAAATAAGAGAAATGAGTGATGACATTTCGTTCGCAGATGATTCACATGAAATGTCAAGACTTTATTGTCTGAAAAAAGTAAAATACACAAATAAAATAAAATAAATAAATAGAATTTTTTCTGCTGCAGTTGTGATTGGCGCTCTAAGACTTAGTTAGGCATGCGGTAGAATGGAAGCGCCAAGCAAAATTTGTAGCAGACTTTTTGAATTTTTTATTCTTTATTATTATTTTTCTTGACACTTCATGTGAAGCATCTGCTGGGCGGACATTTCACATGAGATGTCAACTTGTTTATCTGAAAAATAAGAAAAACTCAAAATGTCATCTGCTGCAGACGATTCACCTGAAATGTCAAGACTTAAAATCTCCGAAAAAAAAAAAAATAAAAATAAAAACAAGTTAAGTTTTTTTTTTGTTTTTTTTTTTGCTGCTGTTTATTTGGATTAATTAAAACTGTACAGAAGGCAGCGCTAGATTGTATATTAACCCATAAAGCGCCAAGCAAAAGTTTTGTTGTTGTTTATTATTTATTTTTCAGAGTAAATAAGTCTTGAAATTTCATGTGAAGCAATTGCTTAGGAGATGATTCACCTGAAATGTCAAGACTTTATTCTCTGTAAAAAAAAATAAATAATAATAAATAAATAAATAGAAATAAATTAAAAAAGTTTTTTTTTTTTTTTTTTTTTTTTTTTTTTTGCTGCAGTTGTGAATGGCACTTGAAGGGTTAATCTGTGTTAACATGGTTTCAAAAACCAAACTGGTAGCAACACTTAAGAAGTTCTATGGGAGACATCATGATCTAGTCAATCCCTACAATGTGGCAGTTTCCAGAATTGTTTCTGATGTTTTTGCCAGTGACGCGCCATAAGTAGACTTCCCAAATCCCGGACATACGCTTCTACCGATATTTCCTTCGTTCAGGCCCATGGGCATGGTGGGCGAAGCTTGCTTACCAAGTAATGCTTACTATCCGCGGACGCCTGATTACACCCTTTGTTCTGGGGTCCATGTCTGTTGGTCTGAACATTCTGATTCGTCATTCGTTTATGGATTTATGATTTTGGATTACGGCTTTGGTACCATGACCGCAACTACTTTCTCCAGCTGACTGCAGGTGCTATTTTAAGCATGTTAGTTCTTACCATGCTATGGGCAAATTTAGCAAACGACAAACTGATGACAGTTTTCTATTTTTGTCCTAGAAAATAGCAGCCGACTGTTCTTGCAAATAGTCTCCTCGGGAGACGAATTGCTTGAAATGTCAAATTGTGTACACTGAAAAAAAAAAAATATAAGAAAAATGTTATCAGTTCGTTGTCTGCTGAATCGGTAAAGGTTAACAAGGTCAACAAGTATGTTTCACAGAGATTACCCGTGAGCAAAAATCTGGTGTCCGCAAAAGAAAAAGGGATCTTACAAGAATTATTCGCAACCCGATCGGCTGCGCAGGCTTTTCAAAATAATAAAACTGCTAACATCTTGCGTAAAGAATACCTGTCCTTGTAAGTATGCACTATAAATAAACTAGACCCTTATCGGACCGCGCCGACTTGTCTGGATCAGCAATTTTCGCATTTGCAATAAGGTGCGCTTTTTACTAGTCAGAACACTGGGATTTTCCGGTAGACTCGTGAAACGCAAAATGTTTACTTCTTGGGCAAGAAACGATGGCCTAAATCAGGCTGCGCATAAAAACATTTCTAAGTCCTGTTAACGCTGTCAAGCAAACCGTTGGTCCTGATCGGAATAAACGGATGCGACAACTGCTGCCCTATCATAGTTTTTTTTTTTTTTTTTTTGTTTTGTTTTGGTTGGTAAGGTACCTTTTTTTAATGACCGCTTTCCGTTATGCAAGCGATTAGTTTGATGTTTTTATAGACGGTTTTTGATGATCGCCTTAGACAACTGTCGTGTGTCACGTCCGCACCAAAGTCTAAGGAATGTTGAAATGCATAGTATACGGATGACTTATTACAAATAAAGACAATTATCCGCATCAAAATGATAATGTTACTCTATAACTGAAGAAAGTTTAGAGTGACGTCAATTGTTTATGATTATGACCAGGCTACTGTATTCTGAGGATAAGAAGAAAGTGACATAGAATGTTTTTGTTATTGAAAATGGTCCATTGTTAGGGAATTCGCACAACCATGAGCAATTATCGGTAAATACCGCGAGTTACGTTCTAGTTCAATCAACAGTGGGAAAATAGCTCAAATCGTCGACACATCACACAGGGACTGATGGTTAGTCATTGATTTTTTTTTATCATGCTCGTTCAGTTTTTATCGGAGATTTTCCGCAATTTAAAATAGTTCGAACAGTGTTTTTTTTTCTGAAACTGATTTTCGTATAATTCGAACACCCGGATCAATATTTATTTTTTACCTGTTCGAACTAAAGGGAAATCTACCGTAATACACCATTAAACAACCATGTTATATCCAAACAAAAACGTAGAGATATATAGATAAAAGACTATAAATGTTTGCCAATTTAATTACTTTGATTATTTGCTAATCCATATCAGCTAATCCATGTGTGAAACTTCAATTTCCTTTAATCTCGAAGATGTATTTTTTAAATTTTCTTTTATCTCAAAGATGTATTGATTGTTTTAAACAAATCAATGCAGAGTCATCAAGTCATTAAATGTATACAAATCAAAATAATTATCTCCAATATTCTTGTTTCTTGTCAAGTTGTCAAACCAGAAATGAATTTTTTTTTCAATGCTATTCCTTCTGACTTATTTTATTTAAATATCCATATTGTAATCGTATTGTAATCGTCAAAGTAATCATGATTACAGGCTGTTTTGCAATGTATTCGATTACAATTACAATTACTCGTAATCATAAAAATCAACAATTACAGATTACATTTCGATTACTCAAAACTTGTAATCCATTACATGTAATCACAATTACTATTACAATTACAACAGGTCTGATATATGTTGTATTATTATTTGAAATAAAAATTAAAAAAAAAAAAAAAAAAAAAATTAAGTCCATTTACCAGTATAATTGAAATTACTCTTATGAGTGTTTATTGTATGTTTTTGTTTAAATTCCAGTGTGGTCATTGGTCAATTCAATCGACCAATATTTGCCCTTATTTTCCAATAAATACCACTGGCATGAAAAATACTCATACCTGCCAGCATTTCGCCAACCTTGCGACAGACGGCAAGTGATCACAATAGCTCATCCTGAGCCTCTGACTCTGAGGAGCTAAAAAGGTCAAACGTTAACCTAGCTGGTAGATTTCCCATCCAGGATTACCAGGCTGTATAGTCTATACTTAGACTCAGCCTCACAGTATTCTTGGTTCCAGAGAAAAAGATTTTTTTCAAATGGTTTCCAACATCAATCAGATCTGGGCTGGGTTCAAGGATAATGCCCTTGTGGGGGTGATGGGGGGGGGGAGCAAAATTCCTCCCCTAGAAAATTTTTATCTAATGTCTGTAAAAAGAGGCTGGGCAACATATACTGTGGGTAAATTCTAAGTGGGTATTGTCAATAGCTACTATTTACCCCAGAGTCTGGCAGACCTCCTGAAATTTACCCATAATAAATGTATATGATTTTAGAGGAGAAATAAGAAAAAAATGATTATCTGACTACTGATACTCCTCAGTGAGTAACTTGAATTTGGACCCAGGTACTCGCCTGATTATTAATATACTATATTAACAATTTATACTGAAAAGCTTAACCCTGTCTTTGCAAACAGTGTAGATCCAGATCAGTTGGCTTCTGAAGAAGCCAACTGATCTGGATCTACACTTCTGAAGAAGCCAACTGATCTGGATCTACATTGTTTGACATTAAAAATGTAAATTTGTATTAACAAACTGGATCAAGCCATCTGATTGGCTAAATATCACAAGTGGGTGTGGCATCTTCATTTATTCAGCATGACAAGGGTTAACGCCTTACCATACTTGTTCCAAAATTTCGATTTTACTACCTGTTCATGCGTCAAAAAACTGCTAGACGAGATCAAACAGAGACCCTGATCAGACTGCAATGTTCTGTCGCATTTGATATGGGTCTACACTGATTGTTCAGACCTGTCTGACCAGGGTAGTTGTAGTACTCTTTACTGTACTTGTTCTTAACTTTAAACAAGATTTTTACTAAAATGTACATATACATTGTTACGGGCAATCTGTCAAAAAGTGCTGACAGAAAGGCAAACAATGCAGACCCTGATCAAACCACTTCTTAAGCAGCAGCTTGATCTGGGTTTACACAGTTCACAGTTCCAAATAAAGAACTGTTTTTTTCAACAAAAAGTATTGATGTCTATTTTTACTATTGAACATTGTACATGGCAATGTGTCAGGAAGTGCTGACTAAATAGAAACAAGAGTTGTCAGAAGACAACGTAGCTCGCCCGAAAGGGCTGATCGGATAAGAAAACAATCTTTAAATATTAAAGATTAAATGCAGAACTTAAACACAGGTGTAAATGACAGAGTATGTTTGCTTGTTTGTGTTGAGGTTTTACAGCCCAGTCAACCCAATGGGGTCATGTCGAGCGCGGTCAGTTTACCTAACCACACGTTTACTGGGCAGGCTTAGTCCTCTAAGCGGTTAACCAGTATTGTGCACATTCTTTCGCCAGAAACTGACAACTGCCCTTCTTGAATCAGCGGAAGGGAGAGAATGACCTTAGAAAATATTTCATGATCAATCTCCACGAAAGAATGTTGCCGACCTCGGCGGGGGTTGTCCCGCGACCTCCTGGTCTCCAGTAGGACAGCGCATCAAATGAGCCACTGAGGCCGGCATGAAAGAGTATGACCTGACTTTGATATCGGAAGAATGTCATACTGAGGGATGGGGTATATGCTATTGAAACATCTTCCCTTAGGATGGTGTGGAGAAAATATGAAAGCTATATCTTACATGCTGAATCCCGTAGGTTGGTGTGGACAAAATATGAAAGTTATATCTTACATACATGTACTTCAGCATTCATGTAAACTTTTCAACACCGCTGTAAATGACAAAGTATGACCTGACCTTGATCTAGGCAGAAGGTCAAACTGAGGAAGGCGTGTGTACTATTGAAAGGTCTTACCCTAAGGTAGGTGTGGGCCAAATATTAAAGCGGCATCTTGAATACTTCAGCAGTTATGAACACTTTTCAAAACTTAAATGCAGAACTCAAACATGGGTTTAAATGACAAAGTATGACCTGACCTTGACCTAGGCAGAAGTTCAAACTGAGGAAAGGGTGTGTGCTATTGAAAGGTCTTACCCTAACGTTAGTGTGGGCCAATTATTAAAGCGGTATCTTGAATACTTCAGCAGTTACAAACACTTTAGAAACTCAAATCCAGAACTTGAACACGGGTTCAAATGACAAAGTATGACCTGACCTTGACCTAGGCAAACTGAGGAAGGAGTTTGTGCTATTGAAAGGTCTAACCCTAAGGCTGGTGTGGGCCAAATATTAAAGCTCTATAATCTTGAATACTTCAGCAGTTATGTACACTTTTCAAAACTTAAACGCAAAACTTAAACATGGGTGTAAATAACAAAGTAAGAACTGACTTTGACCTACATAAAGGGTCTAACTTGGGGATGGGGGTGTATGTTATTGAAAGGTCTTACCCTAAGCTAGCTGTAGGCCAAATATGAAAGCAGTACCCTAAACAGTAAAAAAACTATGCACACCTTTGAAAACTTAAACATTGTGCTAACACGGATGTGGACGCCGACAGATGTCAATGCCAACAACTGGGTGACAACATAAGCTGTCCAGGGACATAGTGACGCCGACAGACGTCAATGCCAACAACTGGGTGACAACATAAGCTGTCCAGGGACATAGTCCCGGCGAGCTAAAAATGCGACCCTGTTCAAACCACTTTCATCTGGGTCTACTTTCTACACAGTTCAAAAGCACTTGATAAGGCACTTTTTCAGTAGAAAAGCATCAATATTTTTCCACGGTGTTGTCGGTACTCATTAGAAGTGCATCAGTGAGGCACTCCCACTGAGTACCCACAACATACATTTTTGTGGAGAAGTAAGAAAAATTTTTCTAGGATATCCCATCTTATCTGGAGTTATAGGTATGCTTAGGTAGGTACATGTATGTTGAGCTTCAGTGAGAGAAAATGCACATTCTTGCAGTGCACCCAGCAAAGACTCAGATCAGGCTATGCATCCATGCAGTCTGATCAGTCTTCTCTTAGTGCTCTATGGCTAGCCAAGGATCTACTTTTTCAGATGGACAGCAAAAACTGATTAGACAGTGTTAATGGACAGTCTGGTTGAAGTCTTTGCTGCACACGTCAAAAAGTACAGTTTCATTTACAGTAAACATGGTTAAGCACTAGAGGTAATTCTTACTGCAGAGTTTTGATAATGCTTCAGTCAGCTTTTAGAACTTACTGGTGTCCATAATAATATGGCTCCATTGGCATTTTAAGATAAAATGGCATTTTGTTTCCATCAAAACCAATTCTTGGTAACGTCATCCTAGCACCTTGGCCATTTTTTCCACGACCACTCGAGCCACCTTTTGCCTTTTGTCTTCTTGTTGGTTTCTGAACAAAACAGTATAAAAAGAAGTGTGTTTCAGTAACATATTCTAACTTGGTAAGCTAATATAATATAAATACAAGAAAAACACCTAACAGCATTATGGACGTGTTTTTCAAAAAGGTTAACCTTTGAAAACTTAAAAGGTAAACCTCGGACGTCAGGGGAGATAAGTACATAACGAAGAAAGTGAGAGTTGTCTCTCTTGCATGTGACATACCTACTAGTCCTCCGTTTCATCCCTACCAAATATGAAAGCAATCCACTGAAGAATAAAGGTAACATACAACTTTGAAAAAAGGTTAACCAAAAGGTAAACCTCGGATGATGTCCGACATCACTATTTTAAAGGACAGATTTTTTTTTTAAATCGACAATAATCTTTTTTTTTTTTTTTTTTTGATTTGGGTTTTACAGGCCTTTCAAGAATATTTCACTTACACTGCTGTCGGCCTATTCAGCACACCTAAGGATTTGAGCTGAATTTAAAAAATGTTCGCTAGACCAGTTTTAATTTTTTAATGTACTAGAACGAAGAATAATTTATGATAAATAGAACAAGTTTATTTTCATTTAATTTCTTCATCAAATTTAGCAGATAATAATCTCTCAACTTCACCACCCCCTTGTTTGTGTGTCATAAAAAATGTCTGCCAATGTCGCGCACCTGTTAGAATTTTGCCTGTTGCCTTGGACATAAAAAATGTTTTTAGGTTAAAGATGCATTTCTATGATCACTTATCAATTTAGAATATATTTGTGCCATTTTCATTGTTCACACTGACAAAACCACCTTTTAAATTTCATGTTCAGGGAAAAGGGTCCTTTGGTTTTAGTGAAAACAACATTTTCGTCATTATTTTGAAATAAACTCCTGATTCCCCATGCAAATTGTAATGGCCATGTACCTTTTGATATGTTTCATCACATATGCCCACAAAATGATACTTTGGGATTTTTGAGAGAAAATATTTGAGTGAGCAGCATTGGCAGATGCACCACATTAGGCTATATGGCTGTATATCAAGCAGATTGTTCATCAAAGGTGGGCAAAAACCGGAGAACCCAGGGAAAAAACCATCTGACTATCCGTAAGCAGATCTTGGCTTTCCCACATGTGACCCGAGTGAGGCTCAAACCGTAGTGGTGAGAAACCTATTATGGATTAAGAGTCAGCTCTCCTACCCACTAGGTTTGATCATGAAATTTTTTGTACGGTCATTCTCTCCCTTCCCCTGATTCAAGAAGGGCAGAAGGCGAAAGAATGTGCACAATACTGGTTAACCGCTTAGAGGACTAAGCCTGCCCAGTAAACGTGTGGTTAGGTAAACTGACTGTGCTCGACATGACCCCATTGGGTTGACTGGCCATAAACCTCAACACAAACAAATCCTACCCACTAGGCTACGGGGGGCAAAAATGGGAGAACCCAGGGAAAAACCACCTGACCATCCGTAAGCAGAACTTGGCACATGTGACCCGAGCGAGGCTTGAAACACAGTGGTGAGAAACCTATAATGGATTAAGAGTCAGCGTTCTTGCCCACTAGGCTACTGGGGCCGGCAAATTTCATGAGATCTATCTGACTTGGACCATCTACTCTCTACTGATCCAAAGTGTCTGTGGGCAGTCTTGCAATCACCATTGTTGTTGTTCTTAATCAAAATAAAGCCATATAATGCTGACTATGAACACAACGTGCTATAAAAATTGCTAAGTACTTCACATACAGTGGCAGAGCTTTAAGGATAATCTGCCGGCTGTCCAAACATGGCGGTGAAATTCTGGACATGTGGAACGCTCTAAAGGTGCAGCCAAGACAGCCTTTGACATACAGGTTGATGGGAAGCGTGGGCCTGGGAGGCCCAAGATGACATGGAAGCAGCTGATGGGATTGCAGACAGTGGAAGCTCTCGGCTATAGACCCTCATGATAGACATACCTGGAAATCTGGTGTGAGATCTGACATGCGTGCAGCAAGCCAGTTACCTGGAAGGGGGCCCACTGATGTGGATGTTGCCCCTGTATCTGCACATTAATCAAAAATCCGATGATGATGATGATATGTACATGAATGGACAAGATTTGTATCAGTTTGGGTACCTACGTATATACACATAACTCATGTTTTTATTTGAAAGCTTTTGGATATTTTAATTTCTTGCTGCTCTAGATGGAACATTGTGAAACAAACTGGCATTAGTATTTTATGTATTCATGAAAAAGACATGGGAACTTTTTGTCCCCATATTGCACAAGTTAAAAGTTAGCTTTTTCATAATCATAAAATGCATTTTTATCTATCAATAACCACCTGGCATGCTTTGACATTTAAGTTATCAGTTAAATTTGTGAGACACACATTTCGTTTGTGATTTTTGTTGATATTTTATGATGGCGTGTAGAGGTTGCAAATTTTGCCACCATTTGCCACAGCCGGCAGATTATCCTTAAAAAGATGCATTATTACTCATTCTCATATTATTGTTCATTCTCATGTATACTAATACAGGAAAATAGCCAACACTTAAAAGTTTACAAGTAAATTCTAGCTAAAATAATAATCTTCATCACTTATTTGTTTGCAAAATATTATTTGCAAACACTTTCTGGTGCAAAAAATGTGAACTATGTAAAATTTCCTAATTTTCAAGAGGGTACCCCTAACAATATGCACTTTATAACAAATTGTCGTTCTCTAAAATAAAAAAGCCCACATAGGAGTTGGTATGATTGATGGTTCTGTAAAACGAAAAAATTAAATGCAAGCTTGTGTTCCTTTGTTACGTTTTGAACAATGAAGTTGAGGTGGACATAACATGAGAAATGCCCAAAAATGCCCTAAAAATTGTAAAAATATGAAAATGACAGAATTTCTTACAACTGCTTGAAGATATCATTCAAAACATACCAAACACTGAGGTAAAGTAGTCTGAGTTTGAATTCTCATTGACATTTAACTGATAATACTGGGAAAAAGTTAGGTGTACGATAACTGGAGAAAACAGCATTACCCCACCCACTGCTATATGACTCTCCATAATAGGTTTCTGGTCAACTCGTACCTTAGTCAACTCGTACCCATTTTTGGTTAACAAGTACCTATGTCAACTCGTACCTATGTCAACTCGTACCTTAGTCAACTCGTACCTTTGTCAAATTTTTGGGTTAAGCTGTACCATATTATCTAATTTCAGAAGTCATTCTGCATAGCTCAAGATAATAGGAATATCCAAATAAACATTTTTTCTGATTTCTCCACAAAAATATACCGGTATGCGTTGGGTACTCATTAGAAGGCAGCTCTAATGAATACCCATAACACCCATAACATATACTTTCATACAGAAATAAGCAAAATACCAAAAAAAACATGATGAAAAACAAAACAAAACAAAAAAAACAACATCTGGAGCTGTGTTCTTTGTTTGCTCACAGTCATTGATTGAATACCTTGACTTTAACACTTATCATGCTATGGGCATTCAGCAGACGACAAACTGGCGATATTTTTTTCCTAGAAAATAGGATCTGACACGTCATGCAAATTATCATCTACCTAAGGAGACAATTTGCATGAAGTGTAAAATTTTATTTCCTTTGAAAAAAAAAATCAAAATGTCATCTGCTGAATTTTTTACCCAGTATGCAAAAGTGTTAAAATAAAGGCAACACTTCCTAAACATTGCCCCATTGTTGACTGAATACATGTATATGCAGCATCTGACCAGGGTCTACATTGTTTACTTACCACTGGCAGTCCTTAAGGTCATATGCCAGCAGCATTTGTCAAAATATGGGAGCTCGTTAACTATGGATCACGCTGTGTTCACTGTCCTCAGGTCGTGACTGACTAATTTAGAGATACGAGGGTGAGTCAATAAGCAACCAGCCTATCCCATTTCCGATGGACCGAGATGGTCACGATTTTCATGCTTTGTTTCAATATATGATTTATACACAGGTACAAAATTACACGCGTATCAAGTCATTCTTTAATAAGATATTGAATGTCAAACATGGCTAGTGATGCAAAGGCATGCTTTTCATCTAAAGTTGAGTACCGTGCTGTAATTCGGTACTTGTATTTAAAAGGTAAAACAGGCAAGGAAATACACGGCGAGTTAGCCGATGTTTATGGGTCTTCTGCACCATCTTATGCTCAGGTTAAATTCTGGGTAGGGGAATTCAAACGCGGTAGAATGTCTTTAGAAGATGAAGCCAGGTCAGGACGCCCACTGGATGCCACCATCGAAGAAATGTGTAAGAAAGTTTGGGATCTGGTATACTCTGATAGGCGAATTCAGGTGGAAGAAATAGCGCAGGCATTAGGCATTTCACATGGTAGCGTTTTAACAATCTTACATGATTGTTTAGGTATGTGTAAGCTAACAGCCTGTTGGTTCCCCAAATCCCTTAGCGATGAGCAAATGGCAACCAGAGCATCAGTATGCAGCGCCTTGTTGAAGCGTTTTAGGTCAAAAGATGATTTTCTTTTGCGTCTGGTGACTGTAGATGAGACTTGGGTTCATCATTATGAGCCAGAGAATAAAGCTCAGAGTCGTCAGTGGGTAGGGCCTGGGTCCCTGAGGCCAAAGAAGTTCAAGACGCAACCATCTGCTGGCAAGGTGATAGCCACAGTATTTTTGGACGCAAAAGGCGTTATTATGTTGGACTTTTTACCCAAGAGAAGTACAATAACTGGAGTGTACTATGCAAACTTGTTAGTCCAGCTGAGAACCACCATCCGTGAAAAACGCCGAGGTAAACTCTCTAAAGGTGTTTTGTTGCAACAGGACAACGCGAGAGTCCATACTTGCAAAGTTGCAATGGATGCTGTAGAGCAAAACGGGTATGAATTAATACCACATCCTGCCTATTCGCCTGACCTAGCTCCTAGCGACTTCTTCCTATTCCAAAACTTGAAAAAGGATATCCGTGGACTTCACTTCTGGTCTGATGAAGAAGTCGTGACGGCAGTTGAGGAGTGGGTCAATGGAAAGGACCCTAACTTTTTCAGTTCTGAGCTGATGGCACTTGAACACCGTTGGTCTAAGTGCATCACACTAGAGGGCAATTACATCGAAAAAGAAGAGGTGGATCTCAACCAGAAATAAGTTAGGCTGGTTACTTACTGACTCACCCACGTATGTTAACTGTTCAAAGACCCATCTGTCCAAACTCAACAGACCCAGGTCACGTTGTGCACACCATGCAGCACAACAAGGGTCTGCAAAGGTCCGATTATAGAATAAAATATATTACTACTTGCATATACTTCACATCCCAGACTAGTAGCCAACAGGGTGGACCCAGATCAGATGCCTTATCCCGCAGCACCCGATCTAGGTCCACACTGCGTGCCAAGGTCCGTCTGTCCAAGCAGAACAGACATATGTCATGCCATGCACACCTTGCAGCACAATCAGGATCTGCACTGTTCCGAATACAGAATAAAACGTATTACTACTTGCAAGCACTTCACATTCCGGATGAGTAGCAAACAGGATGGTCCCTGATCAGATGCCATTTCCCACAGCGTCGGATCTAGGTCCACACTGTTCGCCAAGACCAGGTCATGCAATGCACAGCAGGCAGCATAATCAGGGTCTGCACTGTTCAAAATACAAATTAAAATATACTACTACTTGCAAAAATTTCACATCCCAGATGAGTAGCAAACAGAATATTCCTTACATTCTATACATTCATATGAAACCAGTTTTGGCAACTTCAAAATAATTAGTTAAACATGTTTTCTACTATATATTGGCCTTAGCATTCGAATAAATAAATAAATAAATAAATTATTAGCCTCAAAATAGCTAATAAACTAGAGCTGGTGTTTGTAAAACTCTATGCCCCCAACTGCCTGACTCTAACACTGTTTGACTCCAACACTGCTTAGCCATGACGGTAACAACAGTACAAATATATGATTTCAATGTTATTTTATCAAAGGGAAATAACTCTAAAATAGGAGATGATTGGGATAAGAAAAAAATACGGATCACCTATTTTTTCATGAGGAATCAAAACATGAAATTTCAAAACATTAGCATACATGGTTCTAAACTTATGCTATACACAATAAAGCAACGACATTAAATGGCCCGAAATTGCGAAGGGCCATAACTCCAACATTTCATTTAATTGGTTCAAAATTTATTCAGGTGATCTCCTCCTCAATCCCAATCAGTATACCAAATACCATGGCTCTAGTTTAAATACTTTTTGAGATATCTTGCTGAAAAAGTCAAAATGCCTAGAACTACAAAGGGCCATAACTACATCAATTTTTCATGGAATTCCCTAAAAAACAAACCAGGTAATCTCCACATCATCCCCAATCAGCATATAATATTTCAAGACCCTAGCTTAAGTGCTTTTCGAGAAATCTTGCTGACAAGGTCAAAATGAGCAGAACTGCAAATGGCCGTAACTTTATCAATATTTTCATGGAATTCTCTCAAAATATAATCGGGTTATGTACACATCATTCCCACTCACTGTATCGAATTTCAAGAACCCAGCTTAAATACTTTTCAAGATATCTTGCTCACAAGATTTAATTCTGATTTTTTTCAAAGGGGCATAACTTTAAATAAACATGCTAGACAAGAAACACAATACGGGTCGGCTATTTTTTCATTGGGAACCCAAATATAAAATTTCAAAACCCTAGCGTGCAGGGTTCTTAAGATATGGCATGCACAAAAAAAGCTTGATGAACGGACAAACAGTTGGATGGACAAATGAAGGCAAAATAATATGCCCCATCAATTTCATTCGAAACTGGGGGCATAATCAGGTCATCTACTCATCGCTACCAATCTATTCATCAAGTTTCAAGGCTCCAGCTTCAATAGTTTTTGAGATATTTTGTTCACAAGGGAAACATGCCCAAATTTACAAAGGGCCATTACTTATGAAACATTTTTCAGAATTTACAAAAAAGTTAATCAGGTCATCTACTCATCATTACCAATCAATTCACCAAGTTTCAAGTCTCTAGCTCTAATACTTTTTGAGATATTTTGCTGACAAGATAAAAATGCCCAAAATAACAAAGGGGCATAACTCAAGAAGTATATTTCAAAATTTCTTCAAAAGTTAATCAGGTTGTCTACTCATCACTACCAGTCTATTCATCAAGTGTCAAGGCTCTAGTTCCAACAGTTTTTGAGATGTTTTGCTGACAAGGTAAAATTGCCCAAAATTACAAAGGGCCATAACTCATGAAGTATTTTTCAGAATTTCTTCAAAAATTAATCAGGTCATCTACTCATCACTACAAATCCATTTACTAAGTTTCAAGGCTCTAGCTCTAACAGTTTTTGAGACATTTTGCTGACAAGATAAAAATGCCTAAAATTACAAAGGGGCATAACTCAAGAAGTATATTTCAAAATTTCTTCAAAAGTTTATCAGGTTGTCTACTCATCACTACCAGTCTATTCATCAAGTTTCAAGGCTCTAGCTTCAATAGTTTTTGAGATATTTTGCTGACAAGTTAAAAATGCCCTAAATTATAAAGGGCCATAACTCATGAAGTGTTTTTCAGAATTTCTTCAAAAGTTAATCAGGTCATCTACACATCACTACAAATCCATTTACTAAGTTTCAAGGCTCAAGCTCTAACAGTTTTTGAGATATTTTGCTGACAAGGTAAAAATGCCCAAAATTACAAAGGGCCATAACTCAAAAGGCATTTTTCAAAATTTCTTCAAAAGTTAATCAGGTTGTCTACTCATCACTACCAGTCTATTCATTAAGTTTCAAGGCTCTAGCTCCAACGGTTTTTGAGATATTTTGCTTACAAGATAAAAATGCCCAAAATTACAAAGGGCCATAACTCATGAAGTATTTTTCAGAATTTCCTGAAAAGTTAATCAGGTCATCTACTCATCACTACAAATCCATTTACTAAGTTTCAAGGCTCTAGCTCTAACAGTTTTTGAGATATTTTGCTGACAAGGTAAAATTGCCCAAAATTACAAAGGGCCATAACTCAAGAAGTATTTTTCAAAATTTCTTCAAAAGTTAATCAGGTTGTCTACTCATCACTACCAGTCTATTCATTAAGTTTCAAGGCTCTAGCTTTAATAGTTTTTGAGATCTTTTGCTGACAAGATTGCATCCATATTTTTTCAAAGGGCCATAACTCAGAAAAGGGGCATAATCCTGTCAAGAAAAAAAATACGTGTCAGCTATTTTTCATGAGGAATCCATATATGAAATTTCAAAACAGTAGCATTCACGGTTTTAAAGTTCTGCTATGCATCAAAAAGCGTGACGAACGGACGGATGGAAGGACGGACGGACGAACAACCCAGAAGCAATATGCCCCTCCAACTTCTTTGAAGTTGGGGGCATAATGAAAATTGTATTACCTGTGACTGAGAGTGTCTCGCAAATACGATGCCGCCAACAGTCGCAGGCATCACAACTTGAGGCATGCTGACGTGTACCAACAACCTTACTACATGCAATGCAAAGATCAGACATTTTGATTTTATTTAAAGCCTTTGATACTCGTGAAGAGAACTCAAAGATTAATGATGCTTTGAGGACTATGTTTTATGCTGAATAAAGTTATTTGTATTGTATTGTATATATCCAGTAATCGGCAGGGAAAAATACAATAGTACACAAAAGATAATTACCTTTAAAAATTCTTGCTTGTCAGTAGGCCCCGCAAAAACAAAAACAACAGCTCGCCGACAAAATCAAAGGAATTAAAAACAGTCTTCGATTAAAGACTTAGGCAAAATGAGACCAAAAGTGGTACCACTCACTAATGATTTTATTGCCCCTACTTAGGCGCTTTGCAAGGTAGATCAAAGACATGTCCAAAAGAGGTGATTATGAATTACTAGCAGTAGGGTAGTAAAGAGGCTTTCTGAAGGGTAATCAATATTTTTGAGGGGATACCAGATAGTTTGGAAAATTTACTTACTTGGAGAGCATATTTGAATGGTTTATTCATTTTTATCGCACCTGCTTGTAGCAGGGTGCGATATAGGCGTCTGATTTTCCGTCCGTCCGTCTGTCAACATTTATGTCGACGTTCGACATTTATGTCAAAGTTAGTATTCTAATCAACTACAAGACTAAACAACCATCAAACCTTGCATGAAACATCTCCCTGACCTCCTGACTTTGCAACATAGGCGTCCACTTTTCCATATGTCTGTCCATTCGTCCGTCCGTCTGTCAACATTTATGTCGACGTTCGACATTTATGTCAAAGTTAGTATTCTAATCAACTACAAGACTAAACAACCATCAAACCTTGCATGAAACATCTCCCTGACCTCCTGACTTTGCAACATAGGCGTCCACTTTTCCATATGTCTGTCCATTCGTCCGTCCGTCTGTCAACATTTATGTCGAAGTTCGACATTTATGTCAAAGTTAGTATTTTAATCAACTACAAGACTAAACAACCATCAAACCTTGCATGAAACATCTCTCTGACCTCCTGACTTTGCGACATAGGTGCCCACTTTTCCATTCGTCTGTCTGTTCGTCCGTCCGTCTGTCTGTCCATCTGTTAACAGTTCTGTTATGTCGAAGTTCGACATTTATGTCAGAGTTAGTATTCTAATCAACTACAAAACTAAACAACCATCAAACCTTGTATGAAACATCTCCCTGACCTCCCGATGTGACATAGGTGCCCGCTTTTCCATTTGTCTGTCCGTTCATCTGTCCGTCTGTCTGTTAACAGTTCTGTTATGTCGAAGTTCGACATTTACGTCGAAGTTAGTATTCTAATCAACTACAATTCTACAACAACCATCATACCTTGCATGACACATCTCCCTGACCTCCTGACTTGGCAGGTATGTTGACCCAGTGACCTTGACCTATATTTTGCGCTCCATTGACTTTGACACAATTTACGTTGACGTTCCAGATCTTCTCAACTATAAGGCATACAACTACCAAACCTTGCATAGTGCTTCTCCTAGATGTACTGACTTGGCAGGTACCTTGACCCGGTGACCTTGACCTATATTTTGCGCTCCAGTGACTTTGACATATTTTGCGTCGACGTTCTATATCTCCTCGACTATAAGGCCTACAACCATCAAACCTTGCAAAGTGCTTTTTCTCAATGTACTGACTTGGCAGATACCTTGACCTGGTGACCTTGACCTATATTTTGGCTGCAGTGACTTTGACATAATTTACGTCAATGTTCCAGATCTCCTCAAGTGTAAGACCTCTAGCCACCAAACCTTGCATAGTGCTTCTCCTAGATATACTGACTCGGCAGGTATCTTGACCCGGTGACCTTGACCTATATTTTGAGCTCCAGTGCCTTTTACACATTTTACGTCAACGTTCAATATCTCCTCAACTGTAAGGCCTACAACCATCAAACCTTGCATAGTACTCTCCTCAATGTACGGACTCCGCAGGTACCTTCACTGGGTGACCTTGACCTATATTTCGCGCTCCATTGACTTTTACACCTTTTACGTCACCCTTCCATATGTCCTCAACTGTAAGGCCTTCAACCACCAAACCTTATATAGACTTCGTCTCGATGTACTGACTTGGCAGGTACCTTGACCTGGTGACCTTGACCTATATTGTGCACTCCAGTGACTTTGACACATATTATGTTGATGTTCGGTATCTCCTCAAATATAAGACCTACAACCACTAAACCTTGCATAGTGCTTCACCTCATTCCACTGGCTTGGCAGGTACCTTGACCCGGTGACCTTGACCTATATTTGACACATTTTACGTTGATGTTTGATAACTCCTCAACTATAAGGCCTACAACCACCATACCTTGCATTGTGCTTCTCCTTGATGTACTGAATTAGCAGGTACCTTGACCCATGACCTTGACCTATATTTCATGCTTCAGTGACTTTTACAAATTTTACGTCAATGTTCCATTATCATTGGGCTGTATCATGTATGATACGAAAAGTCAGTGCTGAAGATATAGCCATTAGAGGGAATGGGACTGGCCCGGAATATATGTGCCCCACTAGGCACTTTGTCTACATTTTTTTCAACCCAGTTTTCCAAGTAAGCACTGCTAAGAATGAAATAAACTTATTTAATAACCACGTTCTGATTGTGGCTCCTGTGACTTTTGCCCCAGCAGGTGCGATGACGCCTTCTGCGGAATTCTTGTTTTTCTTTCATACAATATTTATTTTATTTTACTTTATTAATTATTATTTGTTGTTTCATTAAGAGGCTTCTGAAGGGTAATAAAAATGTTGAAGGAATAAAACATACTTTGGAAAATTTATTAATTTGGAGGATAGATTGGAAATTTTTTAATTTATACATTTATTTCTACTATCATTGTTTTTTTCATGTATTTAAGGTGTTATAAATATTTTTGGGGATAACAAAAATTTTGGAAAAAAACAACAAAAAAAAACAACAAAAAAAAACAACAAAAAACGATTTATAAGTTTTATTTCTAAATTTGTTTCTTTCAAAGTTATAGTATTTTTCATTGTCGTGTTTTCATTTTAAAGGGTTATAAATATTTTTAGGGATACCAAATATTTTGCAAAAAAAAAAAAAAATGATTTATTTGGAGGGTAGATTGGAATTGGAATTGTTTATTTAATTTGTATTAATTTGTTTCTTCTTTCTTTTAAGTATTTTTCATTATTATTTTTGTTTGTTTATTAATTAAATATTATTTATTTATTGGTTTCTATGTATTTATTTTTATATGTGCCTGGTCAAGACTACAATCAGCCTGTGCAAGTTCTTTAGGCTGATATGAGTTTTCACCAAGGTTGGGCGGCAAATTCCACCCCCGGTATTTATCAGTGGCATTTGCCGGTATTTACCGGTCTGGAAAATACTCCTCAAGTGGCAAATACTGGCAAATACCGGCAAATTGAAATTTTTTTGGCCTTAAAAAACTGCAGAAGTCTTTAAACAAGTTGCACTGAAATAGTATAAGCAAACTAGATGAGTAAGAATGTTAAAATCATTAATTATATAAGGTTACCACCCTGAAGAATAGAAGAAATCTCAATATAAACATGTAACACTGCCAAAAAGTGAATCTAAGACAAAAATTTTGAAATTATTTAAGCAACAAATGGTCTTTAATTAAAAAAAAAATCATGTAGGCCTTTATCTCAATAGTAGAAATTCACCTGTGCACCTGGCCACTGACATTTACCATAATGACCCTAAGTTTTTGTGCTGGCAGACCATGTCAAAAAGAGCAGACCAAGATCATACTGAACAGTCTGATCAGGATCTTAAATGTTTGCCAGGCCATCTGCATCTTTTAAACACACTTCTGTATGGTAAAAGTATGTTTTGCAAAGTTTAGGATATTTACATCACTTTACTATATTCAAAATTTTTAGGAGTTTTAGTGTACATGTAATTAGCAAGACTACCTGTATGGTCTAATTACTAAAACAACAAATCCCAGGACAATTGTTTGTTCAAGAGGGTACTTGATAGCCAGGGGCAAGATGTCATAAATGAATGCATATAGACAATAAGTCTAGGTGAAAGTAAAAAGGTGTTATTGAAAATATTGAAGAAAAAAAAAAAAAAGATAAAAAAAGTTAAAAAAAAAAAAAAAAATAAAAATGAAAAGATACAAAAAAAAAATAAAAAAAGAAAAAAAAAGATTAAAAAACAAAAAAACAAAAGAAAAAAAGAAAGAAAAAGTAAAAATAAAAACCTGTAGTGGTAGCCACAAGCCACCTGATGAGTACTTTGGCAGGTATGAAACAGGCTTTTTTTTCTCTAGATTTCACTTAACTGAATTTAATATTAAAGTAAACTTAAACCAGAGTTAAACTGCAATCAGTATAATGTAAATACTAAGCCAACTATGTAGCCCCTATTACAGACATTGTCCATAGGTTGATACTGAGGGTAGGGTTTTGTCTTACTTGCAGGGTGGTAAATGCCAATTTCCAGTATTTGCCGGCATTTACCAGTATTTGCCGGTATTTACCGGTAAATACCACCGGCATGGAAAATACTCATATTTGCCGGCATTTTGCCAACCTTGGTTTTCACTGGGTGCACATGCCATTTTGTAAAAATTGCTGTGCTCCAAGTTTTATGTTATTCATTAATGCAAAAAATGTCTCAATGAATAGAACTGTGCATAATTCGTGTTTGGATTTATTCCACAGCGGATTATAAAATTATAAGGAAAGTGATGACTATTTTCATAACATTATTATTAAAATTCTAAAATGTCCATTGAACAGTTCATGTTTCGTGTTTAATAATGACGGATAGAGCACATCCTACAAAATAGAAGAGTGTACCTAGTAAAGACTTGAACAGTCTGCATATCCATCGTCTGCTTAGTCTTCTGATCAGATGTGCAGACTGGTGTGGCTCTCAGCTTAGCCCAAAGGTAATTTTGTAGGACAATTGCTGTGCGCTTGCTCATATTATATTATCTATGGAACAGTTAATAAGTCGGTTCTAAATTCCCCAATATTACACTGCTGTCGGCCTATTCAGCGCACCTAAGGATTTGTGCTGAATTTAAAAAATGTTCAGTCCAGCTTTAATTTTTAAATGTACTAGAACGAAGAGTAATTTATTATAAATAAAACAAATTTATTTTCATTTAATTTCTTCTTCAAATTTAACAGATAATGATCCCTCAACTTCATCACCCCCTTGTTTGTGTGTCAATGCCTATTCAGCGCACTTAAAGAATTTGAGCTGAATTTAAAAAATGTTCGCTAGACCAGCTTTAATTTTTAAATGTAGTAGAATGAAGAATAATTTATTATAAATAAAACAAATTTATTTTCATTTAATTTCTTCTTCAAATTTAACAGATAATGATCCCTCAACTTCATCACCCCCTTGTTTGTGTGTCATAAAAATTGTCTGCCAATGTCACGCACCTGTTAGAATTTTGCCTGTTGCCTTGGACATAAACAATGTTTTTAGATTAAAGATGCATTTCTATGATCACTTATCAATTTAGAATATATTTGTGCCATTTTCATTGTTCACACTGACAAAACTACCTTTTAAAGTTCACGTTCAGGGAAAAGGGTCCTTTGGTTTTAATGAAAACAACATTTTCCTAATTATTTTGAAATAAACTGCTGATTCCCCATGCAAATTGTAATGGCCATGTACCTTTTGATATGTTTCATCACATACGCCCAAAAAATGATACTTTGGGATTTTTTGGGAGAAAATATTTGATGAGCAGCATTGGCAGATGCGCCATATTAGGCTACATGGCTGTATATTCCCCTTATGGAGCCTCTACCCGATTATCTTTCATTGATAGAATACCAGGTTTTATCACACCTGTTCCTTATCAGAGATAAGACTAATGACCCAGACACATCAGATTTTTGTCTTTAAGGACAAGTTTTCCTAATCGTTTTTCACACCTATATTAATCGGTACGTTTAACTAATGTATAAATAAAGATTCATCAAAATAATGATAAACAAATTACTTGAATAGTATCGACAATCATTTTTCACAACCACATTAATCAGTATATGTTTACCGGACAAGTCAAATAATGGGTCCGTCATAATAATGAGTAACAAGATCTACCTACATACCTACCTGTCTGGGTCGGGTATGAAAGCCACGGCCGAGCTGCCGAGCCGAGCCGAAAAAGCCGAGCCTGCTATAGTGTTTTCTTGTATTTGTTCAAACGCGTCCATGATACTTATTTCTTTTAATCTTATATTACCATATATATAAAATGCTGTATTCACAATTAAAATTTGTATAATTATTTGCTTATTTATGATTTTATATCCAATTTTCCATTCAACAGGGGTATGAAAGCCACGGCCGCGAAAGGGATATGTTTTGGCCAGTTTGTGAACAAATGGCGATGTTTTATAATCTGAGCATTAGACAGAGGTTGTAAAAAGATATTTGAAATAAATTTGAATCATTATAACATGCAGAAACTGTTTATATATCCCACTTTTCTTCGTTTTCCTCGAAATAACGATGATCGGCAGAATCTAAAAATAGAATAGACATAAACTAAATGAAAATAACCGAAACGGTTGAAAGGGCTTAAAGGCTTAGGTGATCTAATAATAAAGTCATTTATGACTCCAGATCTATGACAAATTTAATAGTTTTTTCCCATAAATGCTGGTCATCATACTGGTATTAGATGTAATTGTTAAGTTTAGGCCCTTTCAATGCTCTTGCTTTCCGTTTCGGTTATTTTCATTTAGTTTTTCCTGTTCTACATTTAGATCCTGCCGATCCTCGTTATTTGGATGAAAAAAAGAAGAATTATGGGAAACATAAACAGTTTCTGCATGTTATAATGATTCAACATGATTTTGAATATCTTCTTGCAAACTCTGTCCAGTAATCAGATTATAAAATATCGCCATTCGTTCACAAAATGACCACTATATATATATCTTTCGCGGCCGTGGCTTTCATACCCCTGTTGAATGGAAAAATTGGATATTACATCATAAATAAGCAAGTAATTATACAAATTTTAATTGTGAATACAGCATTTTACATATATGATAATATAAGATTAAAAGAAATAAGTATCTTGAACTTGTTTGAACAAATTAAATAAAACAATATATCAGGCTCGGCTTTTTCGGCTCGGCTCGGCAGCTCGGCCGTGGCTTTCATACCCGACCACCTGTCTGTCTGTTTGTCCATCCAGTATATTTTTACAAGGTACGATTTAACAAAGTACGATTTAACCAAACTAGGTACGAGTTAACCAAACTAGGTATGAGTTGACCAAACTTGGTACGAGTTGACTTGGAGGGTACGAGTTGACCAGACAACGGGTACGAGTTGACCAAAGAAAGGTACGAGTTGACTAAGGTACGAGCTGACGGGTACGAGTTGACCAGTTACCCCATAATCAGCGTCAGAGTACATTTACAAGCATTTTTACCTTTTTGTATGATCCGGGCAAATTTTTTATGTTGTTTATTGCGACTCTTGGATATGACCTCAGCAGTTTCAGAGCTGCATCCGTAATATTTTTCGACCCCATTTTCACTTCATTTGTCCGATATGCTTCTTTTTCATCCAGCTCGAGCGAGTGCTTTCAAATGGCCGAGACTATAGAATAGAACAGAATAATAATTATATTTTCACTAACTAAAGGACCCTCACCGGTGTGTGTGTATATATATATATATATATTTGATTGAAAAAAGCAAAACAAAGCAATAAACATAGAAAATCACAATACACACAGAGACATGAAAACATTATGAACAGCTGACATGTGGGTAGACGGGACCCAAAAACGGAACCAAAGTTTGATCCCCCATAACCAGATTCAGAATGTTTACTGGTGATACGTCTAATGACATTCATTCACTAGGATCTGTGATATGGGAAGTTAGTCCCTAGCTCTCACCAGAGAGGTAAACATAGCCACACCATCCTCTGCTCCTTCAGCAGAGGTAATGATCGAATGCGCCTAATTGGGGGATAAGATCATCTGTTGGAATGCAGGCAGCACTCTTTAGACCTTTGTACAAAAGAATCAGTCTACTGTCTCTCCTACTTTTCTTGAGAGACTCCCATTTTAGATTTTCCAGTATTCCAGTTATACTCCCAGTTTCTTTTCTAGTAACAAACCTAGCAGCCCTATTCTGAACTTTGTCGATTTCTTGTTGAAGAACCATGCCTTGGGGATCCCAAACATAGCTGCCATATTCCAAAATGGGGCGAACATGTCCCCTATACGCTGCCTCTTTAACATCCTGAGGACCATCACGAAAACATGCCTATATAATTTTAACCCCCTTAAACCCCACTTTTATATAGTAAAACTGGGGTATACAGGGGTATGCATTATTTTTATTTTGCTAAAAAAAAAATAGATTGTGGGAACTCGTTAGAACCGCCTCGGCGAGGCGGTTCTAACGAGTACTAACAATCTATGTTTTGATCAGAAATATGAAAAATATCAGAGTTTTTTATCTGAAAATTTTCAGTTTTTGGAGGTGAAATTTTCTATATATTGGAACAGGCGTGTTTTCGTAATGATTGACAAAGATTTCGTCTCAGAAAACCAAGAGTTCTATTTGCCTTAGTACACATGTTGCTGATATGTGTATTCCATCTCAAGTCATGTGTTACTCCTAGGTATTTAATGGAATCCACGTTTTCGAGGACCATACCCTCTAAAGTGTAAGAAACTTCCATTTTATTTGCTCTTTTCCTAGTTATCTGCATTATATTGTGTTCTGTAGCAAAGAAAAAAAATCTATCCACCTGAGTGTTATTAAGGAAATATTGCCGATTGAATAGGCCCTTGTCGACCGGAGAAAAGACGGGACCAAATTTTCGCGCAAATGACCATGTAAGTATCGCCAAAATAGTTAATGAAAAGTAGTTTTTTGGTATATGCTAACCAAAATCATTCTAGGAAATTCTCAAACCGAAAAAAAAAAAAAAAAAAAAAAAAAAAAATGATAACTATTTTTAACAATAAAAAAGGGCATATGTCTCCCCGTCCTCCCCCCGCCCCCTCCCCCCAGCTGTCACTCAGATATAGAAAGTTTATCCATACTAATAATTTATCATCATTGTAAGCCCCATACACAGAGGGGATACATGAGAGTGCGAACGATTTTATGGGAAATTATTTCAAAATCATACATTTTTTCCACCAGAAATTTAATTCATATCCCTAATTTTTGCCTGTAAATAATTTTTTCTTAAGATTCACACCTTGTGCAAAATACCTGAATTTCGCACCTCACTTTTTTTTTGTTCGGCTGCACTGTTTGTTGTAACTCAGTTTTTGCAATGATTTTCAAAGCACAAGTAACAGATTAATCCTTTCACCATTAAACTGTTAAAAGGGAAGAGTTCATTGTCTGCATAAAGGGTGTTCTGCACGTCGTCTGATGATGCTTTATATTTCTATGAAGTTTTATGAAAATATCTTGAAGGATTTTCAAAGTTACAGAGCGGACACGAAATGACCATTGTCAAATTTCAAAGGGGAATATTAAACTCCAAAACTATATAGACAAGAGTTACGGTTCTTGTGTTCTGCACGTCGTCTGATAACACTTTCTATTTCTATGAACGTTCATGACGATATCTTGAATGATTTTCAAGTTATAGAGCGGGCACGAAATTACCATTCTCTAATTTTAAAGGGGAATAAATAAATAAAAAAAAATGTATAGACACGAGTTATGGTCTTTGTGGTCTGCACGTCATCTGATGATGCTTCATATTTCTATGAAGTTTCATGAAAATATCTTGAACGGTTTTCAGGCTATAATGCGGACACGACTGCGTGACGGACGGACAGACAGATGGACGGACGGACAGATAACCGAGGCAAAAACAATATGTCTCCTACCCTGTCAGGGGGAGACATAATTTGTGCATCAGTTTTTTAATTAATTTGCCCGGGACAAAGCCGGGACCAAAATAATTTGCCGCACACTATTTAAATAATGGTATATATTCATAGCATGTTTGGCCATTTGTTCGATAATTCTATCAAAATGGTTTACTGGTTACTTGACCACAATTTATGGGGACTGATAAAAACTAAAAGTATCAAGTTATCTTCAATCAGATTGAAAAATATCCCAGGAGCGGGTCGAAATTTTGGATATCATTCCGCTACTGTGTGGAAGTTGGCGGCAAACTATTCCTTTGAAGATTATTTACCTAGCAGACACACAATGTTGAAACAACATCGATTCAACGTTGAATCGGCGTTGTTTCAACGTTGTGTCTTCTGGGGAGAGCCTCATAAAATAAATATCAAAATGAAACGGAAGTTATACTGATGAAATATATATTTTTATTGACAATCTTTATTGCTCTTGGGATATTTTTTAATCTGATTGAAGATAACTGGAGGTTTTTATTTTTCTCAGTACCCTTAAATTGTGGTCAAGTAACCAGTTAACCATTTTGATTGAATTAACGAACAAATGACCAAACATTATGTGAATATATACAATTATTTAACAGTGTGGGGCAAATTGTCATTTACTATTTTGGCGATACTTGCAGAAGTTTAGGACATGGTCATTTGCGCGAAAATTTGGTCCCGTCTTTTCTCTGGCAGACATGGGCCTATTCAATTGGTAATGTTTCCTTAATAACGGGAAACATATGAAAATCTGGATATGTATTTTGAAGAAGACTCTATAAATAATATGCCCGCAAAAACATATTAAATTCCATGAAGGATAACAGCTTTTCCTTGACGATCAATTTTGGTCCCGTTTATTGGTCCCGTCTTTTTCGCGCGGTCCCGTCCAATGCAACTACCCTTGACATGTATGTGAGATTATGAACCCCGACGGCCTGAAATGTGCTCTCATTTAATTGTATTATTTCTCTTTTCAAAACAACAGCTAATATAAGTCCCTAGAGCTGCAAGCATCACTAAATCTTCCTGCAACAGCATCCACCTGGCTTTTTCAATATCATCCACAAAAAAAAAAAAAAGAAAAAAAGTACTATTCAAATTCAACCCTCTCAGTGCCATACAAAATACAATGGGTTAAAAAGTGAAACTCGTTTTCGAAAGCATTCATATCACACAGTTTATAAGTTCTTTTCTCACTTTGCAAACTTTTCCTTTTTGAGTATCTCCCAGTTTCAATTAAAAGATTATGCGCGCTAATTCGTAATTTACTGACTGCTCTACGTAAGTTGAATTTTTCTAAATTTAAATAAGGTTCTCTACCAAATTCGTTCTTAACACTAAAATATGTACCAAGGTTACCATCACAAAATTTCTGCTTCTTTCATGATGCCAAAATCATCTAAAACCTTTCATCGAATTCCCCTTTACAACACTGACAAGCTGTGTTACATGAAGTAATACTAATATCAATCAATCATCAGATTTTTAACGCTGCCGGGAACCTAAGGCACATAGGGGCAGCGCCTCATGTAATACTAAGACTTCATAACTGAAGAATATATACTGCTGATGAGTACAGAGTTTGAATGTCTTTGCTATGTAGAGCTTCAGCTAATATGTATGCTTCCTTAAGTATACCATCTGTAAGATGTTCTAATCTATACAAATAGGGTATCGGCTAGTTTCTGAGAGAATAGCCAGATTTGAAGATTTTTTGTTTACCTCTAAAATATAGTTCAAGTATCTAGCTTGTGATTAATCTGCGATATTGTTCTTATATATCGCATCAAATAAAAACTCACTACTGTTTTGTATGCAGCGCTATTTGTTTTAGATAATCGCCAAATTTCAGAACCCTAGGTTTAATCAGATGATCATATAAATGTAAACTGGCGTTTTTGCTTGGTTCGCCGAGAGTAGTCAGTTTTGTAAGTTTAAAAGATGCTTTCATTGACATCTTGAAAATATCTGTTTGACCAAAATTGAAATTTCCACTTCTGAAAATAGACATCGAAATGCCGATAGTCTCTCACATTCTCAAGACATTCGCTATTGAAAAAGAAAGTGTTCTCAACTAGTCTTCCTAATTTATTAAAGATTAGAACTTTTTTTTTTTTTTTTTTGAAACATTTACCTCTAGACACCAGTCTTGACAAAATTCATAAAGCTTATTTAGCCTTTCTTGTAAACCTTTAGCTGAAGATGAAAGCAATACAATATCATCAGCATACATTGAACAGTTCAATGGTACATGATTTATATAAACTGGGTCAGCCTTACGGTTAAATGTAATAGTATTGTCGAAATCAGCCTATAAAATGTTTATTTATGGAGGAAGACAAAAATGTTCTGTTTGAATATTATCAGCTATGTAATTATTAGTTGTCAATCTCAGTTTTGTTAAAAAAGTAACCATTTTAAAGCTTATTATGTTAGAAAAAATGGAATAGGCCTGTTGATTTCACCCTGAAATCGGTTGTGATATTCATTGGAGAAATCAGCCTATAAAACTAGCATGTCTTATGACAGACTGAAATTTCTTTTTGAATATTATTAGCCATATAATTATTAATTGACAATCGCAGTTTGGTTAAAAAAAGAAATCATTTTAAGGCTGATCTTGTTAGAAAAATGGAATATGCCTGTTGATTTCGCCCGTGAAATCAGCTTGTGATATTCAATGACGAAATCAGCCTATAAAATTATCATGTCTTATGACAGACTTTTTTTTCTGTTCGAATACTCTTTCCTATATAGTTATCAATCGACAAAATTTGTCAAAAAACAAAAAACAAAAACCAAAAACAAAAAAAAAAAAAAAAAAAAAACGTGAAGGATAGATAGATAGATAGATAGATAGATAGATAGATAGATAGATAGATAGATAGATAGATAGATAGATAGATAGATAGATAGATATAATTACAACGCAACCTTTACGATTCAGTTAACGACAGGCAATAATCACTTAATTATGATTGCTGCCTAACACCTGCACGTGTGTTCGATATTTGGATTACACTTTAATCTGAATAAATAAGGTACGAGTCATCGCGAGCAGTCTTTAATTCGAATACACTGTCTTGTTTGATCGTATGACAAACACGCTTAATGGTTATTATAAAGCAGAAATCACATTTGATCTCAGCAAAAAAAAAAAAAATGAATAAATAAAAATAAAAGATAAAAAAATAAATAAATAAATAAAAATAAAACAAAATAAAAAACAAAGAAGAAAGAAAGAAATAAGTTTCTGAATCGGAATTATGCTTAAATGTTTTTCGAACTTTGAAATTCAAAGAAATAATTAATTATGTCAAAATTTTAAGCATAATTAATTAAGGTGCTGTCAAGTTAAAAGACAAGTGGGCAAATTTGGCAGAAGGAAGACAACAGAAAAGAATAAAGAGCTTTTTGTCCGACACAGGCAAAGCTAATGTCAACGTACTAATAGTTGTTTCAGCAGATGGGACACGAACCACAAAAAAAAAAAACACACCATCTGCTGGTTGTAAACCTGGCCAGTATAAACGAAAACGCGCTGAGCGTTCAAGGACTCCTACTGCGAAAAGGAGGCTGTAAACTGAGTTTATAATAGGGTAAATGAGCTAGAGAACTAGCAATGTCGGTAAAAGTGTATGCGTGTGTGGGTGGGGGGGGGGGGGCAGGGGGGTTTGGGGGGAGAGTGGGTGGGTCGGTAGGTGTGTGTGGGTGTGTGGGGGGCGGGGGAGTCTTACCGGGTGTAAAACACGCTGACATTGAACTGATCACGCAGTATGAAACGTCGGTAAGGAGGATCTTTGATCCTACCAGGTGTACGGATCTTTGATTCTACCGAGTGTACAACACACGGACGTACGGCACAACGATAAAATTATACAGCTTGAAGCGTCGGTAAGAGGGATCTTTGTACAACACACTGACGTACGGCACAAGGACAAAATTATGCAGCATAAAAGGTCGGTATTAAAGGGGATCCTTGATCCTACCGGGTGAGTCTTACCGTGTGTAAAATATGTTGACATTGAACTTATCACACAGTATGAAACGTCGGTATCTTTGATCATACCAGGTGTACGACGTACGACACAACGACAAAATTATGCTGTTGAAACGTCGGTAAGGGGGGTCTTTGATCCTACCGAGTGTACAACACACCGACGTACGGCACAACGATATATTATGCAGCTTGAAACGTCGGTATGGGGGATATTTGTACAACACACCGACGTACGGCACAACGATATATTATGCAGCTTGAAACGTTGGTATGGGGGATATTTGTACAACACACCGACGTACGGCACAACGACAAAATTATACAGCATGAAAGGTCGGTAGTGGGGATCCTTGATCCTACTGGGTGTACATCACACCGACGTATGGCACAACGGCAGCAGTATCAAACGTCAGTAAGAGGGATTCATACAAGAAGAGTGATCACATAAAATTTCAAAGATAATATGAACAAATACCCCGAGCGCAAATCTGGGTAGCCGCTTAAGTTTGTTATTGCAGTTACTCATACTTTGTACTTCGGGGCTGTCAATTAGAAGCAACACGAAGAATATTGTTAGAAGCAGCATGCGACGCTGACCGTTGGCCAAGCAACTGAACAAACAACTGAATGAGAAATGATTTACGTTCGACATCAAATTTAAATATAAGTTCTAGAGATGGCGAAATCAACAGACGTCATCGTTTTTTTCCGTGAAAATCAACCTTTGGAAAAAAAAAAAAAAAAAAAAAAAAAAAAAAGTTTTTCCTTTTTTTTTTTTTTTTTTTTTTTTTTTTTATTAACCAATTTTGTCGACTGACAACTACATAGGTAAGAATATACAAACAGAAAACTGGTTTCGCCATTTAATATCATAGTTGATTTCATGGGCTAAATCAACAGGCATATTCCATTTTTCTAACAAAATCAGCCTTAAAATGATTTCTTTTTAACCAAACTGCGAGTGTCAATTAATAATTATATACATGTAGGTAGTGATATTCAAAAAGAAATTTTAGTCTGTCATATGACATGATCAGTTTATAGGCTAATTTCGCCAATGAATATCACAAATGATTTCACGGGCGAAATCAACAGGCGTATTCCATTTTTCTAACGCAGTCAGCCTTAAAATGATTTCTTTTTTAGCAAAACTGCGATTGACAATTAATAATTATATAGCTCATAATATTCAAACAGAACATTTTGTCTGCCATTATAAATAAACATTTTATAGGCTGATTTCGCCAATACAATCACATTTAAAATAGTTGTCTTCAGGAAGGGGGGCACATTAAATAGTCAAGAGAAATGGACATATGCGGATGACGAAATTGAAATTGTAAATAGCTTTAATTATTTGGGTATTGTATTATCAAGCGGTGGGGCATTTATTAAAGCTACTAATACCTTGTCAGGGAAAGCTCTTAGAGCCATGAATTCATTCCTATCCATAACCAAAACCATGCAAGTTCCAATTAATATAATGCATAATCTTTTTTATACTTTTGTTCTATCTATTTTAAATTACGCCTGCGAGATCTGGGGGTTTACAAATGCTGAAAATATTGAAAGGGTGCATCGTAAATTCTGCAAGTGGCTTCTAAATGTTAAAATGTCTACAAATAATTTGTCACTATATGGAGAAATTGGGCGTTTCCCTCTATACATAGGTCGTCATGTAAGAATCATCAAATATTGGCTTCATTTACATCAATCGAAAAGTGATAATTGCATATTACGAACGTTAAATCATGTCCTAAGAAAAGACGCTGATAATTCTAATACTTGGTCATCTAAAGTAAAATCACTATTAGAGAAAAGTGGGTTTTTAGATGTTTGGTTATTTCCAGAATCAGTTGATATAACCAAATTTGTTAAAATTTTTCATAATAGATTAAGAGATATCTTCATTACGGAATGGAAACAAGGGATGGGTCTATCATCGTCTTTAGATATTTACAGAGAAATAAAATCCTCATTTGAGCTGACGCCGTATTTGTTACTAATCAAAAATAGAAAATTTAGAAATGCTATAACTAAACTACGTCTATCATCGCACCAACTTAATATTGAAACAGGTCGTCATAGAAATATAGAAAGATTGGATCGTAAATGTAAGATTTGCAATTTAGGAGACTTAGAAGATGAGTACCATTTTACTCTAGTTTGCCGAGCTTATGGCGATCTGAGAAAACAATATTTGCCCAAATTTTATTATGATAAACCTAGTGTCTTCAAATTTATCTCATTACTGAATTCTACAAAGCTCAAAATATTAAATAATTTGGCATTATATATTATTAAGTCTTTTGAGTTAAGAAATACTTTGATAAATGAAAGAGTTAGTTAAAATAAAAAAAAAACAAAAACAAACAAACAAAAAAACAACAGTAGGTTATTGTTTAGCTGTAAAAAAAAAAATAAAATAAAAAAAATAAAAAAATAAATACTAAGAAATGTGATTCTTGATGTATTTCTTCCACTCTCATTACCATGTATATGTGTCATTATTTCACATCTATGTATATATGTTATGACGATGAGCTGTATATGCTGAAGTCGAAATAAAATTATGTTATGTTATGTTATGTTTAACCGTAATGCTGATTTCGGGAAATCAACACGCGTATTCCATTTTTCTAATAAAACCAGCCTTAAAATGATTTCCTTTTTAACAAAACTGCTATTGACCATAATAAATTATATAGCTAATAATATTCAAATAGAATTTTTAATCTGTTATAATAAACAATCATCTTAGAGGTCGATTTCGCCAATATTATCACATTTAACCGTAAGGCTGATTTCAGGAAATCAACACGTGTATCCGATTTTACTGTTAAAATCAATCTGATATATATATATATATATATATATATATATATATATGTTACAGGGAATATGTATAATCCCTAAAAATTTTAGGGAATATGTATAATCCCTATTTCACTTAGGGAATATACATATTAACTGAAATTTCCAGGGATTATACATATTCCCTGAAATATTGGTCAACTTTTTAGACATATTCCCTGAAATTGTTTCTGAGAGAATACAAAGTCCATTTTACTTTACAAAGAAATAACGCAAAGAAACTTGTTAAATTATTATGATCAAAGTAAACTGCAAGTAATTATTTGCATTAGCTCAATTGTTCTGAGCCTTTAATCTTTGAATTATGTTGTATTAATATATGATTAGGGAATTAGCCCATTTTACTTTACAAAGAAATAACGCAAAGAAACTTGTTAAATTATTATGATCAAAGTAAACTGCAAGTAATTATTTGCATTAGCTCAATTGTTCTGAGTTTTTAATCTTTGAATTATGTTGTATTAATATATGATTAGGGAATTATTTTTAATCAGCATTTTCATTAAAAACATTTGATGTACCTACATTTTAAATGGCAATTATCGTGATTGCTAAGCCTTTAATCCTCTATAGATGAGGCCTTTAATCTATTTAAAATATTCAGTCAATTAGACTTAATTATTCTGTAATTAGATTAATATTTTCCTTAAAAGGGCCACTGTATCTTGCAACTTTATCATTTTAAATAGATTTATTGTCAGTCTGTTTAAGAAAATAAAATAAGTTAGTTTAAGTAAATACAGTTGTGATTGTGTTTAAGATGGAAGTAGAAATTGAATTCAGACAGGAGTTGTACAAACAGTTTGAGGTAAATAAGAGAGTGTTGATTCCAAAAGAGGATTACTGTCAGACTATAAGTGAGTTAAAGGAAGCTTCATCATATTCAAAGAAAACATCCCATCAGTATTATCTGTTAAAAAAATACGAAATTCTTAAATGTGGAGACGTCGAGAAGCTTATAAGGAAACGTCAAGATCAAGATGAGACTTCCGTTTATTTCGTTACGATTGAAGAAACCTTTGATGTGATAAAGAGGGTACATTTGTTAACTGGCCATGGCGGGAGAGACAAAATGGTGAAGGAGGTAAATAAGAAGTATGCCAATGTCACCCAGGAGTCACTGTCATTGTTCAAATCCTTGTGTGTTGAGTGCCATCGAAAACGGAAGAGACCAACCACTAAAGGGACTGTTGTGAGACCTATCGTAAGTAAAGACTTCAATTCAAGGGGACAAGTTGATCTAATAGACATGCAGTCTATGAAACAGGGAGAGTTCAGATGGATAATGGTGTACCAAGATCATCTAACAAAGTTCTGTGTGCTTCGACCACTTACATCCAAACGTGCTGCTGAGGTAGCGTACCAGTTACTCGATATTTTCCTGTTGCTTGGTGCTCCGTGTATCTTACAGAGTGACAATGGTTCGGAGTTTACTGCTCAGATTATAGTTGAACTGACGGAATTGTGGCCTAATCTTGTACTTGTCCATGGAAAGCCAAGACATCCCCAAAGTCAGGGGTCGGTGGAGAGAGCTAACTGTGACATAAAGGACATGTTAGTGGCATGGTTAGGTGATAACGATACTACAGATTGGACAATAGGACTGAAATTTGTGCAGTTCCAGAAAAACGCGAGTCATCACAGTGGAATTAAGTGTTCACCATTTGCGGCATTACTAGGTGCCGACGCTAAGATGGGCCTGACGTCATCAAGTTTGCCACATGAAGTGTTAAGTAAGCTGCAGAGTGAAGATGACCTTCTTGCCAGAGTATGCCAAGAAACATCACCAAACAATGACAACTCAGCACCTGTTTCATCTCCTAGCGAAATTTCACTACAAGAACCCAACGAAATCACAACGACAACGTCATCCCTCCTCAGTACCAGGTGAAAGGTTTCCAACAACCAGTGAATCATCTAGTGAAGTACACATATTATCCGACACCAGTTCAACTGATACAACCTCTGCCGATATAGCTTCAAGTCAGCAGGCTATTCAGATCTCCAGGAAACGCGCAAACGAAGCTCAGCAACAGCAAGCTGAACGAATGGTTAAACGAAGCAAACGTATAATGACTATAGTTAAAGTTGGTGACAATGTAACTGTGCCAGTACCTAATGTAGACCGTGGTCGTGCTGATCCAAGAAATCTGATTGGTGTTGTGCTTGATATAAGTGACACTGACATGTATACTATTGCTGTGAAAGGGGGAATTCTGAATGGAAAGTATTCGAGAAACCAATTTGATTTGTGTGCAACCGCTCTTTATTCACATGATGATGTAGTGACTGACAAAACTATTTCACTCCGTATGGCTGTACAATTTGAATCAAAATGTGGAGGACAAGGTTACACCCGCTGTAACTGCTCAGGTACAAAGAAATGTCAGACAAACAGATGTAGCTGTTTTAAGGCTAAATTACAGTGTAACTCAAGGTGCCACTCTAGCTTACCATGTAGAAATAAGTAAAAATCTTGTGTGTAACATGTGAAACTGGTTAGACGAAATACATGAACCTGTGAACTGAACTGAACTGTCTGAAGTGCTATCTAGCATTTAATATTGTATGAAATGAGCTGTTTGTTTTTTGTTTGTAGTTTTCTTGTTTGTAGTTTAAATGTATTGATAATATGATATTCAGATCAAATTATTTAATAATTATGTAACTGTTCTGTTACCCCATTAAAATGTTAAAACATTTGTGTTTTATGTCAAAAATAAAAGATGAAAGGTAAAATGTTTGGATCCTCTCGCCTGTATATTGAAGACTCCGCCCCCCCCCCCCCCCACCCCCCCCAAAAAAATGTTGAAAGTAGGCATCCCCTCCCCCCTGCATCATACTGACTTCCCAGGACACAGAACACTTTCCTGCTTTTGGGTAATAATCCCAAGTATAATCTGCAAATGAGTTATGTAAATGTACAATAATAATCTCTCAGAAACAATTTCAGGGAATATGTCTAAAAAGTTGACCAATATTTCAGGGAATATGTATAATCCCTGGAAATTTCAGTTAATATGTATATTCCCTAAGTGAAATAGGGATTATACATATTCCCTAAAATTTTTAGGGATTATACATATTCCCTGATTATACATATTCCCTGTAACATATATAATATATATATATATTATATATATATATATATATATATAATATATATATATATATATATATATATATATATATATATATATTAACCTTCGTTTGATAATCAAAAACGTATTTAGGTAATAACATTTAAACAGAAATTTTAGTCTATCTTAATAAATATTATTTTTACGGGTTGGTTTCGCCAAAAAAAAAAAAAAAAAAAAAAGTTGACTTCGCGAAATCAAGCTGATTTCGCTGATTAGTGATACCTGTTTTGGGAAGACTATAAAAGCCGGAAATAAAGCCCGAAAGCCGGGAGTAAATTCCGGGAGTAAAGTTCAAACAATATATGAAGAATATATACTCTTTCTCAAATGCCTCGGGGTGGGTGGGGGTAACTTTCTATATATGGCATAGTACGGATGTGCGTGCCGAATGGCCCCCTTTTTCAGCGCTGAATGAAATGGTATATGATTAGCTCCCCCCCCCACCCCCTCCCCCCACCTTTTTTCAACAAAAAGTATATGCCTGATCCGATTTTTCTGGATTCGTATGTGAAAGGCACTATTTTTTTCTGACTTCCCGGTATATGCGTATATTTTTCGATCAGAGATTTTTCGAGACTGCTTGTTGTCTGGGTATCCAATGAATTTGCGATATTTGTCTAACTAAAAATCAAAGGACAGTATATGAATAGTTCAGCACTTCGGACGATCAAGTATATGAATGGGTCCATTTTTTCAAGGCCAGGTATACATGTATGAATCGCGTAGATTTCGAAATACTGGCTCGCACACCGTACCAAAATTACCCCTAAGTTACCCCCACCCCCACCCCGAGCAAAAATGCATATAAGCTTTTATCCGTAAATTCGGTATTTTTTTTTTCAAATTTTTTAGCTACATGGACGACCATGTCGTGTAAAATGTGGCCGGCCGGGAGTAATTTATGCGGTTTTGACGATGTCAAAATGCACCCATGAATGAATTTGTTTGCAAGTTCTAACGCTCTAACAATATCAAGAAAAGAATTCTTACTTTACAGATATGCATTGTCTTTAAAATATTTGACCGGGGACGAAGTAAGTTTTCGTTTGTCAACCAGTTTCAGACAGCATACATTGTAACACATATCTGAAAGTAGAAAACAAAACATAATATGGATTACCTATTATAAGTGATATTTGTTTTTATCATGCCAACTTCTGATGCTGTACCTAACTATTTTCTTGTGAACTGTTAGTCTCAAGACAACAATTTTGCAGGTTCAATTTGTTTGAAGCTAAAAATTTTAGTTTTGAGCCAGCTATGGAATAACAGTGAAGCATTCTCTATATCTGTATCTATATCTATATTTATATCTATACTGCATCACGCTGCCCCCCACTCCCACCCCCACCCTCGCGGGGATTATGTGCACGTAGCGCGTCAGTGCGATGTTAGAGAAAGAGTTATAAAATAAAAAGTTTCCATAAGAATTGTTAGTGAAAGTGAAATAAAGATGATAGGGTAAAAATGTTAAAAGTCAGAAACTAGCGGACTGTAAAAATAAAAGATAAAAATAGCGCGCTGGCATTTATGGCATTGAGTGGCTGACTATGAATACTGCCCTTTTTCAGACGGCAGCCGATTCAATTGCATGATTGCGAGGGGATAGAACGAGTATTTATAATAGTCTTCTCTCGTGTGGATCTGTCGATATACCAATGACCAGTGGCAATGGCTACTAGTCCATAAATGATTTTGTAGAAAAGGCAGAGCCGGGAATCATTTCTTATCTGTTCTAGAGAACGCAAGCCGAGGTGATTTATCATTTCTGTAACACTTGCCTGTCTGGAATTATTATCAAGTGTCTACCTTGCTGCCCTACGTTGGATCATTTCAATTTTATGAATGTTGTTTTGAGTGTAGGGACTCCAAACAGAGGAGGAATATTCTACTAGGGGGAGCATTAGTGCCTTGGATGGCTGGGGATTTTGTCCTTAATGAACCCCAGGGACCGATTTGCTGATGTACATATCTTCTGAATGTGGTTGTTAAAAGATAGATTGCTGCTGATTCCACGCCCAAATACTTAGAGGCTCCAGCTGATAACAGGATCTGACCATGCAGTAGGTATTCACTAGGAAATGGAGTTCTAGCTCGTGTCACATGAATGACAACGCACTTACTTGGATTGAACTCCGTGTCCCATTGCAATTCCCACTCATGAAGGAGATCAAGATCCTGCTTATTTACTTTAGAAAATAAATCAATAAAAAATCAATATTTTTTTTTTTCAATTTTATATTTCTATTTCCATCTATTTCTATTTTTTGCACTTTGCAAGAAGAAACAGCCTTTTTATTTTGGACACACACACACACACACACGATACGATTCAATCAATACACTCTTATGCATAAGCTACCCAGATACCTCTGATTTTCAGAAACAGGGAGTTCATAAATGATAAGGAAAGAGCCATTGGTAAGTGGCATGCTGTGATTTGTCAATAACTTGCTGATAGGTAGCATATGGTCAGTTGTTGTTTTTTTTTTCAGTTCAGTTTTCAGATTTGTAACGCTACCAGGCAACTGAGTCACATAGAGGCAGCGCTATGGTCAGTTACATAGGTTTCTGTCTTATAAATACATGATTTCACATCTTACATCTTCATTTTATCTAGACAAATGTACACGTATGCGCAGAAACGGTTTTATTTTGTTGTTCGAAGCGTTCTATTAATTTGTTTTCGAGATCTTAATCCTAACTACTCTCTCGGCTAATTCAGCAGTCGACAAATTGGTGACATTTGTCTTATTTTGCCCTTTAAACAGGATTTGACATTTCATGCAAATTGTCTCAATTAAAAGCCTGTTTTCTGGGAAATATAAGAAAAACATTTCAAAATGTTGTCTGCTAAAAATGTTACCCATAGTGCTAAGCGTTAATTTATTTATTAAGCCTCATCACGAGAAACCCTGTCTTTGGGGCTGCAACCAGGTAAGAAACAGACCAGTCTGCTCAGCTGCAGAGATAAAATAGTCTTGAAAAGCTGGATACGTTATACCAGCTAAGCAGTGAACAGGAAAAGGAAGGCGCTGATCAGACTGTGCGGATGCAACAGGCTGATCTGCGCCTTTGATGTTCGCAAAGGTATAAAACAGGTTTTCTTATGACCAGGCTTTATTTATTTTTTATTGCCTCTGCTGTTTATTTATTTATTTATTTATTTATTGAGCCTCATCATGAGAAATCCTGTCGTTTGGGTTCCGACCAGGTAAGAAACAAACCAGTCTGATCAGCTACAGAGAGTCTAGAGTCTTAATTTTTTTTATAAAACAATTCTGTGCATTGCAGTGCCGGTTAGGTTCAGGATGAATCTCGCCCCCATTGTGATTTGAATTCGCGACCTTGTGATACGAGGTTGGGAGCACTAATCGCTTGGCCATGCAGCCACCTCCATGCAATAAGTAATTAGAATTTGTTTTCTACATGAACACAGCTGTGTGGTGTCTTTCCCCTTTTTTAGTACTGCTTTGTACAGTTAACCAGGGTTATTAATATTCAAGAATGACAGAAATCACTATTTACAATGTTGAAAGGGCCGTAACTATTTACAACATTCAAAGGGCCAAACAGGTTTTCAGGTGACAGAACGGACACAAGTATATGACCGAAATCACTATTAACAATGTTCCAAGAGCAGTAACAGCAAAAGCAGACAAACAAGAATTATGGTTCTTTTGTATTACATGTCGTCTAATGGTGGTTAACACTTCTGTAAAGTTTGATGAAAATATCTCAGTTTTCAAGTTACCAAGTGGACATGAGTTCATATACTGACCATAATAACTATTTGCACTGTTCAAAAGTAGGTAAACCGTTGCTATGTTTCTCGTAGTGCTTAACATTTTTGTGAAGTTTCCTGAAAATATCTCAAAATGTTTTCAAGTTACAGATTGAACATGAGTATATGACCAAAAATCACTATCTACCATGTTCAAATAGCTATAACTTCAAAAGTAGGAAAACCAAAGTTAAGGTTCTTATGTTCAGCACGTTGTCTCAACGTGGTATACATTTTTGTAAAGTTTCGTGGAAATATCTCAAACGTTTTTTAAGTTATGGGTGGGACGCGATTTTTTTACCAAAATAACTTTTTACAATGTTCAAAGGGCCATAAATCCAAAAACAGGTAAACAATAGTTATGGTTCTTATGTTTTGCACGTCGTCTCATAGTGTAAACATTTCTGTAAAGTTCGTGAAAATATCTCAAATGGTTTTGAAGTTTCTGAGCGGAAACGATTTTATGACTGACAAAAGGGACATACAACTATTAAAACTCTGTTTCATCTCAGTGAGCACGTGATAATTCATCCGCTGGGCAAAAGTCGGAAGCTCATCCCACACTTTTTAAAGGAATTCAAAAATGTAGCCCTCCAGGGTTTATTTATTAATTTATCTGAGACAGCAATGAGAGGAGGTACTTCCTGGGTATATGCTAACAGTAAAGCTCCAGATCAGCTAGTGAATCTGATAAGGGACTTTAGTATATACATGTACATGTAAATTGATGCGTTCAACTTATTCAGGGATTCTGTAAACGAACATCGAAGTCTCTGATCAGACTGTGCAGTTGCACAAACTAATCTGGGCATTCGCTTTGTTTATTTGAGCTGAGGTTCAACGTGGCGTCGTCTGATGTCTGGATGTGATGATGGGAAATTTGCCATTTTTGTGTGTCTCCTAAAAGCAGTATCAAGTTTTAGACATTGTGGAAGGATACTACCATTTGGTGCATTAAACTGACACCGGTGAGACCATTCCTAGCGCTTCTACCTAGTGTTGAGCACCAAGAGACATAATTACTAATAACAAGTAAAGTTTTAGGTATGACCCAGCTGAATATCGACCCTATAATCTCCAGATCCGAAGGCGGGCGCTCTACCAGCTAAGCCACTCGGACCCGTCATGGGCCTTTGCTGTCCCAAAGGCACAAGATCACATAGTGCGACTCATCTATTTTTGATACTATTGGGCTATTGGGTCATTTTAAAATATAATAAAAATGTACATGAACCAGTGAAACAACGGGAAATAAAGGTGAATATGTATCCTTTCCCATCCACCCCACCCTGTCGACCTTCCTAAACATCAATAACCGGTTAGGGAATCATTTCCCCTGATGATGCAAAGAAAATGCCTGCCTTCTTTTTCGAAGTATTAGATAGAAATTCTTTTATCCTAGGAGAACAAACACTGCAAGACTCTGCGGGCTGGGACATTTTGGAGGAGTCGGTGTAGATTATCTCTACAGCTTTGTCACTGGACATATTTCGCAAACTTTAAAAAAAAATAATAATGGCCCTATATCGCTCACCTGAATCATGTTATACATAGCATTGCTACCAGAGATGTGGTTTTAAAGGTTATGGTGACCGTGACCATGACCTTTGCCCTCAAGGTCAGCTTCTAGTCAGTAGAAACACCCCTATGATGTTTCAGGGTCCTAGCCCCCAGCATTACCGAGTTTTAAGCTTGTTTTGTACTAGAGGACACCTTTGCCATTAGGGTCATCTACTGGTCAAGACCAACATCCTCTCTAAGTTCAAGTGTTCCAGCCTCAAGCACTGCTGAATTATAAGCTTTTTAGTACGAAAGGTCATGGTGACCCTGACCATGACCATTGCCCGCAGTATCATCTACTGGTGAGGACCAACATCTCTGCTAAGTTTGAGGGTCCTATCCCTAAGAATTGCCAAGTTACTCGTATCAAGCTTTTTAGTACTTAAGGTCCTGGTGATCTTGACTTTTGCCCTCAGGATCATCAACTGGTGAGGACCAATATCTCTACTAAGTTTGAGGGTCCTAACCATAAGCATTGCAGAATTATAAGCTTTTTTGATACTAAAGGTCACGGTGACCTTGACCTTTGACTTAAAGGTCATCTACTCTTCAGGTCCATTCTCCCTTTTAGTTTGATAGTCATAGCCCTAATCATTGCCAATGGCTTTTTGCTCTATGTAAAACAAGTGACCACACCCACACCCACCCGCGCTGTGGGCGGGACCTCTTTTCACCAAAGGGGCATAATTTGAACACTCATGTCAAACGACCTCTAGGCAATGCTACATACCAAATATCAAAGGTATAGGCCTTGCACTTTCAGACAAGAAGACTTTTAAAGTTTTTGTCTATATAAGTGTATGTTAAACATATCGGCCTCGGGGTGGGGCCATTTTGGCCCCAGGGCTATAATCTGAACAATCTTGGCAGAAGTTTACTAGGTGAAGCTATGTACCAAATATCAAAGACCCGGGCCTTCTGGTTTCAGATAAGAAGATTTTTAAAGGTTTTCTCTACATAAGTCTATGTAAAACATGTCGGCCTCAGGGCGGGGCCAAAAAGCTCCACTAGGTGAAGCTATGTATCAAATATCAAAGGTCTGGGCCTTCTGCTTTCAGACAAGAAGATGTTTGAAGTTTTTTCCCTATATGGATCTATGTCAAACAAGTGACCCCCGGCGCGGGGCTATTTTTGACCTCAGGGCTATAATTTGATCAACATTGATAGAGGACCACTAGATGACGCTACATACCAAATATCAAAGACCTGGACCTTCTGGTTTCAGACAAGAAGATTTTTTAAGTTTTCTGTTAAAAATCTATTTTTAGCTCCTGTGACCTAGATGTGCAATGGACCAGAACCATTTAAACAACTTTGAAAGAGGCCCAAACAAGGATCATTCTGTGAAGTTTGGTCAAAATCCAATCAGTGGTTTAGGATGATATGTCGTCTTAAGAAATTGTTTACGGACGGACGGACGCACGCACGGACGGATGCACGGACGGACGACGGACAAAATGTGATCACAAAAGCTCACCTTGTCACAACGTGACAGGTGAGCTAAAGACAATGGGATCTTGTAAAATTAAGATGTCTTCATCTAATTAGCGGAAAATCTATAATTAATTTGAAGCTGGAACCTTTTGGAGAAGTTTGCGGAGATTACCCACTACAACGTTTTCGCTGAACATCTTTTGCTAAAATAAAAAAAAATAAAAGTTATTGTGAAAAAAATAAGCAAAAAAAAAGAGTTTAGTATCGTTAAATGCAATTAAAACATAATTACTGTTGCACCATACCAGCATTTATTTACTATTTAAATTACAAAGGTAAAATTTGAAATCTCGAGGGTCACATTTTTTGTGCCCCCCCCCCCTACCCTCCACCTCCGCCCGCCCCCGCAAAATCGCGGACGCGCATATAGTGTTTACCCTGACAGTCTTTGCTGTCCACATGAGGACACCTCAGGTCCTTCAGTACCTATTGACCGCACAGCGAAGAATCAAATCAGACCAGTTCAGTCTGATCTGAGTCTTTGCAGGGAGCATAAGCCTAATTGTTGGTTTTGTCACCTGGCAGCTCATTTTATAATTTGTTTCAACTAATATTATAACCTCTGAAAGCATGAGACAAATTTTTGTCAAGGTAAGATTCAGTACACTTGCAACTTTTAATATATGAACACATTTGAGATATATTATTGTACCTTTGAAAATAAATTATTTGGTCACATTGTTCCAAGCATTGTTCAGAAAAAATAAATTATGAATGTTAGCATGCTAACAGTTTTTCATTATTATCCTGAAACACCTTGGGACAATTTGACAAGTGGGTTCGCAACTGTTGGTGGTCACAGCCTGCTGTGATAATGAACTGCTTGTTCAATTATCCAATTTAGCTGAAGGAGGCTGAGCCTGGTTTGAGAGCTTATGCATAAGAGTGAATAAATTAAATGCAAAAAAAAAAAAAAAAAAAAAAAAAAAAAAAGAAAGAAAGAAACAAATGCAGTCAAATGAATTTATTTGCTTCTAAAGAAAAATATTGCACACTTCTCTTTTATATCTAATTAGCCCTTATAGGACGCCACCAAATCAGACTTAACATCTGTATAATCACCTCATAATCCCTTAGATAAGCCTTTGATGTGTGCTATGGTATCAGGACCGTATAAAGGGGCTGATCATGACAGGGTAGTCTAACTAAACAGAAAAAAAAAAAGTTTTTCAAGTTTCGACATCCTGTATCAGCTGATATTTGCCTTTTGGCAAAAAAAATCATTCTTAGAAACAGTATCAAGACAACAAAATGTAAAACGAGTATTATTAACAATATGTCAATTTACAGGTACCATATTTACCCTAAGTATTCAGACACCTCAATATGTCAATTTACAGGTACCATATTTACCCTAAGTATTCAAACACCCCAATATGTCAATTTACAGGTACCATATTTACCCTCAGTATTCAGACACCTAATATGTTCATTTACAGTACCATATTTACCCTAAGTATTCAAACACCTCAATATGTCAATTTACAGGTATCATATTTACCCTAAGTATTCAGACACGTCAATATGTCAATTAACAGGTATAATATTTACCCTAAGGATTCAGACACCTCAATATGTCCATTTACAAGTATAATATTTACCCTAAGTATTCAGACACCTCAATATGTCCATTTTCAGGTATCCTATTTACCCTAAGTATTCAGACACCTCAATATGTCCATTTACAGGTACCATATTTACCCTAAGTATTCAGACACCTCAATATGTCCATTTACAGGTACCATATTCACCCTAAGTATTCAGACACCTCAATATGTCCATTTACAGGTATAATATTTACCCTAAGTATTCAGACACCTCAATATATCCATTTACAGGTACCATATTTACCCTAAGTATTCAGACACCTCAGTATGTCCATTTACAGGCATCATATTTACCCTCAGTATTCAGATACCTCAATATGTCAATTTACAGGTACCATATCTACCCTAAGTATTCAGACACGTCAGTATGTCAATTTACAGGTATAATATTTACCCTAAGTATTCACACACGTCAATATGTCCATTTACAGGTATCCTATTTACCCTAAGTATTCAGACACCTCAATATGTCCATTTATAGGTATCCTATTTACCCTAAGTATTCAGACACCGCAATATGTCAATTTACAGGTACCACATTTACCCTAAGTATTCAGACACCTCAGTAAGTCCATTTACAGGTACCATATTTACTCTAAGTATTCACACTCCTCAAAATGTCAATTTACAGACACCATATTTACCCTAAGTATTCAGACACCTCAATATGTCCATTTACAGGTACCATATTTACCCTAAGTATTCAGACACCTCAATAAGTCCATTTACAGGTATCATATTTACCCTAAGTATTCAGACACCTCAATATGTCCATTTACAGGTACCATATTTATCCTTAGTATTCAGACACCTCAATATGTCAATTTAAAGGTACCATATTTACCCTAAGTATTCAGACACCTCAATATGTCAATTTACAGGTACCATATTTACCCTAAGTATTCAGACACCTCAATACGTCAATTTACCGGTACCATATTTACCCTAAAAATTCAGACACCTCAATATGTCAATTTACAGGTATCATATTTACCCTAAGTATACTATTCAGACACCTCAGTATGTCCATTTACAGGTATCATATTTACCTTAAGTAGTCAGACACCTCAATATGTCCATTTACAGGTATAATATTTATCCCAAGTATTCAGAAACCTCAATATGTCCATTTACAGGTATAATATTTACCCTAAGTATTCAGACAGCACAATATGTCCATTTACAGGTATCATAATTACCCTAAGTATTCAGACACGTACCTCAAATCCTTAGTGTCCATACTTGTTTTAAATTCACGGGTGAAAGTTTTAGAAATCCTGAACACTGAAAATCCACTTTTCAATAACTGAAAATTGACTTTCCCTCTAATTTATGTAGGACGAAATATCTTCTCAAAATAGAAAGGAAAGCAATGATCAGGAATCGATACAATTATCCCACACCTCCCATCAGAGACATCAAAGGGAAAAAAACACAAACACGAAATAACTGGACCCTAATGGAAACATCACTAGCAGAAAGCCAAACGGACAGTTACTTCCCCACAAAGTGGCCAAATGGCAATCCAAAACAAAAAGATGTAAGCGACACACACATTCAAAGACGAACTATAACAAAAATAAACCATGACAGAAGAACCGCCTTGGAACGGTCAGTGAAAAGTATTTCACTGGAGGGCTTAAATCGATTTTACGTGGCCCTTACTTCTGCCGCGGTTTAGACACTTAATTTGTTCAGTCCGCATGAAGGCTTCCTAACTCATCAGTGCTACATCTCCGAGAACACAAAATTTCAACAAATTACAGAGATGAAACAACGATGAGGACTTGACAGCACGAAACAACTGAAATGCTAGAGCAAAAGAAAACCAACAGTAAGACTCCGGTATTAATACTGAAAACTTTCACCCATATAAACATTTGAACAAATACAAATTACTACAAATTGTTGTATCTCAAAATTGCTGGATGAGTGGCAGAATTGGAGTAAGCAATTTTTAGCTCACCTGAGCATGGCTCAGGATGAGCTATTGTGATCACTTGCCGTCCGTCGTCCGTTGTCGTCCGTCGTCGTCCGTCCATCGTCTGTCGTGCGTCCGTTGTTCGTCCGTCCACACATTTGAACGACTTCTCCCCCTCTGTAACCCCTGGGCCAATTTTCTTTAAACTTCATGTGGAACCTTCTGTTAAAGGGGGATTGAAAATTTGTACTAATGGTCAAGGTCCGTGAATCAAGATGGCCGCCATGTCCATATATAATAAAAAAAACTTAAATTCTTCTCCTCCAGAATCAAGAAAGCTTCAACGCTGAATCTTGGTATATAGCATCATGGACTCAAGGTCTACCAAGAAAGCTTGGGTGAATCTTGGTATATAGCTCTCAAGGTCTACCAAGTTTGTTCAAATGATGATCCTAGGTTGACCTTTGACTTTTTACGACAAGGTCAAATTTGCGTCTCCATGCATTTGTATGGGGAAAATGTTGAAAAGTCATTTTCTCAAAATGTATTAAAGACTAATGGCTGAAACTTACAATGTGTGATTAAAGTACTAAAACATTTTAGTTATAATCAAATAGTTATAATCAAAAGTTTGTCCCTTGAGGGTTATCTGCCCTTGCCATTGGGCTATATACATTGTATAAGATTGTGTAATTTTTAAATGTCTTCTTCTCTGAAACTGCTTGAGCAATTTTCACCAGATTTCACACGGGCCTTCTGTCGAAAGGGTATTGCTAATTTGTTCAAATGGTTCCGCGCAATTAAACAAGATGGCCGCCATGTCCATATATGGTAAAAACTCTTGAAAATGTTCTTCTCCAGAACCAAGAAAGCTTTGGGTCTGAATCTTGGTATATAGCATCTAGGACTCAAGCTCTACCAAGTTTGTTCAAATGATGATCATAGGTTGACCTTTGACCTTTTTACGGCAAGGTAAAAAATGTGTCTCTGTAGATTTGTGGACGTGGGTTGATTTTTTTTTAAATATAATATATTTAAGACTAATGGCTGAAACTTACAACGTATGATTAAAGTAGTAAAATGTTTTAGTTAGGATCAAAATTTTGTCCCCCCCCCCCACTCTGGGCGTTATCTGCCCTTGCCCCTGTGCTATATACAGGTATAAAACCAGGAAATCTTTAACGTCTTCTTCTCTAAAACCACTCGACCAATTTTCACCAGATTTCACATGGGACCTTCTGTCGAAGGGATGTTGACACTTTGTTCAAATGGTTCTGGATCATTGAACAAGATGGCTGCCATGCCCATATATGGTCAAAAGGCTTAAAAATCTTATTCTCCAGTACTAAGAAAGCTTTGAGGCTGAATCTTGTTATACAGCATCGGGGACTCAAGGTCTACAAAATTCGTTAAAATGATGAAACTAGGATGACCTTTGACCTTTTATGGTATTGTCAAATTTGTGTCCCAGTTGCTGTGGCAATACTGGAAGACTGTTGCATGGCATTTGCAAATATGCAGGTGAGCGAATTGTGGCCCATGGGCCTCTTGTGTTAGAGTAGGCACTATGAGAATTACATCTTTTGAAATGTAGGTGAAATGGAAATAGGTGAAATGGAAAGTAGATCAAGTGGGAAGTATCCAACAAAATCTATCAAAGCTGAATTTTGCAAAAATTGTTTGATTGTCTTGACAAAAATGTAGCCGAAGACCATATCTGTACATCATATATATATATATATATATAGATATATATATATATATATATATATATATATATATATATATATATATATATATATATATATATATATATATATGATATTTTTACTAATTATCTTTACTTTTGTTTGCAAGGTAAAAGAGTGTATCTAATATAGCTTGTGAAGCACCTGATAAGACCTGACAATCATCTGCTAATACTTGTCATTCATCTCGGATGTCACAATGAATCCTAAAACCAATGAAAAACTTTGACCCCATATGTCTTAGTTAGAAAAAAAAACAAAAAAAAAACAAGCATTGATTAAAAAAAATACTTTGTTTAGTTTGCAACTTTCATTGTAGAAATATTTAAACAAAACAAAATGAAACAAACTTGACATTGAGTGAGTCACTGGAAGGAAAAACGATTCAAAGAAATAGGAAAAAGTTTAAAGATTTGTGATATATTAAACAACACAAGTATAATTTTGTATTATGACGCAGGAAAAAAAATCACTAATTTCTATTCATGATCTATGGGAAAAATATATATCAAAGGAAAAATTAACTACATATTCCAATTTCATCCTTTCAGTTTTTGGTAACACTGTCCTTAAATGCAAAAGATATGTTTTAGAGGTGATCACTGATTTGCCATATATTATTTTTCATTCATTTATTCCTTTTTTACCCCCGGCACACGAAGTATATAGGGGGTATATAGTTTTTGTCTTTTCCGTAATAATGTGTGTGTGTGTGTGTGTGTGTGTGTGTGTGTAAACTTTTCCCATTTCTTTTAAAAGTGAGTAATTGAACTTCTAATATCCTCTTCCCCTATCATTATCTTGTAATTTTAATTTCAGAATAATACTAGAGTGATCACTTCTATAACCCGGAATGATATCTGCATCCAAATCATATTGAAAAATAGGATCACTCAGCATAAAAATCCAATCTTGATTACTTTTTATAGGATGTAACCATCTCCATGTGAACTTTCTTTCATTCTCATTTATAACCCGCCATGCAGCTTTGAAATTATTTTCTTCTATAAAATTTAAAACAGTCTGTCTAACCCTTGGACTATTAATATGCAAATAATTACTTGTATTTATCTTCATCGAAATCTAGCACCAAATTCAAGTCACCCCAAATTATTACATGTTCAGTTTTGAATTCTGCTATCTTTCTGATTAAGTTTTTATAAAACGGAGTATTATCCTCGTTCGGCCTATAAAGATTTACCCACGTAATTTATATTTCTTGCATAATCATATCCAATATTATGTAAATGCCATTTTTATCTGTTTTAAATTGATGCTTTTTTCATTTTGTTCAAAATTATTGTTCATTAAAATCATACATTCTCTGCTATTTGTTATGTAAGAACTAAAGTATGCGTCGTAGCCCCATTCTGCCTTAATAAAGGATTCTAAATTACTATTTATATGTTCATCTTGTAAACATACTATATTGTGCATGTTTTCTCAAATAGTCAAAATATATCATGCCTACGGTTAGCAACTGCGACACCACCTCTAGAGTTTTGTGAGAAATAATATTGTCGTCATGTATCCTCATTTAGCTGACTCTTATTTTCTTCCTCTAAACCTAACTCTATGGATAAATGTAGGCATGCTCTCTCTAACATTGAAAATCTTTCAATATACAAACAAATTTTACTACAATAAATGTTTAAATATTCCGTTTTCTTATAACAAGTAGAGAAACTCGTTTTCCAGTTCAGCAAACAGGTACATGCTCAAGATAAGGTTTGTTTTATCAAATCAATGATAATCTATTTATTCGTAGATGTATTTACTACAGATGTGAAAAGTGCTATCAACTTGACTCTTCAATAAGTTACTTTTTCATTACTGTTAGATAAATTTTAACACTTAGCACAAAAACAAAAAAAAAGGACATTGGCAAATATATACACATATACATACATATACGCATATACATATGTATACACACATATACATATATATGTTCGGCGCAAAGTAAGAATCGGTACAATTCCGGAGTTGTCTTGAGCAAAGTAAGAATTCTTACTTTTTCCGCCACTTCCGGAATTGTACCGGACAATTCTAGAATTGCGCAGGAGACAATTTGCTTGCAGAAATATCGACTTGTTCCTTACCAATATAAGATTAGAATCCGATTTTGGGACGTAGGCAAACAATGTTGACCCAGAGCGGACGTCTCAGTTAGCGGCGTCTGATTAGGGTCTCCACAGTTTGCTTGCAGAAATGTCAACTTGTATCTAACCAATATAAGCCAAGAGTGCAATGTTTGGACATAGGCAAACAATGTAGACCCAGAACGGACACCGCAGATAGCTGCGTCTGATTAGGGTCTCCACAGTCTGCTTACAGAAATGTCGACTTTTTCTTTACCAATATAAGCCTAGAGTCCAAATTTTGGACGTAGGTAAACAATGTAGACCCAGAGCGGACGCCACAGCGGCGTTTGATCAGGGTCTCCAAAGTTTGCTTGCAGAAATGTCAACTTGTTCCTAACAAATATAAGCTATAGTCCAACGTTTGGACGTAGGCAAACAATGTAGACACAGAGCGGACGCCGCAGTTAGCGGCATCTAATCAAGTTCTTCATTTGCTTGAAGAAATTTCAATTTGTACCTAATCAAGATCAGCTTAGAGTCCAATTTTTGGACCTAGGCAAACAATGTCGACCCAGAGTGGACGCCGCAGTTAGCGGAACTGCGGCGTCTGATGAGGGTCTCCAGTTTCCACAGTTTGCTTGCAGAAATGTTTACCTGACCAATATAAAATGTTTTAATAAAAAAAATGTGTCTTTAAGTAACTTGATCACTCCCTCCAACGACACCACAATACTATCCATGAAAGGGACCGATCTTCCAGTTGACGGAACCTCCTTGTACGGGGGTCGTGCAAAAAGTTCTGTCACTAATAGGCTTCCTTTGTTTCATCCCAGGTATATTTTAAAATGCTTCACTGCACTTGAACGGTGTGTTGAATAGCTAACGATACCCGTTTATTTCGTGAAATTGCTTTCCAACTGACCGATTTATTTCAAACTGAAATAGATGCAGTCATATCCACTGACCAATTTACTTGTTACATTGGAACATGGACCAGAAGACTGAAATTCGTAGCTATATTAAATGCCGCATTAGGCTTAATATAGATTCAAAGCAGATATTTAATGAACTGTGTGGAATATATGGACCTCAGACCATTTCAACGCGCACAGTTTTTAGGTGGGTTAAAGCTTTTAAGGCTGGGAAATTTTCTGTTGAAGATGATACCCGTCCTGGAAGGTCTAAAACCTCTGTTACCAAGGCTAAGATCGCTGCTGTATAGATTGTGGTCGAACAGGATGCGCGATTGTCTGTCAAAGATATAGCTAGTTGTACTGGCATATCAGAAGGCAGTGTGCAAACAATTCTGAAAAAGCGTTTGGACCTGAGAAAGGTTTGCGCTAGGTGGGTACCTTATTTGCTCACTGAGGAGCAAAATACACAACGCCTTAAATGTGCCCGGGAACTTTTGAAAACATACAAAGGCTGTAATAGTCGAGTTATTTCTAACTTGCTAACAGGTGATGAAACCTGGGTGCACATGTTTGAGCCACAAAGAAGGGCTGATAATAAGCAATGGAAGCGAAAAGATCAAAACGCTCATGTATTGCCAAGAGAACCATAAGTTCGAAAAGGATGTTGTATGCAATTTTCTTTAATTCAAGTGGGCCAGTCGTTCAAGTGCCTTGTCCATCTGGTCATACAGTCATTGGCCGATTCTACAAGAATTCTGTACTGAAGAAAGTGAAAGAGTTTTACAATAAGAAGCGACCAAGCAAAGGATGGTCAGGAGTCCACCTTTTACATGACAACGCCTCCTCTCATAAGTGTGAGGTTGTTAAGTCTTTTTTGGCGTCTGAAAAGGTGAAAGTTTTAAACCATCCACCTTATTCACCTGACCTGAGTCCTGTGACTTCTTTTTTATTTCCAAGGCTTAAGAAAATGCTTTCTGGAAGTAAGTATACGTCTAGAAATTTTCTTGACAGCGCTATTTATCAGTGTCTCCAACAGATACCAAAAGAAGACTATTTATCTGCTTTTCGCGACTGGGTAAAAAGGTTACAAAAATATGTTTCAGAGTAAAGGGGGAATATTTTGAAGGTTTGTAATAAAAATATGTTTGATAAAACGTAGCACTGAAGTAATCAGAACCCAGTGACAAAACTTTTTGCAGGACCCTCGTACTCAGTTTTATTGAACGTATAACTGAATTGACCAATTAATTAGTTCGACTGCCCTTTCAGAGACTGATTCTGCAAATCCATTCCCCCCCCCCCCCCCCCCCTTGTATTGAAGGGTGGAATACCTTGCCTGTCTTTTTTTGTCTGACTATTAATGTATCTGTAGAAGTATCTGGGATCTGCCTTTACATCACCTACCAAGTTATTTACATACAAACCATGTTGTGTTTTAATGTAAGCCTTGATTTCCCTTCTCAAAGTTTCAATTTTTGTCCGAAGTTCATCACTATCTGTCTTCTTTGCCTTAGCATGAATTTCATTCCTTCATCTTTCTTCTTATTTCTGGAGTGATCCAAGGAATCGAAGAGAAAGCCCTACTAGTTTTGGAGGATATGCCTATCAGCTGAATCTTGAATGAATGAAGTTATCAAATAAAATTCTCCTTTACTGTTCGAGCATCCGAGTGGCCGTTGAAGTACTCCTCCTTTGCAAATCTTAGCGCATCCTTCCTCATAGTTCCATAGTCACTTTTCTAATATAAATACGTCTTCCCCCGAGGTTTCTTTATACGTGGAAAGAAGATTTTCAAAATTCCTGGAACAATATCATGATCACTAAGTTTGTCTGGCGAGTGAATATCCTTAAAATGACCCGATAAAGAGGTAAGAATCAAGTCCAAGGTATTTTATCACGAGTAGGGAAATGTATCATTTGCTCTAAGCCCTGATCATCCATAATGTCTAGTAACATCTGTCCTTCTGTCTGACTCAGCATGCTACCCGATTTGCTAAGCCTTTCAGGCCAGACAATCTCTCTGGTTGAAGTCACCTAGTACATGGACTGATGGAAGTTTTTTACCCTAATGCTGGCACCTACTATGATCCAGTTGATCTCGAAACAATTGGAAGTCTTCGACAGTGCCATTTGGCTGTCGATACCAACTTGCTTGTGCTAAAGAGAAGTTTGTTTGTGAATACATTTACCCAAACTGACTCCGAGTAATTTTCCTGTTCCATGATTTGCATGTGAGAGATTATTCTTTGAGTGCGTAGTATCACCCCACCACCATGAGCATTCCCATTTTGTCTGTACACACAAGTTTCTGGGAACAGTTCAGAAGTTGTAATTGTGCTGTCAATCTTTGTTTATTGAATAATCACATGGAATTGGTGAGCATCTAGGAAAGCAAAAAGTTTCAGCATTTTGCCTCTGATACCATTGGTATTTATACTGCAAAATTTCACTCCTTTAACAAAACTTGACTTAGTTGTATCAAGAAGTGGAGATTTATCTCCTTTTTCCTTTAACAGACGTTCAAAGCTGTTTTGATTATCCAGTTCCATAACTTCACTGAAGAAAGAGTTAGAAAAGTTCAAAACCTCATATTTTAGGCATATCCATGAGCAGCTGGAGTTTATCAAAATTCCATAGCATCCGAAATGAAGGAAAATTCGGTCTGGATCCACATTTCACACCGGTCACAATGGATTGCCCTATGGCCATTTAGAACAGCACCACTACAAAAGCCAACGTCAGCTTTACAGTCTACGCAGTACCAAGTTCCAACTCCAGATTCAAGTTCTAACAATTGGTTTTCATCAATTTCAGAACATGATGTGTGAAAGCGCTTTTCACAGTCTTCACGTTCGACCCATTTCTCCGAAGCTGTCCAGAACTTTTTTGCAGAGACTGTAGCGATACCTTGGACCGGGGTTAGTTTCGATGTCCCCGACCAAGATCAGAAGAACCATCGGATGTGTTCCATTAGAGGACTTGAAGTTACGTAAGCCCTCTGATCGTCTTCTGTTTCCAAGTTTCCTCGTAATATCCAATGCCAAGTTACCTTAATCCATCCGTAATCACAAACTCCTGATTATTTTCCTCTACGTTTGTTCCATAAGTTAATTAAATAAAACCTCCCTTTTTGTGACTCAGTGTCATGCTTTTCAATCCCGAATTCAAAGTATTTCAAAATATGTACGGTTGGGAATCTGCCTTCACAGCCAATGACAACTACAAAGGGTTAATTAGTACACTGGTTAAAAATTAAAAAAAAAAAAAAAAAAAAGCTCAGCACACTCAAATATCTGACAACAACATGGATTCTTCAGAAGAATGAATGTGCTAAGCTTCCTAAGAAGAGTTCAATACCTGCTCAAAATATTTAGTGTTGGTAAACTGCCTTTATCCCACCCACCTCTGCCGTAAAATGTCAATAACATTTTAATCTAAACCGATAAAAAGAACAAAATAAAGGAACCAACAATAAACTGTTATTGGTTTTGGCTTGTCTGCTGTTGAGTCAGACAAGAAACAAATACAAACGTAAAATTTTCCGCATCGGCTGTAACTTGAAAAGCTGTCGATACTTTGTAGGACTATCCAACAGGTGAAGATACTGTGTCGCATTTACGAGGTGTTATATCCTTCAAATAGTATGTCTGGCCTGCAACAGTCTTTTCAGGGACCTTGCACGTCCTTTTGTTTTTCTCTTGTTCTTCAAAGGTATTTTATCTGTTTCCTGAAATATTAATAAATCGGTAGGTTCCAATGTTAATTTTAAGAGGACTGGACACACTCAATAGTCATATCGCATTTTTACAAGGGAGGCAATTTTTATGACTTTCTGATCTCTTACCTATACACCAATCCCACTCTGAAAGGGGTCTACGCTAAAAGTAAAGTGTTTAGGGAGCAAATTCTTTCGTTTAAGAATAGATAACTTTTCAGAAGCGGGGCAAAACAATTTTGACAGAGTTGTCTCCCTTAAAACATCTATTCCCTTTAATATTGATGCGGATATAGACTTATAAAGTCTGATGAGATGTGAAATTTTTATTCATAATAGTATCTTTTAGTACATAATATGAAAAAATGCAACCTTCCTCTCAATCACTATATTTCTCTTGCGCTATATTTGATATGTTTGAGTCCGCATAAAATAAAATCTGGAATGGCATGGTGGCATAAGATAAAATGTGGCGTGGTAAGTCTGGCATGGTATCATTGACAAAACTAACATCGACGACTGATATCAGTCTGATATCAGTCTGATATCAGAATTGCTTTCTACTGCTAATGTAGTAGTGATAGGTATATGATACACTTGTACTGCCTTGCAGTACAAGCCGGCTTTTATAGCGACGTGGTAGAGTGTTGGCCTGTCACGCAGGCGGCCCGGGTTCGATCCCCGGCCGTGGCATTAGTGATTAGAATTTTTTCACCTGTTACGTTATCACCGGAGGTCCTATGCCAGGTATGTCTATCTCGCTATGCATGCTGGGTAAAAAGTACAGCAGAGACATTTTGAAATATTTTTCTTATTTTTCCCAGAAAATAGGTTGTTGTTTTTTCTGTGGGAAAACTTAGAAGAAATATGGTCCTTTTAATTTGTCGTCTGCTGAATTAGCCCAGTGGGTGGTAAAGGTTAAGTCTTTGTTTTAAATGTTGATGTATGTCAAACTTCTGATATTTCCAAAAATGGCAGGCAGCATCGAAGCATTTTATTCCATTTTATATTGTTTTATTGTCATACATGTAAGATACACATTCTTTAAAACTATAAAATTCAAGTTACGACAGACAGACCATCATCTGAACTTCCTCATAATTTCTCCCCATCTCCCATCCCCTTTTTACTATATAAAGTGGTGATATGGGAGTTTGTTTGAATTCTGAATAAATGCTTCTTTACTTATTATGGTTGTGTTTAAAACTTCAAACTTAGTTTAAAGAAACTTTATATTTAGTAAACCGCCCACACATTAGAGAGGTTCAACTCCTAACTACAGATAAAAGCAGAAAATAATTAAAATATCTTTCACAGAAAATAAGGCTTATTCAATCAAAGTGTCTCCGAAAAACATAAATATGAATGAAACGCCTAGCTTTGTTATGAAATGTCAAGGCTTATTTTCTTTGAAAAATAAAATTAAAAGAAGACATCGATTTTTATCTCATGATTTGGCCTACAGAGTGCAAAAGCTGAAATTTATATGAGGCAGAACACGTAGATTTCTGCTATGTTTACAAGGGAGATAATGTTTGTGACTTTATGTTTGCTTCCTATACAAGCTTACTTCTAAAAAGGGGTTTGCTTTAACCCTGATCCTGCTGAACTCGGATATACCCTGCCTTTGCAAACAGTGTAGATCCAGATCTGTTGGCTTCTGAAGAATCCAACTGATCTGGATCTGCACTGTTTGCCATTAAGTGTGTGAACTGGTATCAACGGCCGGGATCAAGAAATCCGATTGTCTGAAAATTAGAAGTGGGTGTGGCATCTTAATTTTTCAGCTCAACAAGGGTTAAAAGGAAAGGGTTTGCTCCAACGGGAAAGCAAATTCTTTCCTTTTAGAGCGGATCCCTTTTCAGATGGGAGCAAAAACAGTTTTGACCATTACCACCCCTCACCGATTACACGTTTCCCTTACACAGCAAAGTTCATAGATAGTCTAGGTGAACTACACCTGATCTGACCAGACTGTGCAAGTGCAAAAAACTGGTATGTGCATGCGCAGCTAACAAATGCTAAATGAAAGTCAGTGGCGCAGCCAGAAAGGAATTGTCTTGACGCACATCCAGGAAAAAATCTGTAAAAGAAACTAAACAACTCTTCCAAAATAGGGGCTACTATCGAAGGAAAGAATTTGCTCCCAAAATCTTTCCTTTGAGAGTAGCCTCTGTTTTGGAAGCGATAAATTATTTCTTTTAAGAACAGCCCCTATCGTAAAGAAGCAAAATGTTTTATGTAAGTTGATATCTGTTAATTATAAATAATGTATTTTTTCTTACGCATGTCACGCACATGCATGATAATGTGCTTAATGAGCCTATGAAAGTAGTGAAGCCGTTTATAAGATGATAGCATACTCGAGGTAGCATATCTTGCACTGTGAAGATAAATAAAAAATCCTCTTGAGACGAATTGGCTTCATTTCGCCACATGATTTCATGGAGTTCTGAGATCTACAGATCAGGGCCCAGTTGTTCAAAGCTAATGACAACGTTAGTTAACGATTTGTTAAAATTTACATCGAGTGATACACAAATATGCTGAAATTTTTTGCTGAAAAAATGTGAGTAGCTTTTGCAGTGCAAAAGCTACTCACATTTTTTCAGCAAAAAATATCAGAATATTGTATATTAAATCCACTAAAACAGTTAACGAAATGACCCTTAACGAGCTCGTTAAGCTAACGACGCTTTGAACAACTGGGCCCTGTTTGTAAACATGTATCAGCTCTGATTACACATTACATAGAACTCACAGGACCCTTGCTGTGTTAGCGTCTTTCACTCGAAGAAATAATTTCATCCATACACAACAATTTGGAAAATCCTCACGTGACTGCAGGAATAAAGTTTAATGAGTTTCCGAGGTGTTGTGTTACAGGCGAACTCTCTTTGTTTTTAAGTATCAAAACAACATGTGTTGTGTAATTGAAAAGAATATTCTATAATGCTTTTCTTAATCAGTTTCAGTCGCAGGATTATAACAATATATGCACAGAACGTAATAACTGGATCATAACAACTAGATGTGTATATTTCTTAGTCCGGTACCAAAATCAGATTCTTGTTAAATTTTTAGACTGATTTTTTTTATTTGTAAAATATAATTGATAAGAGATTATAACTTAAGATAAGTTTTGGTGTAGACATAGATTATACAGGATATGCATAATTTACGATAAATTAGTTGCTTAGGTCTATCTAAAATGGGAGATTCGAAGTCGAACGCTAAACCGAGTTCCTCTAATGGAAGTTGCATTCCGATGGGCGTACCTGAATCCGATACCGGTGACAGCGGTGAGGAGTCGGAACCTACCTATCGACACTATGACCACTTTGAAACCGACGTGTGCCTGACACAGGATGAAGACGAACCCCTACCGTCTAATGTTCCTATCATACAAACTACTACCCCGCGAAAAGTCTCCAGCCAGGATCCGGTTCCACGGGGCCCTTTTCCAGGCACGACTGCAAGCAGAGGAGTGAGCAGTGATTCGGATAGCTGTACGGAAAGCGAGATGTTTCCGGAAAGGACCGGACGAAATACGGACGGTACAACTACGAGTACGTCCGAATCGGAGGAAACACAAATGTAAGTTCACTGAAAAAATAACTAATAAATTTTAAAGCAAAACCCACAAACCCCAATATTAATATAGTAAAACATGATAATAGTAACAGTAAAAATAAAACTAGTAATGATTAAATTAGTAATTTTGATGATTATAATAATGCAAATAACAATAATAATAATTTTGCTACAACAGCTACTAATAAAAAGACGATAAAATAGTGGTAATAATAATACTGAATATTAAAATCCTACTTCTACTATTACTACTTACTATAACAACAACAATGATTATCATGATTATAGTAAGAATTATATTACGTATGTAGCAATGTTTAAAATTATTATTATTATTATCATTATTATTATTATCGTCCTTATTTGAGGTTTTGTCCATTTAAACACTAATTAACTAGTAAAATTTACTAGTTACATTACGAAAACATACCTATATAATTTTGACCCCCTTAAACCCCACTTTTATATAGTAAAACTGGGGTTTACAGGGGTATACATTATTTTTCTTATTTCTGTTCAAAAACATAGATTGTGGGTACTCGTTAGAACCGCCTCCTCGAGGCGGTTCTAACGTGTGCCCACAATCTATGTTTTGAGCAGAAATATAAAAAATATCAGAGTTTTTTTGTCTGAAAATTTTCAGTTTTTGGAGGTGAAATTTTCAATATGTTTTCGTAATGTTTTTTCAGTGTTATATACCGTAATAACTCTAAGTAATGGGACTGACAAGCCTAAGCAAACAGTGTAGAGTAGATCATATGCAACAGAACGCGGCGTCTGATCAGGGGGTACACTGTTTGCTACTCAACCGGCATGGTTTAAACACAAGAAGTAGTAAAAGGGAGATACTCAACTTTTGGAGAAATATATGTTAAGGAGTCATGAAAGGTGTCCCAATATTAAGGGTAAATAAGGTGCACTATGAGCAGCGTCATTAGCATATACGAACTACGTATGTATATACCAGTCTACACATGTACAGTCTGGTCATTGGGCATGCATTGCTATAGGACTGGATTTTTAAACTGCGCATGCACCGACCAGGTCTGTACATGTTAATGATTGTGACTTTGATAGGGACATTTCCTTATTGTATGATGACTAAAGCTAGTCTTTTGAAAGCATCATCATCATTATTATTATTATTATTATTATTATTATTATTATTATTATTGAGTCTCAAAGGTAATGATAAATAAAATCCTTATTTTTTATATTATTAACATTATTCTTTTTTTTAATTGATGATTTTTTTGTTGCCGTTGTATGTCATCATTATTGACTGAACTTGAAGATAAATGTTGTGATTGTTGCTGATTTAAATGGATCCACAAGATAAGGTCTTTATTTAGCGAATACGCAATCAGTTTTTTTTTTTTTCTCCACGAGAACATAATGTACGGAAAATAAGATAAAAAAAAATATTAATCTTGATTCACTTCACATCTAGAGCCTTGCTAGATAGTTTCAATCTTAATCCTGCTATAATCATATATGAATGACCCTGGAATACGCACTCATACAGTTATATACGCCTTCGTGCTTATTTGGCGTTGTGATCAAAGACTCGATTATATAATAAAACTTATACATTTACGCAGCAAGATCATGCACCGAAAGGCAAGGGTCTTGTTCTAAGACTGAAATGGCACTAGACGAAAAAAAGTACTGTCGAACCTTAATATAGCTCGAACACCGATGGCTCGTTTATCATGGCTAACTCGTTTTTGAGTCCCTACGAAATTCTTCTTCTTGGCTTAAGGAAACAAATATCTAAGTCAAATTTTCTTATTTATCATGACATTGTATATTGTGTGTACTCACTAGAATTGCCTCATCGAGGCGATTATATTGAGTACACTTAACATACCATAATTGTATTGAAAATCGAAAAGAAAATCACTAAATTATCGCCATTTGCTTCCTGACCTCACGTCCTGATTAACTATCAGTGGCTCGATCTACCAGTATCTCGAACAAAATTGCATGGTCCCAAAACTGTTCGAGCCAATGAGGTTCGACTGTTTAGCATTTTGATAGTAAATGTTTTATCATAACCCAGAGCTTCATTTTCTCCAGTGAAGCTTATATTAATTACTGGGGGGTCCATCCATTTAGAAACACGTGATTAAAAAAAGCTGATAAAATCATCATCAAAGAGTATTCTGCTTATCAGTTTCAGCTGTGGATCCGACTACCGAGCCGACGACCTGGAAAAAAGCGCGTTCGTGCCACCGTTAAGGATTGAAAGCGGATTTTCAAGCATCGCTAATATCTTCCACACGAGATTGTCAAACAGCGACCAGTAAACCCACTAACCACTACTGCGGCAGACGCCATGTTTGATTTTGGGGGGGGGGGGATATTCACCAGAGAAACTAAGCCTTGACATTTCATATGAATTGTCTGCCCAGCAGACGATTCACTTGAAATGCCAAATCTTATTTTCTCCGGAAAAAAAAAGGAATTTCGTCTGCTACAATTTTGCTTAGCGCTTTTTAAGTGTTACTGCTCTGGTCGTCCATTTTGGTGTATATCAGCTGTACACATGGCAAGAGTTACCTTTTTCTGGAGCTGTGTTGCTATAAACGCAGAAACATCTTCCGCTAATAAAAGATAAACAAGGGATTATTTTTAATATACACTTAACAAATAAAGATGCGATAGTTGAGATATAGTATACTGCTACAGAAAAGAAATAACGCAACCTAAAATGTTGAATACCTGAGCTACTTTAGATGTAACTAAAATCACAGGAGTTTCACTTTTGTTTCAAACTGATTTTCCAGACTGTTGTTTTGATAATTTGATAAGACTTTATTGCACAGTCCTCAGAAGCACATTATAGGAAACTAGGTGCATTTTAAATTCATTTGGAAATAGTATTTTCAGACAACAAAATGTAAGGTCATAATCAAAATTGGTAACTACAACACCACAAAAGAAACGCAAACTGATATTTTTTCTATAGCTTTAGTGTGCTGATGACAAAATTTGCAGACACGAAATGATAAATATTTTTTTTTGTTTTTTTTGTTATTTTCTCCAGAAAAATAGGACTTGACAGTTCATGCGAATCGTTTCATATCTAACTTTCGATAACACTTACCTGTAGAGATTCGATAAAAATGTTAACTATGGAAGTCAGTAGGAAACATGTTAAACTGCGATAATTTCATTATTATTAAATATTACCAATATACAGATATCAAATTAAAGATTACAATCTCTTCTTGAATGATATATATATTGGAGCTATTGTCCTTTGAGCATTGAACAAAGACAATTCTACCGTGTTCTCGTGTACGCTCTGTAAGTTAAAAAACCGTTCGAGATATTATTATGAAATTTCTCACAAATGTAAAGCACCATGAGACAACGTGCAGAAAACAAGACCGTAACCCTGGTTAACGTACTTTTGGAGTTGCGGCCCTTTGAACATAGTAGATATTGAAAATTGCCATTTGTACTATGTACGAAAAAAGGAAACAATCACGTTGATCATTTTAATCAAAATTAACACATGTACATGCATCAATGTTGATCATATTTAGGGAAAGACCAATGCACCTTCCCTTGGTGCAGTGCTTGCAGCGCTTTTATTTTCAGAATTGTTGTGTTTTTAACGAATCGGAAGTTTCCGATTCTGTCCGGCAGCTTTCGTAAGTCCAAGCAGTTTTCTTGGTGATATATTCACTTCGGAAGTACTTCGGAAAATTACCGATAAGACAGACACTTTAGGTCGCAAAATTTACCTGGACAATTGAAATAAACGAGATTTCTGGGCATGTCCTAAGGAGACGATTCGCATGAAATGTCAGGTCCTGTTTTCTTGGAAAAATAATAAAAATATTTATAATGTAACTTGTTGATATCTAAGTTTTAACTTCAAAGTTTTGACCATTGTTTTTCATTAGAACACCAGTTATCTTACAGCTATAAATCTCTTTTCCATGATCTTTACAAAAAACACATTCATGCCAAAGAGACTATATAGGATATGATTTTGGCATAAAATGGCCTAATGTCAGAAGCGTTTGTGTAAATCAGCAATGGACAGCTTATTCGATTTGTTTGACCATCGATGTAAAATACACATGCAAGAAGTTGTAGACATGTTTCTACCATATCTGCTCATATATTTTGGTTCTATAAACGACAAGACTAAAGGCATGGAGCCACAATAGTCAAAATCCAAAATACTGATTTATTTTATTTTATTTCATATTTTTTAATTATCACCACTTTCACCAGTAAAGGCATGTTATTTCGTCTGGTAAAGAAGCATCCATGATCACCACATCACCAAGACTCAAATAGCTCATATTTCCATTGGCTTAATCTCAAATATGATCCATGCCTAGTCTGTACTGACTGATAATGAATTGGCTACTTCTGCAAGCAAAACTATGCTCTATGATTACATAACATTATGTAATATTATGTAATTTATCTTTAATATCCTATCAAGCTCTCTCAATGACAGTAACTGTTTTGGAGACTGGCCGTTTGACTGGCTAACTGACTGTTAGTTATAATAAATATCACTCTCTGTAGGGCAAGGTACTGAATATACGAGGTTTATTGGGACTGATGTGGCAAGATGTGATCACTACTATTAACTGGATGTATGCTTTATGACAATGGTCATACGTTTTCGAAACTACTCTCATGTGCTTTTTTTTTCAGATGGGTTCCCGTTTCAAATCGTCCCTATGGGAAACCGGTTACCGGCTCCCCTCCACCGAGCGGTGCATCATCAAACGGAAGCGACGGACACAGCCGATCACCCAGTGTATTACCGCCTTCTAGGGGCCTGACTACAGGCTCCCTGTCAATCATAACCTCACCTGGAACAGAGATTAAACTGAAAGATGATGGAAGAAGGGGGTCATGTCAAAACACAATGACGTCAGTAATCTCAAAACGAACGCCGCCAACGAAACACATGAGTTTGGGGCTGTTACGTCATGACGAGGGAACGGGAACAATCACGCTAGATATTCATAATGTTCAGAACGGGGATTTGGGTAAGCAAATTTTGATCATTACGAATTGCCGCAAGTCCCAGCTTTCACGTTACTCTAAGTACCTGATAGGTTAATACACCGAGCATTTCTTCCCACTGAAGTCATTTCTAACTAAAATGTACAGTGGCACTTCCACGAATGGTCTGACACCTCTCAGCAACTGTCACCTCCCTATAACAGTCATTTTCTGATTCCCCAAAGTGTTGTTTATATATATTTAACCTCTCTACAACAACCACCTCTCAACACCCACCTCCTTACAAGAGCCAGTTTTGTGCTTGTCTAAGAGTGGCTGTTGTAGAGAAACTGCACTGTATTTGCAAAATTCGATCATTATTCAAGAGGTTTCAGTTCAAGTTCCTCAATAACGAAAGGAATCTCTTGAAGCTGAGCGACCATTTTGGCGGACATTGTTGTACACAATGTATGTGTTGTGAGTCCGCATTCCCTATAGTTTTCAAATGATATTTTTACCCCAAAAAAGTTGAGATTGCATATTATTTTTGCTTTGTTCGTCCGTCGGTCCCTTAGTTATTCCATTCGTCACACTTGATTCTTGTGCACAAGATATCTCAGGCACTATCTGAGCTATGGATTTAGTATTTGGCAGACATTTGGGCTTGTAAAGTTTTGAAGAGAAAAAAAAAATAATATAAATTTTATGAGAGTTATGCACCTTTTCATGTTTTGCATAATGTTGGAAAAAATATATAGTTGGGGTCATAGTCTTTCACAAATTTACATTTCTATGTAGTCTGATTTTAGTTAATAGTCGAGCGCTTGTGTACTAGTCTATCGGTTTTAGTGTCAGTATCATCTCCGCTAGAACCGCTAAGTTTTTAGTCAGTAGTCGAACATTAGCTATACTAGTCTACTAGTACTAGCGTCAGTATCATCGCAGCCAGAACAGCTGTTTTTTAGCCAATAGTCGAACATCAGCTATACTAGTCTACTAGTATTAGCGTCAGTATCATCGCCGCCAGAACCGCTAAGGTTTTTAGTCATTAGTCGAACGTAAGCTGTACTAGACTATTAGTATTAACGTCAGCAACATCGCCGGCAGAACCGCTAAGTTTGTAGTATTAGACGGTATAAACCATTTTCCATGCATTAAACTGAATAAACTTCCCCACATTTTCTGTTTGGAAGACGGTCGAATTTCAATATAAGATATGCCAGGCTACGTAATTTAACTATTTGCAAACAGTGGTGATCCTGATCTGACGCCGCATTTTGTGGCGTCTGATCTGGGTCTGCACTGTCATTCACCCTTTTTGGGTTCTCCAGACTAAATTGGGTTAAGCGTTTACCCCTTTTAACAATTCTACCAGGAGTATGCTGAAGATTTTGTATTTGTATACTGCAAAGTTCCTGCAAATTCTCAAAGCGCGGGACTAAAAGATGTCTGAATCTTAGAACGAAAGATTAGCCATGATAACAAGCTGATCACTGATAAAACTTCATAAGGTTCTCCTGTTTTCAGGCGTAAAACACGAGACTATTAGATGATAAAATAAGACTCAAATGAACAATGCTGAACGATATCATTATACATACGAGGGTGAGTCAATAAGTAACCAGCCTAACTTATTTCCGGTTGAGATCCACCTCTTCTTTTTCGATGTAATTGCTCTCTAGTGTTCAAGTGCCTTCAGCCCAGAACTGAAAAAGTCAGGGTCCTTTCCATTGACCCACTCCTCAACTACCGTCACGACTTCTTCATCAGACCGGAAATGAAGTCCACGGATATAGGAAGAAGTCGCTAGGAGCTAGGTCAGGCGAATAGGCAGGATGTGGTATTAATTCATACCTGTTTCGCTCTACAGAAACCATTGCAACTTTGCAAGTGTGGACTCTCGCGTTGTCCTGTTGCAGCAAAACACATTTAGAGTGTTTACCTCGACGTTTTTCACGGAAGGCGGTTCTCAGCTGGTCTAACAAGTTTGCATAGTACACTCCGGTTATTGTACTCCTCTTGGGTAAAAAGTCCAACATAATAACGCCTTTTGCGTCCCAAAATACTGTGGCCATCACCTTGCCAGCAGGTGGTTGCATCTTGAACTTCTTTGGCCTCGGGGACCCAGGCCCTACCCACTGACGACTCTGAGCTTTATTCTCTGGCTCAAAATAATGAACCAAAGTCTCATCTACAGTCACCAGACGCAAAAGAAAATCATCTTTTGACCTAAAACGCTTCAACAAGGCGCTGCATACTGATGCTATGGTTGCCATTTGCTCATCGCTAAGGGATTTGGGGACCAATCGGACTGTTAGCTTGCGTATACCTAAACGATCATGTAAGATTGTTGAAACGCTACCATGTGAAATGCCTGCTGTCTGTGCTATTTCTTCCACCTGAATTCGCCTATCAGAGTATACCAGATCCCGAACTTTCTTACACATTTCTTCGTCCGTGGCATCCAGTGGGCGTCCAGACCTGGCTTCATCTTCTAAAGACGTTCTACCGCGTTTGAATTCCCCTACCCAGAATTTAACCTGAGCATAAGATGGTGCAGAAGAATCATAAACATCGGCTAACTCGCCTGTTTTCTTGCCTGTTTTACCTTTTAAATACAAGTACCGAATTAAAGCATGGTACTCAACTTTAGATGAAAAGCATGCTTTGCATCACTAGCCATGTTTGACATTCAATATCTTATTAAAGAATGACTCGATACGTGTGCAATTTTGTACCCATGTATAAAACATATATTGAAACAAAGCATGAAAATCGTGGGACCGTCTCGGTCCATCGGAAATGGGATAGGTTGGTTATTTATTGACACGGCCTCGTATTTCAAGAACTTTCATATATACGTACTTTTTTTTTCAGCTTAAATGTGCATAAGCGAAAAACACACTCTATTTACCCTTAGTATTCGGATCTTGCCACTGATCCGGAAGGTTTTAGACATATTAACAGGTGTCAGATGGACTTGTTTAACTTAAGGACAAGTGTAGGTATCTGAATATTAAGACCAAATGCGATAGATCTTTTTATGAGAGTTGTGGTGATTGTGGTATGATCGGGTCTTCCAACAGCATTCCAATTATTCGGATAGCTGTATGCTTATACGAGGGATGTTCGAAATGAATTGCTTATTTCTGGAGACTTCAAATTTCAAGTTAGCCCAAAAGTACTCATTTCATGCCCTCGAAGTACTCCCCGTGGCTAGAAATGCAAAGTTTCAGCCGATGTATCCACTTCTTGAAGGCGTCACGGTACGCTGATTTGGGCACAGTAATAAGGTACTGATGAATGGCAGATCCAAGTGCCTGTCGGGACTGGTATTTCCGCCCAGCAAGGAATGCTTTCAATTTCGGAAACAAAAAGAAATCACATGGGGCAAGGTCTGGGGAATACGGGGGGTGAGGCAAAACAGTTACTTTTTCTTTCTTCAAAAACTCCGTAACTATTGCGGAGGTATGAGCTGGGGCATTGTCATGTAGAAGACGGACATGTTTAAAACCAGTGGCAGGGCGTCGTTTCTGATAATACTTTTTCAGTTTCTTCAGTACTACGTCTTTGTAGTACTTTCCGGTGATGCTTTTGCCCTTTTTCACTGGCACTTTTATTGCGACTCCTTCACCAGAGAAGAAGATTGCATACAAAACCTTCTTTGCACTCAAAGAACGTTTGGCAATTATTGGGCGTTTGCTGTGTTTAGTGGCCCAGATCTTATTGCTAACCTTTCTGACGGGCTCAAAATAATGGACCCAGGTTTCATCACCTGTGACGACATTGGCAAACTGCTTTTTGTCATATTTTGGAAACTTTTGAAGCAGCTTTTTGGCCACTTTAACCCGTTGCCTCTTTTGCTCGTCAATCAACAGATGTGGCACCCATCTAGCAGAAATCTTTCTGACTTTCAAATGCTTCTTCAAAATAAGGTGAACCGTTGAAAGTGATATGCCTACCTTTCGTGCAATATCACGAACTGTAAATCTGGCATCTCCTTCAATGATTTCCTTTATTTTGGAAACGATTTCTTTACAAGATGCAGCTTTTTGGCCTACCTGATTTCGGTGCATTTTTGATGGACTCTACACCAGACTCAAATTTCTTTTTCCACCGCCGAACTGTGTCATAAGACACACAAGAAGGTCCAAAAGCAGTAGAAATTTCAGTCATCAGCTTCTTCAAAGAACAACCAAGTTTTATGCGAGCTTTGATGTAAGCCCGTATTTCATCTTTTTTATCGACGCTTCTACCAACCATTTTTACTGCAGTGGTCAATGACTGCGTGTATTCAAATGGCAAATTTTATGTCTTACACTTAGTCTAACATGTACATTTATACACCATTGTGTAGATATTGAATAACCCTATACAGGTATGTATTGGTTTTTATCGTGCCCCACATGGATATCGAGCTAGAGGACAATAAGCAATTAATTTCGAACATCCCTCGTATAAGTCAGCTTGCTTTCGTCAATGACTAGCACCAGCTGGATGTGTTAAATATAGATCTTGATGTGCCAATAGACCCCCACCCCCGTCCTCCCCCCTCTAAGGAATTTTGCAGATACATATTAAAGAGCATTCATTTCTACATTGAATGAAACTTGTTTGCACTCTGGCGATTGGGCCATTACTATGTAATGACCAGTTAAATACGTTACCTGCAGGTGAATTTGCATAATTTCATTATTTAATATAAATCCTTGGAAGTATAATTTCAAAATATTTTGCAGTTTTGCAATGAATGCGATTCAGTTTTGGCATAACTTTGCAAATAAATACATATTTTTCTATCATTTATGAAAACATGGCAACGTAAGTAACAAATTAATAGTAAAAAGAGAATTAATTTGATCCCTGGGTGGGATATCCGCGGAAGGGTTACCATATCCTAGCCAGGGGTCTAATATCAATTATATGGGCCACAACAAGCGAAAAGTTGTTCGAACCTGTGCAAAATGCACAGCGTCAGATTCCTCCCACGCATGTGCAAAGTCACATCCGGACATTTGTCTCCACTGATACATTCTCTTGTGTCCATTAATTCTGTTAGCGGATAGTGAAAACCCTGATCAGCCTGCGCGTCCTCCGCGCAGTCTGATCTGGGCCTTCGCTGTCCACACATGCTCCGAAGGCATATTTTCGCTTGATATTATATACTAAAACCATGATGAAAGCTGGAAAATGTACATACATGGCAAAGTCCCGAGTCCAGCGTCAGATGATATGTTTAGTATCTTACTGTCTTTACTATAATTACAGACACTGACAACACCGAGGACCGAGATTTTCCAAGTCCAAATAAGAGCACGAGACGTACAAGGGAACTCCTAGCAGATAAAGATACAGCTCACACGTGCGTAATTCTTGAACTTTGTTTTACAAGTAATAACCTGACTCCGACTTCACGGAATTAGTATACTCCAGATTATCCTGCGTCACGACATTTGTTGGTTGCCATTCAGAGTCTTTAACCCAGAATGCGGCGTCTGATCAGATTCTTCACTGTTTACAAATAGTTTAAAACTTTTGCTTTAGGAGTATCTAAATTACATAGCCTGACATACCTAAAACTGGATTTGAACTCTTTCAGTATATATTATGCGGGAGTCTGTTCAGTCTGAAATGGGTTAAAAGTTGCGAACAGTGAATGCCTTTGGATAAGATAAAGTTAATAAGAACGGTAACCTGCGGTAAAAGTTGGCACATTGTTTTTGAATAAATACAAAATGAAACATAAGCCCTAGTGAGCTCTTATAGCCAGACATCTGTTGATGATTAGTGCAGTACAAAAAAGCTATGCTAAAGATTGTCTTTGCTAATCATAAATAGCGAAGAAAGTGAATACAAGACATGGAATTTTCGCCGTTTGCATACGGCTGGTAATGTCGCCTGTGTGAAAGTGCGAAAGTACAGAACAAGTTATTGTTCCGGCATCAACATCTGTGTTGATTTCACAGCTCACGCTCACAAAAATTTAAGGTTACAAAGATTTTAAAATCTATAAAGACTGCCCTAGAAAAATAAGAACACACAAAAGAATAAATATCGAAGTCTCGCTTTAATTGAGACTCTTCATATAACAGCAATGTAGTTCCAGACCTGCATACGACCCACGCATTCTAGCCCCGGTTTAAGCGGAATTCTATGTCCTAAGATACCAAAATGCTCAATAATCCAAAGAAAAATAAAAACATTACACTATGCTGAAATACGGAGAGACGTTTTCAGTCCATTTACGGCACTTGTGCGCATTATTTGTAACCCCGAACCCGTATGGGAATAGCGGGGTTTTAACTTTTCAGTTTGCAAAGCCCTGCTAAAGGACCTGTACTGCGGCTACAAATTTATGGAAAAATCCCTGCTAAAAGCCTCTACCCCACTTCCTTCCCTCTGGAAGATGACAATAATGAAGAACAAAAAACGATCTGGGACCGTTAAGATAAAGTTTCTTACCCAACCAGTGATTTCAGATAATTCACCCCTCCCCCAAAACACACACACACGAAGCATTAAATACACCGTATCCTTGTACAGCAGAACACAACTTTTGAAGGCTCTACTAGATGAAAACATATGTGACGGGAAAACACTACATTTTTTGTCTTTTTTTTTTCTTGTGGGGATTGGTTGTTATTCAATCCAGTGGTTGGTTGTATCTTGTGAACATGTAAAATGGTTTGCAGTTGGTAATCCTTCTCATAAATGCAGTTCGGCGGGTATCCCCTTGTTCATATGGGATGTTACGTTTGTGGGTTTTAAATATGAAAAAAAAAAAAAAGGTACAAGTTTTCTCAAAAACAAAGAGTAATGTGGGCGCCCTTGAGGTGAAATTAAAAGGGGCTCTCCAGAAAAAAAAATGAGTAATGTGGGTGCCCTTTAGGTGGGATTGGCTGATAAATTCATTTTATAGATAGTGGGTCTAATTAGTAAGTAAATCCCATGGGAGATGGGACAAGGTAAAAGGACCGACCTTCCCCATCTAATACACTATACTTGTAACTGGAACAGCCTGATCTCTATTGCAAAAACAAGTTTGTTTCATTTTCTTGATGAGAGGTCTGGTTTACATCATATAGCTAAATTCAAGAGTAAAGTGTCACTGACTTTATGAGCCACGTCACTAGACAACTTATCTATGGGTTTGACATGGCTTTTTATTATATTCAAAGCATTTTTAGCGAGGCCATATTCTGTTTGCAGAAAACAAAACACGAAAACTACAGCGAGAGAAGGTACAGATCAAACTCTAACTATTTGAACATTATGACACTCACCATTTTGAGAATGTATGAAAAATGAAAGTGGATTACACTGTACTATATCTAGGTAAATCCCTGCCAACAGCTCGGGTATTTCTTTCGGCTGTTTTGTGCAGGAAATAGAAAACCCCGGCACATCTACAGAGCTGCCGGGACAGAGCTGCCGGGACTCGATTAAAATCACGCCACTTAAGCCCCGCTCTGTCTCCGCTATCCCCAGCCCCGTAGGGGCATGGATATCAAATGGCCGGTGCATTAACACTAACTGCAGCGAAGTCAAATAAAGTCTATTACGTTTGCCATTGGAAACAAAGAATACATAAAAGAAGGAGAAACATAGTATGGGTTTTATTGATAATTTTCGTACGACAGCATTGTCTTTGTAAAAGAATATGTCTTCTAAATGTTTAAGCCATTTGTTGGGTTTAAGCATATATTTGGCATCATATATATTGTAGATGATTATCTTGAAATGCACGTACCGGGCAGGCTAGCTGCTAGGTTGTCCGGCGATAGCTTTTACTATAAAATGATTTGTCAAAGTGTATTTCGCCTGGGAGTTTATTGCTACCTGATATCATTTATTCATTTAAGAGCTGCTTATTTTGTTCAAGGTTGACTGGTGATATGTCTGGTTTATTGAGTATGATGTATGCGGTTATTGAAGAGCTACTTGTTTTGAACTTGACTGACTGGTGATATGTGTGGTTTATTTCGTATACTACATGCAGTTATTTAAGGGCTGCTTATTTTGTTCTAAAATGACTGGTAATATATATGGTATATTACATGCATAACCAAGAAATACCATGATTTCTACCAGACATAAAACTGGTATTTTCCTTGTTTTCTAAGAAGAAATATTTCCTCTTAGCCGGGGAAATAAATCTCTTTAACCGGAACTACTTTTTTTTGTAACATATGAACGGCCTAGATTTTGACCCGTGGGATGATCTCAAATCCTTACTTACCGGCTGAAAATGTTTAAATCCATATGCTTTTTTCGTTGAATCAGGTCACAAGCATAGAAATTAATCCTATCTGAGCACAGAAACACATAAATATCCATTTAAATGGGAATATTTTATCACTTTTCAATCTCTCGATTCGTTTAGTTTTTTTTTTTTCAAAAATGGCGCCCGAGTGTTCACTGCTCCGAACTGTCAATGTCAGTGTATTACTACGCCGACCCAAAATAGAAATGACAGCGAAAACAAACTGGCAGACTAGACTTGCCACAAAAGCCTCTTAAATGGTGTACTTCTATTGCGGCGAAATGCACGTAATATACAGTTTATTCATTTCTCCTATTTTAAATATGGGATTTATAAACCTCGGGAGGTAAAAAAAATCCGATAAAGAAACTCGTGCTTCGCACTCGTTTCTTTATCGGATTTTCTTTTACCTCCCTCGGTGTAAAAAAAATCCGATAAAGAAACTCGTGCTTCGCACTCGTTTCTTTATCGGATTTTCTTTTACCTCCCTCGGTTTATAAATCCCATATTTAAAATAGGAGAATGAATAAACTCTATTTATTGTGTATTCTATATGCGGTTATTGAAGAGCTACTTGTTTTGTACTGGACGGACTAGTGACATGTGTGGTCTATTGGGTAAATCCTTATGTGGGTTTTGAATAGCTGCTTGTTTATTCTAGACTGCCTGGTGATATGTGAGGTTTATTATGTATAGTATATGCAGTTATTGAAAAGCTACTTGTTTATTCTAGTCTGACTAGTGATATGAGTGGTTTATTGAGTATATTATATGCGGTTTTTGAAGTGCTACTTGTTTTGTTCTAGACTGACTGTTGGTATGTATGGTTTATTGAGTATACTATATGCGGTTTTGGAAAAGCTACTTGTTTTGTTCTAGACTGACTGGTGATATGTGTGGTTTATTGAGTACACTATATGCGGTAATTGAAGAGCTACTTGTTTTGTTCTAAACTGACTGGTGATATGTGTAGTTTATTGAGTATACTATGTGCGGTTATTGAAGAGCTACTTGTTTTGTTATAGACTGACCGGCGATATGTGTTGTTTATTGAGTATACCATATGCGGTTATTGAAGAGCTTCTTGTTTTGTTCTTTACTGACTACTGATATGTCTTGTTTTTTTGAGTATACTATATGCGGTTATTGAAAAGCTACTTGTTTTGTCCTATACTAACTGGAGATATGTGTGATTTATTGAGTATATTATACGCAGTTATTGAAGAGCTACTTGTTTATTCAAGACTGACAGGTAATTTGTGTAGTTTATTGCGTATACAATATGCGGTTATTGAAGAGCTACTTGTTTTGTTATAGTTTGACTGGTGATATGTGTAGTATATTAAGTATACGATATGCGATCGTTGAATGGCTTCTTGTTTTGTTTTGGACTTACTGGTGATTTGTGTGGTTAATAAAGAATACTATGATCACTTATTTGAGAGCTGCTTGTTTTGTTCCAGACTGACTGGTGATATGTGTGGTTTATTAAGTATACTATTTTTGATTACTGAAGAGCTGCTTGTTTTGTTCCAGATTGACTGGTGATATGTGTGGTTTATTAAGTTCCAGATTGACTGGTGATATGTGTGGTTTATTAAGTATACTGTATTTGATTATTGAAGAGCTGCTTGTTTTGTTCCAGATTGACTGGTGATATGTTTGGTTTATTAAGTATACTTTATGTGATTATTAAAAAGATGTTTGTTTTGTTCCAGACTGACTGGTGATATCTGTGGTTTATAAAGTATACTATATTCGATTATTAAGAAGTACTCGTTTTCTTCTAGATTGACTGGTTATATGTGTGGTTTATTATGTATACTATATGCGATTATTGAGGAGCTGCTTGTTTTGTTTCAGATTGACTAGTGATATGTGTGGTTTATTAAGTATCTATATTTGATTATTGAAAAGCTGTTTGTTTTGTTCCAGATTGACTGGTGATATGTGTGATTTGTTAAATATACTATATGCGATTATTGAGAAGCTGCTTGTTTTGTTCCAAATTGACTAGTGATATGTGTGATTTATTAAGTATACTATATGCAATTATTGAAGAGCTGTTTGTTTTGTTCGAGACTGACTGATGATATGTGAAGTTTATTAAGTATTCCATATAGGATTATTGAAGAGCTGCATGTTTTGTTCCCGATTGACTGATGATATGTGTGGTTTGTTAAGTATGCTATATGCGATTATTGAAGAGCTGCTTGTTTTATTCCAGATTGACTGGTGATATGCGTGGTTTATTAAGTATTCTATATTTGATTATTGAAGAGCTGCTTGATTTGTTCCAGATTGACTGGTGATATGTGTGGTTTATTGAGTATACTGCATGCGGTTATTTAAGAGCTGCTTATTTCGTTCTAAATGACTGGTAATATATATATGGTTTATTGTGTATTCTGTATGCGGTTATTGAAGAGCTTCTTGTTTTGTACTAGACGGACTAGTGACATGTGTGATCTGTTGGATTGGGTAATGCCTTATGCGGGTTTTGAATAGCTGCTTTTGACTGGTGATATGTGAGGTTTATTAAGTATAGTACATGCAGTTATTGAAAAGCTAATTGTTTATTCTAGACTGGCTAGTGATATGTGTGGTTTATTGAGTATATTATATGCGGTTTTTGAAGTGCTACTTGTTTTGTTCTAGACTGACTGGTGGTATGTATGGTTTATTGAGTACACTACATGCGGTTATTGAAGAGCTTCTTGTTTTGTTCTTTATTCACTACTGATATGTCTTGTTTTTTTAGTATACTATATGCGGTTATGGCAGAGCTATTTTTGTCCTAGACTGACTGGTTATATGTGTGATTTATGCGGTTATTGAAGAGCTACTTGTTTATTCTAGACTGGCAGGTAATATGTGTGGTTTATTGCGTATACGATATGCGGTTCTTGAAGAGCTACTTGTTTTGTTATAGTTTAATTGGTGATGTGTGTAGTATATGAAGTATACGATATGCAATCGTTGAATGGCTTCTTGTTTTGTTCTAGACTTACTGGTGATTTGTGTGGTTAATGAAGTATACTATGATCACAAATTTGAGAGCTGCTTGTTTTGTTCCAGACTGACTGGTGATATGTGTTGTTTATTAAGTATACTATATGCGATTATTTAAGAGCTGCTTGTTTTGTTCCAGATTGACTGGTGATATGTGTGGTTTATTAAGTATACTTTATGCGATTATTAAAAAACTGCTTGTTTTGTTCCAGACTGACTGGTATTATGTGTGGTTTATTGAGTAAACTATATTTGATTATTGAAGAGCTGCTTGTTTTGTTCCAGATTAACTGGTGATATGTATGGTTTATTAAGTATACTTTATGCGATTATTAAAAAGCTGCTTGTTTTGTTCCCGACTGACTGGTGATATGTGTGGTTTATAAAGTATACTATATGCGATTATTAAAGAGTTACGTGTTTTGTTCTAGATTGACTGGTGATATATGTGGTTTATTAAGTATTTTATTTGCGATTATTGAAGAGCTGCTTGTTTTGTTTCAGATTGACTGTGGTCCCGGTATTAGTCTTACTCTTTGTTGCTTTGTGGTTTATTCTACGAGGCAATTTGTTGTATGTCTTTCCATGTGTCATTTTGTTCTTGTGTTTTTCAGTCCTTTTAGTATTGCGATTACCTCGCTTGGGCAAGAGAGAGCTAATCTTAGTGCTTTTCGTACGTTTATTCGGTTTGTGCTTGTTTAGATTTGTCGGTTTCCTCTTCCTCTTGGGGTCTGGGAGGGGCTGCGGTTTGTGATTGTGGCACTCCCTGGACTTTTCTCTTACCTTTTTTGTGATATTGGTGGTTTATTAAGTATACTATATGCGATTATTGAAGAGCTGCTTGTTTTGTTCCAGATTGACTAGTGATATGTGTGGTTTATTAAGTATACTATAAGTATACTATATGTGATTATTGAATAGCTGCTTGTTTTGTTCCAGATTGATTAGTGATATGTGTGGTTTATTAAGTATACTATATGCAATTATTGAAGAGCTGCGTGTTTTGTTCCAGACTGTTCCAATACCACAAGCAGCTCTTCAATAATCGCATATACTTAATAAACCACACATATCATCAGTCAATCTGGAACAAAACATGCAGCTCTTCAATAATTCTATATGGACTACTTAATAAACCACACATATCATCAGTCAGTCTCTTGAAGAGCTGCTTGTTTTGTTCTAGACTGACTGGTGATATCTTTGGTTTATTAAGAATATTATATGCGATTATTGAATAGCTGCTTGTCTTGTTCCAGATTGACTGGTGATATGTGTTGTTTATTAAGTATACTATATGTGATTATTGAAGAGCTGCTTGTTTTGTTCCAGATTGATTGGTGGTATGTGTGGTTTAGTAAGTATACTATATACGACTATTGAAGAGGTGCTTGTTTTTTTTCCCAGATAGACTGGTGATATGTATGGTTTATCAAGTATACTTTATGCGATTATTGAAGAGCTACTTGTTTTGTTCGAGACTGACTGGTGATATGTTTGGTTTATTAATTATACTATATTTGATTATTAAAAAGCTGCTTGTTGTTCCAGATTTACTGGTGATATGTGTGGTTTATTAAGTATACTATATGCTGTTGTTGTGATGGTTGCTGGACTGGGAATATCTGTAGCAGAGGTCTATGTGAGCAAACCTATACCTGGGCTATTTGAGGTGCGTGTTATAATTAGATGTAACAGAAGATAAACTTAACAATATTAATGCTTAGTTCTCTGGCACAAGAAATTCATTTTAAACAGACAAACTGACATGAACACATACAGAGAGTATAACACGCCCACATTCTTCAGAAAATGACGCAGTATTAGTATGTATATTAAGGTGGCTAAAGTATAATATAGGCTGACCATTTGAGGTTATCAAAAGCATTTTTGTGAAGGAGATATAAATGTTTGTCCAAATTTAGATGTCAGTTGCAAAGTGTTTATGACAAATATACTGGAAATTATATATCAGAAAAAAATATATATAAACAAATCTCGAATCGTCAGAAAAACCTAGAACGTACATGCCTATGCTTTCTTCTTAAATATAAGCTTTTGTTAAATTTGTATGCTAATTAATATTTGCCAGTAACTGTTGAAACTGTCAAAAAAAGACAATAGGACTGCAAGCAAAAGGTAAATATAGCATATAAAATATGTTAGTTTCCTTACATATAGCGCTAATCACGGCAACCAGTCACATTTTCCATCCGAAAAGGTATAATGGTTTTCTTATTTCTCCATGAAAACATATGCTTCTGTGCGTACTCATCAGAAGCGCCTCGCATAGGCACTTCTAATGAGTACCTACGACATGTTTTCATGGAAAAATAAAAAAACTATTATCTGGATACCCCTCTTATCTTGAGCTATGGTTAGTAGTACATTCTGAAAAAAGGATCTTTGGAAGCAAGTGTTTCTATTTTCATTAGTGAACGGGTAAATATCATGACACAGATATACTATAATTTATTTGTCCATGATCCTGGAAAAGGTTCAGGCAAAACATATGTTATCAGGGTTTAGTGTCGTGGGGTCACATCCTGATAAAAAACAGGACTGTTCGGGCGGAGGTTTCGAACCCCTACTCCGTTCCAGGCAGTTGTCCAGGCGCAGTTCATAACAGGTGCCTCTGTCCAGACTTTTGAATAAAACAAAACCTCATACCCGACAGACTCTGAACATTCATACTTCTCTCACATTTCCTGTTTGATAATATAGCAACGTTCCAGAGCAGTAGATTTGAAAGGAAATGGCCCTTAGAGAATGAGCACACTCAGAAAACTGAAAACTGAAGTGTCAAGTTTTCTGGGCCAGACTAGCTAGTTTTGGCCAATTAAACCTCATCAGTGACCCTCATATCGTTTTTCAAAATTTCTAGAATTGCTCAAACGATCATAAAGGACAAGAATATATATAGTACTATAGTGAAGTACGGGGAGACGTTTTACGGCCGCTTCAAGGCACTAACACCAGCTGTAATGAAGATAAATACATTCTAAAGAGAATGAAACTTAGAAATTAGGACCGTCTATCTGAACATAATACATGCCACACACACACTGCCGCTACTTCGCGTATCTTTAAGACAGTTACACAGAAGTGGGATAGATAGGAAAACCAAATATGGACAGATATCAAACAAGTTTGATTGTAACACGCATTGGGTTTCTTGGGTTTCAAAATAAGGGTAAATACAGATTTCGTTGAAACCCTCCCTTAGAAACTGAACAGGAATACGAATACAGTAGAACGTACATAAAATCTTATCACAGTCATTAATGTAGACTCAGCAGGCACCGGCTACACTCTTTAAATACGCCATTAAATGTTGCCGCAACATCACAATACCGGTATTTTAGATAAGGCAGCATATACATGCTTCGGTGTTCAGAGAGAAACATATTACATTTAATAACGTGTATATTTAATACCTCATGTTATATTTAATGCCTCATTTTTATAACTGGCTCATGTTCAGTTTTTTTCTTTCTTAGGCTATGAAGTTGTTTTTATATCCCCAACTTTGAAAAGTTGGGGGCATATTGGTTTGGCCGTGTCCGTCTGTCCGTCTGCGCGTTACCGCTTTTAGGTGCTTGTGAAACTAGAAAATGGCTCATGCTAGGAACTTGAAATTTTATACATGGCATGAGCGCAAAAAATAAGCGAACCGTATTTTTTTCCGTCGGACCTAGTATGCCAGAGTTTTGCCCGTTTTTCAACTTCATTCTATTCTATTCTAAATATTGCCATTATAGCAATAGCAAAACATTGTCACGATACCTAGAAAATTGCTTGAGCTAGGATTCTTATGTTTGGCATACGGTTTAGGATCAGTGTGTAGATGACATGATTAAAGACACAATTTGAATTGCTTAATACCTTAATGACTCTTAGCAGATTAAGATAAGAAATTCTTGGTGACTTAGGCCACCCTTACAGGTAGAGGCCTGATAAGGGATAATTAGATTACTGTTCTTTCGACATCCCTCGGAAAGATGGTTTTTGCTTGGTGTTTTATTTCAAATGAAAATATTTTGTTCTGATTGACCATATCATCAGAAACCGTTTGTCTTTTCTGTTTCTGTGTTTTGTTCTCAAATATTTACCCTTAAATTAAATTTAAGGCCAAAAGTTGGTCTGACCTGTACATTTTCTATAGTAAAGTGATTTTTGGAATTTTTGTCTAAGAAAATATTTTATACTTTTCTTTGCTGAATTTGAATTATTGATGTTTAAAAACAATATTTGTGAAAATTTCAGAAAAATTGAACAAGTGAAACTTGTTGAAAATCTGCCTCTAAGTTTTTAAATTTGTACTATGGGAAAAAGTGAAAATATTTGATTTTTTAAAACACAGTGTCTAGAATAAAACTTTTCTGTGCATAGGTAGTTACGACAAATGGTTTTGCATTAAATCATGACAAGTTTGCAAATTTACTTCTTCTGTGTAAAGCGCCAAGCATAAAAAAGACTTTCTGAAAGATGTGGAAAGCACAGTAGGTATCAGCACAATTCATGATGAAGACAGAGAAACAGATAAGGTGGGTAATTTGGTGATAATTTGATATTTTTCTTTTTATTCAATAAAATATATCTGGTCGTCATTTATTAGAATTGCCTCTCCAAGGCAATTCTAATGAATAATCATAACATGTTTTGTGGAGAAATACAGATACCTATGCCTTTATGCTAATATATCATCAAATGCCCTCTTTATCTGCTTCTTTGGATCAAATACATAAAATTGGTAAGATAGATAGTATTTCATAAATATTTATTTATTGAAAAAGAAAAGCTTTTTGGCATAAAATACACATTCAAATTTGTCTAAGAACTTTCTGACATATTCCATGTTGTGTTGTTTTACTGAAGTTAAAATATTTAGTTTTGAGGCAGCTATGGAAAAATTGTGAAGTGTGCTCATTTACTTTAGAAAACTAATAAATAAATAAAAACTTTCAATTTTATATTTCTATTTCAGTTTATTTGTTGTTGTTTTTTTCACAGTGCAAGAAAAAGCAACACCTTTGTATTTTGGAAAAACTATCAAAAATAAATAAATAAATAAATAAAGTGATGCAATACAAATTAACAAATTAGATGCAAAATTTGCAACTGAATTTGTTTGGTTCTAAAATAAAATATTGAATACTACTCAATTATATGAATTACCCCTAATAGGGCCCCATCTAGGGAGACTTAAGATCCTTATAATCACTTCTTAATCACTTAGATGAGATAAGCTTTTGATGCGCACTCTGTTATCAGGACTGTATATTGGGGCTGATCATGAGAGGGGTGGGGGAGGGGTCTAGCCAAACAATGAAAAAATGTGTCTGTAACTTTTAAGCGAATTCTGTAAAATATTGACAGAGTAATGCCCCTTTTCGGACTTTGCTATTATAAAATAGGAAAACCTTGTCAACACGATATCTAAAGAGCCGCTTGGGCTAGGATCCTGATATTTTGCATACTGTTTCGGATCAATGTTTAGTTGATCTGGTTGAGTGAAATTCGTGAAAAATGGCAGAGCGGCCCCATTTCGACTTTGCATGTATTACAACGGGAAAGCGTTGTCAACACGATGTCTAGAAAACCGCTAGAATTTTGATATTTGGTATACAGTTTAGGATCAGTCTGTAGACATCATGATTAACTTTTGAGTGGATTCCGTAAAATATTGACGGAGCTCTGCGGACTTTGCTATAATAACAATAGGAAAACCTTGTCAACACGATTAGAGAACCGCTTAAGCTAGGATCCTGATATCTTGCATACTGTTTAGGATCAGTGTTTAGATGACTTGATTAAGTTTTGGGCGAAATTAGTAAAAATAATTGACAGAGTTTTGTCCCTTTCGACTTTGCCTATATTACAATGGGAACACGTTGTCAACACGATATCTAGAGAACCGCTTACAATGGGAAAACTTTGTCAACATGGTATCTAGATATCATGAGCTAGGATGCTAATATTTGGTATACGGTTTAGGATCAGTTTGTAGACGACGGATTAACTTTTTAGCGAATTCCGTAAAATATTGACAGAATTATTTCACGTTTCAGATTTAGCTATTATAGCATTAGGAAAACCTTGTCAACACGATTTCTAGTGAACCGCTTCAGCTAGGATTCTGATATTTTGCGTACTGTTTAGGATCAATGTTTAGAAGCTCTGAGTATGTTTTGGACGAATTTGCATACTGCAAAATGTATGAATGGAGAGCAAATGTTCAGATGATATTTTGCGCATGCGCAGGATGATGTGAATGCGCACATTTTGCGCCTGCCGGTTGGCACTCTTTCGCATGATGCGTCCCATATAATAGAAGACTGAAATAAAACACCTTTTAAGCAATATGCTCAAAATAAAGCCATATAGGTAGCACCTAGCCTGGCACCACGGCTATGAGTTTAAATTTTCTAATCTAAAAAAGATAAAATACTCCTCCTTGACTATTATTCTATACACATATCATCTCTCTTACCTGACAGAAACTCAGATCAGCCAAATCATAGAGTAAGACGTTAAAAACGATGGGACCTTGACTAACGGGTCCATAGTATGTACAACATGTCATACTTTTGATCTTTTTCTTTTCTTTTTTTTTTTTTTTTTTTTTTTGTATTTTCAGGGCTTCTACATCCTCCTGCTCATTGTTAGTATTGCCTTTCTCGTCTTTGTTTTCTCGTACATGGTGAGACTGAAAACACTAAGGTCAGACAGAATCGTCGTAACGAGGACACCAGTCCACAGGAAACAAACTGTTGACAACCAGACTGGCGGTTTCTATATCCGACTAGGCGCCGTGTGTGAGTATAATTTAATCGGACATGATACACAGCAACTTTGGAGCAAATTACTTCCTTTTAAAGTAGACCTCTTTTCAGAAGGGACACTGTCTGTCTATCTATCTATCTATCTATCTATCTATCTATCTATCTATCTATCTATCTGTCTGTCTATCTATCTATCTATTTATCTATCTATCTATCTAGCTGGCTAACTAGCTACCTATCTATTGCTGGGACCAGATATTTTAGATTCACACCGCTATGAGTCTATAGAAGAAGGAAAAGAGGTACGTAACTCATCTAGCAATTCACTAACATGGCTAGTATTTCGCCAACGTCAACAAGTCTATTGTGCCGCAGTCATCTCTACCCTCTCTATTAGATGAAACGTGAATGTTTGAATATGGACACCAAAGAAGTGCTGCAGAGGTGTTTTTTTAGCTCACCTGAGCAAAGCTCAGGATGAGCTATTGTGTTCACTTGCCGTTCGTCGTCGTCCGTCCGTCCGTCGTCCGTCCACACATATGAACGACTTCTCCTCTGAAACCCCTGGGCCAATTTTCTTCAAACTTCATATGGAGCCTTCAGTTAAAGGGGGATTGAAAATTTATACAAATGGTCACGGTCCTTTAATCACAATGGCCGCCATGCCCATATATAGTGAAAACACTAACAAATCTTCTTCTTCAGAACTAAGAAAGCTTTTGGGCTGAATCTTGGTATATAGCATCGAGGACTCAAGGTCTACCAAATTTGTTCAAATGATGACCCTAGGTTGACCTTTGACCTCTTCACGGCAAGGTCAGATTTGCGTCCCTATACATTTATATCGGGAAAATGTTGAAAAGTCATTTTCTCAAAATGTATTAAAGTAATGGCTGAAACTTAAATGAGTGATTAAAGTAGTAAGACATTTTAGTTATAATCAAAATTTTGTCCCCTGGGGGATATCTGCCCTTGCTCCTGAGCTATATACATCTATAGAATTGTGTAATTTTTAAATGTATTCTTCTTTTAAACCGCTTGTAAATGTTGAAAAGTCATTTAATCAAAATGTATTAAAGACTTATGGCTGAAACTTACAATGAATGATTAAAGTAGTAAAACATTTTAGTTATAATCAAAATTTTGTCCCCAGAGGGTTATCTGCCCTTGCCACATGTATAAAAGTGTGTAATTTTAAATGTCTTCTTAGAAACCGTTTGAGAAATTTTCACCAGATTTCACATGAGACCTTCTGTCAAAAGGGTATTGCCAATTTGTTCAAATGGTTCCGCGCAGTTGAACAAGATGGCCGCAATGCCCGTATATGGAACAAACACTTAAAAATCTTCTTCTCCAGAACTAAGAAAGCTTGGGGTGAATCTTGGTCAAGGTCTACCAAGTTTGTTTAAACGATGACTGTAAGTGGACCTTTGAGCTTTTACGGCAAGGTCAAATTTGCGTCCCAATCATTTATATGGGGAAAATCTTGAAAAGTCATTTTCTCAGAATGTATTAAAGACTTATGGCTGAAATTTACAATATGTGAATAAAGTAGTAAAACATTTTAGTTATAATCAAAATTTTGTCCCTTGAGGGTTGTCTGCCCTTTCCACTGGGCTATATACATGTATAAAATTGTGAAATCTTTAAATGTCTTTTTCTCTGAAACTGCTTGAGCAATTTTCACCAGATTTCACATGGGCCTTCTGTCGAAAGGGTATTGCCGTTTTTGTTTTTTTTTGTTTTTTTTTTTTTTGTTTTTTTTTTTTGTTTTGTTTTTGTTTTGTTTTTTTCAAATGGTTACGCGCAATTGAACAAGGTGGCCGCCATGTCCATATATGGTAAAAACTTTTGAAAATCTTCTCTAGAACCAAGAAAGCTTTGGGGCTGAATCTTGGTATACAGCATCGAGAACTCAAGCTCTACCAAGTTTGTTCAAATGATGATCATAGGTTGACCTTTGACCTCTTTACGGCAAGGTCGAATTTGCGTCTCAATAGATCTGTATGGGTGGAAAAGTTGAACAATCATTCTTTCAATATGTATTCAAGACTAATGGCTGAAACTTACAATGTATGATTAAAGTAGTAAAATGGTTTAGTTAGGATCAAAATTTTGCCCCTTGGGGTTATCTGCCCTTGCTCCTGTGCTATATACAGGTATAAAACCATGAAATCTTAGTACGTCTTCTTCTCTTAAACCACTAGACCAATTTTCACCAGATTTCACATGGGGCCTTCTGTCGAAGGGATGTTGACACTTTGTTTAAATGGTTCTGCATCGTTGAACAAGATGGCTGTCATGTCCAGTACTAAGAAAGCTTTGAGGCTGAATCTTCGTATACAGTATCGGAGACTCAAGGTATGCCAACTTTATTAAAATGATGAGACAAGGATGACCTTAGACATTTTTGTGGTATGGTCAGATTTGTGTCCCAGTTGCTGTGGCAATAGTGGAAGACTGTTGCATGGCATTTGGAAATATGCAGGCGAGTGAATCGTGGACTATGTGCCTCTTGTTTTTTATGTCTCCCCTCCCCCTTTAGGGTTAGGAGACATATTGTTTTCCCCCGGGCGTCTGTCTGTCTGTCTATCACACTCGTATCAGCACTATAACTTAAAAACCGTTCAAGCTATCTTCACGAAACTTCATATAGATATCAATCAACATTGTACGACGTGCAGAGCACAAGAACAATAACTCCAGCGTTTATACTTTTTTAGTTATTTCCCTTGAACTCTGTCACAAAATCGTGTCCGCTCTATAACTTGAAAACCGTTCAAGCTATCTTCAAGAAACTTCACATATCAATCAACATTAGACGACGTGCAGAGCGCAAGAACAATAACTCTTGCATTTATACTTTTTGAGTTATTTCCCTTGGACTCTGTCACTAAATCATGTTCGCTGTATAGCTTAAAAACCGTTCAAGCTATCTTCACGAAACTTCATATAAATATCAATCAATATTAGAGCGCAAGAACCATAACTCTTGCTTTTATACTTTTTGAGTTATTTCCCTTGGACTCTGTCACAAAATCATGTTCGCTCTATAGCTTGAAAACCGTTCAAGCTATCTTCACGAAACTTCATATAAATATCAATCAACATTATACGACGTGCAGAGCGCAAGAACCATAACTCTAGCTTTTATACTTTTTGAGTTATTTCCCTTGGACTCTGTCACAAAATCATGTTCGCTCTATAGCTTGAAAACCGTTCAAGCTATCTTCACGAAACTTGGTTTGCTCTACTGACCGTTCTAAGGCGGTGGTCCCGGTGTTAGTCTTACTCTTTGTTGCGTTGTGGTTTATTCTACGAGGTGATTTGTTGTATGTCGTTCCGTGTGTCATTTTGTTCTTGTGTTTTTCAGTCCTTTTAGTATTGCGATTACCTCGCTTGGGGAAGAGAGAGCTAATCTTAGTGCTTTTCGTACGTTTGTTCGGTTTGTGCTTGTTTGGATTTGTCGGTTTCCTCTTCCTCTTGGGGTCTGGGAAGAGCTGCGGTTTGTGATTGTGGCACTCCCTGGAGTTTTCTCTTATCTTTTTTTTCATATAAATATCAATCAATATTAGACAACCTGCAGAGCGCAAGAAGCATAACTCTTGCATTAATACTTTTGAGCTATTTCCCTTGGACTCTGTCACAAAACCGTGTCCGTTCTATAACTTAAACACCGTTCAAGCTATCTTCACGAAACTTCATATAAATATCAGTCAACATTAGACGACGTGCAGAGCGCAAGAACCATAACTTTTTCTATTTAAACTGTTTGAGTTATTTCCCTTGATACTTTGTCCGTCACAAAATCGTGTCCGCTCTGTAACTTGAAACCTGTTCAAGATATCTTCAAGAAACTTCATGTAAATATCAATCAACATTAGACTACATGCAGAGCGCAAGAACCATAAGTCTTGCATTTATATGTTTTAAATTATTTCCCTTGGAACTTTGTCCGTCATAAAAACGTGTCCACTCTATAACTTGAAACCCGTTCAAGATATCTTCAGGAAACTTTATATGAACTTTATATGAATATCAATCAACATTAGACGACGTGCAAAGCGCAAGAACCATAACTCTTGCATTTATACTTTTTGAGTTATTTCCCTTGGAATCTCATTCGTTAATATAAATGTTCGCTGAATGTACAATACAATATGACACCAAAAAGTGGGGAGACATCTATATTTTTGTAGAAAAAAAAAATCTAGTTTTTTTTTTTTTTTTTTTGTTGTTGTTGTTTTTGTTTGTTTGTTTTGTTTTACAAGTTTACAAGTGAGAGCTAGGTCGCTTTCCAGTTTCATTGCATATAAAAAAGAGGATTTTAAATTTTTGGTCGAATATGTTACTAGGCAAAAGATCAAAACTGTCATATCGATTATACTCTGATTTATATTCAGATTACATTTCTGGTAGATATGATTACCCTTGGTTGTCAAATGTTAAAGCTATTTTAGAGGAGGTAGGTAAAACGGAATCTGGATCATTCAGATTTCAATAGAAAATATGTGGATTTCACAAATAACTGAGCTTGCCCTCGAAGACCAGTTTAAGCAGTCATGGCTTTCTACTATGAATAATTCCTCAAAATGCCTTAATTACATAATCTTTAAAACAGAACATAAATTCGAAGAATATCTTATCACAATGCCCTATACATTGAGGAAAAGTTGTATCAATTAATTTCTGAATATGCAATCACAAACTTCCGATCGAAACCGGCAGATGGTGGCAAATTTATAGAAATCTCAGAAAATGTAATCATTGTTTAGGTAATGTTATTGGGGATGCATATCATTATGTTTTTGAATGCCATTTCTTTGATTTTGTAGAAACATATAGTACCATTCATACGTATAAATCGCGCAAACACTTTATTGTTTTATAACTTTTCGAATGAAACAAATCCCAATAAGCTTCGACGCCTTTATAAGTTCTTAGGAACTATTTTAGACTCATTCAAAACAATCCCCAGTATTCTCTACTATCTGGTCTAAAGGTAAATATGCAAATTGTTTTAAAGTGTTTTACGAGATTATATTCGTTAGCTCGATCTCGGATACCTCGGGCTGGGTTACGGGAGTCTGTTTGGCTAAATTCTGCTTCTTCTTTACAGATTCCTCGTTCTACTGCTAGATTTAACTCTCTGTTACCTACTGTTAACGTGTCACCTTTGAAACTTCACTCTGTATCATCTATAAATTTATATGGCGCTTCCAATTATATTATTTTCAGTAATCACCTTAGAATAAGACTTTCTCCAATTAAATCTCCTATACTTCTAAAATATAAGAATCCGTATAAAAGGAACAGTATGTACACTAATATTTCTAAGTGCAATGCCAAGAGTTGCGCCTGCTGCAATCATTTAATTTGTCAGTCAACTATAATTTCCTCAGTTAATCATAGACAATTTTCAGTTGTAAACAACTCTGATTTAGACTGAAAATTAGAGGATGTTATATATGTTCTCACTTGCAGCGAAGGAGGCTGAGGAATGCAGTATGTTGGACAGACCAAACGGGCCCTTAAAATAAGGTTTAAGGAACATTTGCTTAAAATCAAAAAAGTAAAGAAAATTGATACGTTTCTTTATCAACATTTCCGGAGTACTGGTCATTCATGATCATCTAGTAAAGTTTTGGTTCAACCTGTTGAAAAAATTATACACAAATCCAATTCTACCGAAAGATTCAAAAATATTTTAAGACATGAACTTGAACACAAATGGATTAAACGTTTACAAACCCCTTTTCCACTTTGATTTAATGATAATATTTACCATGAAGGAAATATTTCTAAAATGCCGGATTTCGATGCTTTTTCCCTTTTAGATATTAAAAAACGTAATAAACGATCCCATGGTAAGCGCAAAAATGGCAATTTTAAACGAAAACATAAAACTGTCTTATCTCTTTTTGATTTAAATATTCTCTTAAATTCTGGACGTCATCAAATGCTTTCTAAACTAGCTTCACTGTCTGTTTCTTCATTACGTAAGTTAGATGATGAGGCGAATAAATTTTATGATAGAAAACATGATTTGTATGAAGCAGCTCTCCTTACTAGATGTTATACTCAACATGCTCTTCGTCCTTACATTGATTCTGAAATTAACCACATTAGACACTTCATCAAAATTCCATTCATTAATAAGGGTATTGAATTCATAGATTTACTTAGCATATTTCGAGATAATAATGTTATATCAGCTATACCTTCATATTTCGAAAACACGGAATCTCCTATTATTTGTTATAAATATAACAAACCTATCCGTAATACTAAACTTAATTTCAATAAATTAGTTTCTGATCTTGATATTGAAACTAGTTCCCCTGATTCTTGAGATTGTAAAGATTCTAAATTTTGTTATCAACCAGCGGGTCATATTGTCACTGGTAACTTGAAGATTATAACTGATTCACGAATCCGTTCAGTTATTTCAAAAGGACCTAAATATAGATTCCCAGCCCACATTGTTTTTAATAAATGTCAGGAAACAATTGCCAGTGCTTTAAATGATTATTGTACGCGTTGGTGTAAACGAGAGCATGTTGAGTCTAATGCTTTAAATAATTGGAAATTAAAGATTTTTAAGATCATTGATGAACGTGTATTATTTTACTCTAATAACCTTGACCTTCTCCCTCCTAAGCCTAAATTATCTTTTCGATATTTAAAACAAGGTATCCAAGAATTTCATAGGAAGTATGTTTTGGCTCCAGCTGATAAAGCTGCTTATAGTGTTGTTGTTGTGTGACGACTTTATTATATCAATACTCTAATACAAGAACTTGGTAGTACCAAAACATATGAACGGATTTCTACTGACGAGAGATCTATTGTCAATACCCATTATATCGATATTACTGCTAAGTTTGCAGTGAGTATTAAAGAAAAGCAAGACAGACTTCCTACGTTATATTGGTTACCGAAATTTCATAAACGACCTTATAAAGCACGTTTCATTGCTAATTCTAGTTCATGTACGACTACTGTTTTGTCCAAACTGCTAACTTCATGCCTTACTGCTGTTAAAAAACATTTGATTAGATACTATGATACTTTTTACGAAAGGGACGGAATTAACTATTTTTGGTCAATTCAAAATTCTAATGATGTTCTCAATAAATTTAAATCTAAAAACTTTCAGGCTTCTAAATTGTCTACATATGATTTTTCTACACTGTATACTACGTTACCTCATCATCTTATAAAAGATAAACTTATTGATTTAATATACCGAACGTTTATTCGGGAGAATACACAATATTTGGCTTGCAACGAAGAATGTGCTTTTTTCACTTCTGATGTATACAATAATCACAATTTATGGTCATGTCAAAAAGTCTGTGATGCCCTTGTTTATCTTTTGGATAATATTTATATTAGATTTGGAACTAAACTTTATAGGCAAACTATTGGTATTCCGATGGGAACTAATTGTGCTCCTCTTATTGCAGATTTGTTTCTTTTTTGTTATGATAGAGATTTCATGAAGTCTCTCTCACGTGAAAATCAGGCTGACATTATTGAGGCTTTCAATTCAGCTTCAAGATACCTTGATGATTTATTAAATATTGACAATATTTAATTTGACCAAATGGTGGACCGGATATACCCTACAGAACTCCAATTAAATAGAGCAAATTCTTCCGATACCGAGGCTCCTTTTTTGGATTTGAATCTATGTATATCTAATGATACAGTTTCCACCAAAATTTATGATAAACGGGACGATTTTGATTTTGATATAGTCAATTTCCCTTTTCTGGATGGCGATGTCCCCCGGCGTACCTCATATGGGGTATACATATATCAACTTATTAGATTCGCCAGAGCTTCTTCAAATCTTAATGACTTTAACTACCGTAATAAAGCTCTTACTGCCAAACTTCTTAGGCAGGGCTATCGTTATTTTAAACTTCGTAAGGCGTTTTCGAAATTTTATCTCAGACACAGTGCCTTGTTAGAAAAATATAGCGTCAGTCTGAAAACACTTCTGCAACAAGGTATATCGGAATCAGAATTTTACGGTGACTTAGTGTACAGATTTAGAAAAATTGTAGGTAAATCTAACTTTTCGGAGCAATTCAGAAAACTTATTAAACGTTATAAAAGAATTGACTCCTCCGTCAGAAGGCTATAACCACGCCCATGCGTAAATCCTTAGACAAACAATATCGTGATACCTGTATTTGTCAATGAAATCTGCATTCGTACCTGTATTTATCAATGAAAACGTACATAGGTACATAGGTACATACATTGTTTGTCTAAGCAATAACATTAACCGTTAACTGGTAAGCTAGTTTGGTTGGTCAGAGTTTGGTGTCATTTACTGGTCAGGTGATTTCACGGAGGACTGAATTGGCTATAGCCTGGATATTATGCGGCAGACTGCATGCCAAGTTGTCAACCCAATCATTGTTGATGGCTATGCTTCACTCTTTAATTGCACGACGGCGGTTCGGGCCTCAGACTCAATGACGGCCTCTTCGTAAAACTTTAACCAGTGGGTTGGGGCTTGACGATATGTCTTTGGTTTGGCCCGCCGTGGTTCAACTATTGGTTTTCATTTACTCTGGCATACAGTAGAATTAGCCATGAGTACTCGTCTTTGTTTATTATAGTGATTAATTTGATTTTTATGTTTTCGCTTTGATGCATTGACTGAGTTGGGAGCCTTTATGCGAACCGAATTTTTATGTGTTTCTATATTAAGAGTAGCCTCGGGACCCAGGGTGAAGTTAGCTAGCTGTAAAAGTGCTTTTAACCCCCCGGTGGTTTACTCTACTGACCGTTCTAAGGCGGTGGTCCCGGTGTTAGTCTTACTCTTTGTTGCTTTGTGGTTTATTCTACGAGGCGATTTGTTGTATGTCTTTCCGTGTGTCATTTTGTTCTTGTGTTTTTCAGTCCTTTTAGTATTGCGATTACCTCGCTTGGGGAAGAGAGAGCTAATCTTAGTGCTTTTCGTACGTTTGTTCGATTTGTGCTTGTTTGGATTTGTCGGTTTCCTCTTCCTCTTGGGGTCTGGGAAGGGCTGCGGTTTGTGATTGTGGCACTCCCTGGACTTTTCTCTTACCTTTTTTTGATATGAAGGCATGTTGATTGGTTTCCCTATGGGGAAATCAACCAGGGTGTTTTCAGGTCAGTTTTACATTTCCTTTCCTCGTAAATCAAACAAATGAGATACTAAACAGTGAGTTTTGGTCCCTTAGGGTTCGAGTTATCGGGAGTTAAATATGTACTGTGTAAGGTATGAAAAGGCAATATTTCTTTATTGAGCCCTCTCTCTCTGTTTCTGTCCCTCTCTTTCTGCCAAGATTGTTGTTATATTTGTCGGATTGTATAATAATTGTGTATGGTATACTTACAGCCCTAATCCTATAAATTAGTTTGTACCTTTGTATTTTCTACCTCATATTACATGTTTGTCATGTACTTAGTGTATTCAATAAACTTAATAAAACCAAGGCTGTCTGTAATTTTGTGATACCAGGGTTTATGGAGTATTGAACTTACTCCAAAATTTGATTATGTGGTGTAAAGTAACTATTAATTTGCTTATGTGGCAGGTGGCTTATCATTCTCATGGAATGTGATCAGACTGCTTAGGTACACGGCCTGATCTGACTTTTGTAGGCGCATAATCCTTACACAGTAGGGTACATTTTCATACGTTACAGTCCTTATTATATTTTATATTACAGTTTTTGGCATTGGTAGCATGATAAAAAGTGGCTTACACTTTGGAGAGTCTTTTGAGATGACGAATGTACCAGAGTGTAATAATGTTCTTCATGCCGTGAGACCAATGGTCCAGATAGTTTTTACATTTACTCAGCTCTACTTCGTCTTCTTTAACTCCAAGGTAGGTGGAAACATATGTCTATCTGTTATATCTAGTTGTAATATTTAAGCAATTATAGCATTGGTTTTGTCTGTTCTTCAAGCAAATGTATAAAGCATGCCAAACAGACTTTCAATCTAAATAACTCAAGTTACTCTTCTGTTCAAAGATGGGAGGAAAGTATATTTCTGTTCGAAGGGTTGTGTCAGTCGTCCTCTCATTTATACTGATCAAATAAATATCATAGTTGGAACCCGATCAGGATTAAGGGTGAGGGCTGAAATCTCATGAAACATGTTTAAGCCCCACAAACAGTCATCGTTCAAAAAATTATATGTTGAGATACTCAGGAAATGTCACAGTCACGAAGCATAGCCTTCCCGTGGGACTAAAAGAAAGACAGATACAGAACAAATAATGACAAAACAAACGACATATATGAAACGCATACACAAAGAAGAGTTACAACAGAGGAACCGCCTTGGAACGGGCAGTAGGAAAACTACTGGTTGCTTAAACTAGTTTAACTCACCCTTAATTCTCAAGCAGTCTCAAACTACATATACACACAATCAGATCAAAATAACTGTGATGAAATAAAGCAAAGGGCTCAATGGCGATCTGAAATCAGAACACACACACACACACACACACACACACACACAAACAAAAAAAAAAAAAAAAACACACACACACACGCACAACGGGACCACGATGGACTGATTTCTTTTATTGTTCGTTCTATTTTCGGGGAAGTGTTTTTTGTTGTTGTTTTTTTTCTTTGTGTGTGTTGTCATTTTATGCCTCAAATACAAAATCACACAGAATGGTTTTCGAGGCCAAGTATTTTCAAGTCTCGTTAATTTTTTTCTCCATGAACATATTTTAGAAAAAAATAGGTATTTTATGTCGTAAAAAGATACGGAGTTGCCTAGGAAGTACCAAAGTCTAATACCAGGATATGAATTAAATGACATTGACAACACAAAACAACACATCCTCGAAGACAGAACAGTCAAAAAGAGGAATACGAGGATCCTGCAAAAAGTTTTGTCACTGGGTTCGGATTACTTCAGTGCTACGTTTTATCAAACATATTTTTATTACAAACCTTCAAAGTATTCCCCCTTTACTGAAACACATTTTTGTAACCTTTTTACCCAGTCGCGAAAAGCAGATAAATAGTCTTCTTTTGGTATCTGTTGGAGACACTGATAAATAGCGCTGTCTTTGTTTGTTTGTGTTGAGGTTTTACGGCCCAGTCAACCCAGTTGGGTCATGTCGAGCGCGGTCAGTTTACCTAACCACACGTTAACTGGGCAGGCTTAGTCCTCTAAGCGGTTAACCAGTATTGTGCACATTCTTTCGCCAGAAACTGACAATTGCCCTTCTTGAATCAGCGGAAGGGAGAGAATGACCGTAGAAAGTATTTCATGATCAATCTCCACGAAAGAATGTTGCCGACCTCGGCGGGGGCTGAACCCGCGACCTCCTGGTCTCCAGTCGGACGGCGCATCCAACTGAGCCACCGAGGCCAACAGCGCTGTCAAGAGAACTTCTAGACGTATATTTATTTCCAGAAAGCATTTTCTCAAGCCTTGGAAATAAAAAGAAGTCACAGGGAGTCAGGTCAGGTGAATAAGGCGAATGGTTTAAAACTTTTACCTTTTCAGAAGCCAAAAAAGACTTAACAACCTCACACTTCTGAGAGGAGGCGTTGTCATGTAAAAGGTGGACTCCTGACCATCCTTTGCTTAGTCGTTTCTTATTGTAAAACTCTTTCACCTTCTTCAGTACAGTGTATATGACTGCATCTATTTCAATTTGAAATAACTCGGTCAGTTGGAAAGCAATGTGCACGAAATAAACGAGTATCGTTAACTATTCAACACACTATTTAAGTGCAGTGAAGCATTTTAAAATATATCTGAGATAAAACTAAGGAAGCCTTTTAGTGACAGAACTTTTTGCAGGACCCTCATAGCAAAAAAAAAAAAAAAAAAAAAAAAAAATACTTGTCGATAGCAAAAATGTTTGGGGCTAAACCCGGTTTTATCAGTACTCATACCTCGCCCGTAGTCCCGATACGTTCTCTAGCTATACTTAACTATTCAGTCCTTGAAGTGCGCTTCCGTAACTCAGCAGATCTCACGAAACATATAAATTAACTTATCAATACTTTGATGAATGAAGAAACAAAGCTGTGAACTTGACTACAAACTGAAAGTCAGAACAAGAGAAAACTGCTAGCACTAGCATGGTGATGCCGATTACAGACTATTAAGATCAGGCACAAGCTTTGAATGCAAACTAGGATTGAGCCATCATTCAGTCTGTGGTCAGATTCATCGTCGTACAATTAAAGAGAACAACAAAGTTGTTTAACCTGATTCGTTCAACACTATACATACACTCTGAGACACAATATCAAACATGCCGTCTATCGCTTAAGGTTCTTGACTCCAGGTTTTATTATTGTTAGGTAGGGACATTTTACTATTTTAATATGTGCCTATTTAATCAATTATAATCAAATTCTGGTAAAGTTCTGTATTTATTAGAAGTTAATTTAATATGGTTGTCTTTCAGTAGCTGTACATTTTCCTCTTCTCCCCAATAACATAAATCACAATGCAGCGCTCTTCGCACTGGTGGAGAGTGTGTATTGCCATGAAGATTTGTATTTGCTTTCCAACATTCTGTAAAAACCAGTATAGGGTATTTAAGTGCGTACTCCATCGTACGCCGGTGGTTTCATATATGACATTTGCTTTGTCATTGTTTGTTACTCTCTCTCTATTTTTTTTTTTTTTTTTTTTTTTTTTTTTTGTTCTTTCGGTGCCTCAGAAGACTGTGCTTCGTGATTGTGGCATTTTCTGCGTATCTTCATTTATATGTTTGATATTTATAAGCTGCCCTGAGCCTTTAGACTCAAAGGTGAGCTCCGCCGCCCGTCCGTTGTCCGTTCGTCCGTCCGTCGTCCGCACTCTTCAGACGTCTTCTTCTCAGAAACCATTGGGCTAATCAAAACCAAATTTCATATGAAACCTTCATGGGCCAGGGGAACGAAAGTTTGTTCGCCACATCTGGGTCACATGATCAAGTTGGCCGCCACACACAGATATAGTTAAAACCCTTTAAAAATCTTCTTCTGAACCAAAGGGCCAATGGCCTTGGGGCATGGTATGCAGCATTGGGGACATGGGCCAATAAAGTTTGGAAATATTATAACCTTCGGTTGACCTATTTTTTTACGGAAAGGTCAAATTTTTCTTCATAGACTTCAAAAGGCAGAACTTAAAAATCTTCTTGTCTGACACTACAAGGCCCAGGCCTTTGATATTTGGTGTGTAGCTTTATCTTGTGGACTGCTACCAAGATTATTCAGATTATAGCCCTAGGATAAAAAGATGGCCCCGCCCCAGGGGTCACTTGTTTTGACATATATGGAAAACTCCTCAAACGTCTTCTCCTCAGAAACCACTGGACCAATCAAAGCCAAATTTCACATGGGACCTCAATGGGTTGGGAGAACGAAAGTTTGTCCGCCGTATCTGGATCACTTGACCAAGACAGCCGCCACGCACATATATGGTAAAAATCCTTTAACAATCTTCTTCTCCTGAACCAAAGGCCCAATGACCCTGGGGCTTGGTATGCAGCAATTGGGCCATAGGCCCAATAAAGTTTGGAAAAATTATAACCTTCGGTTGACCTTGACCTTTTTTAAGGAAAGGTCAAATGTTTTTACATAGACTCCTAGAGGCAAAACTTAAAAAAACACACCTAATAATCTGAAACTAAAAGGCTTAGGCCTTTGATATTTAATATGCAGCTTTATCTTGTGGACCTGTACCAAGATTGTTCAAATTATAGCTCTGGGATCAAAAATGACCCAACCCAGGGGTCAATTTTTTCTTCAAAGACTCATATAGGGAAAACGCTTGAAACGTCTTAATCTCAGAAACCACTGGGCCAAACAAAGCCAAATTTCACATTGAGCCTTAATGGGAAGGGGGAACGGAAGTTTGTTTACCGCATCTGGGTCACAAGACCAAGGTGGCGGCAATGCCCAATTATGGTAAAAAACCATTAAAAATCTTTTTTTCCAGAACCAAAGGGCCAATGGGCCTAGGGTTTGGTTTACGACATTGGGCAAATGGGCGCAATAAAGTCTGAAAAAATGATAACCTTGTGTTGACCATGACCTTTATTATTTAAAGGTTTTTTTTTTTTTTTACATATCCAAAGCTTTTAAAAATCATCTTGTCTGAAACTAAAAGATCCATGCCTTTCATATTTGGTATGTAGCTTCATCAAAACCATATTTTATGTGAAATTTCTGTTTCGCCAAATTAAGTAAAGCTAAACTGGATAAGAGACCAAAGGTTTTTCAAACTGTGCCGGCTACCGTTTATTTTTCCACTTTTCATTGTTCTTTTTAGTCGTTTCGGAAGGTTGTTTTTTTGTGCTACATAGTGTATTGGACAGCATCATTTATGTGTGAACATCTCCTAAAGGCTTCAAAGTTTTGATCTGAAGCTTTTCAGACGTTTTGGAAATGGTATTTGCGCAGCTCCTCCTAGAGTTTTAAGTGACCGATTCACGCATGACAGTTTAATTGTATTATTTGATTGAAATTTTTTCAGACCCTGAGGGATTTCCTTAAGGCGGAAAACGTCAGTTCGTGTTATTTTTTGTCTCCCTATATTTATTTCATTGTAGATGACTTTTAAGGATTTTTGTGTTGCTGTGTACACGAGGTGCATACATCTAAGGTTTTGACCGATTATTTTGAAACTTTGCAGATTTTAGGATATTGTCTAAAGATGTGCATGTGATTTTCTTATATTCATATTACTTTTTTCCACACTGTCAGGGTTATCGACTTTGCTTTTTCAGCTCACCTGAGCTATGCTCAGGATGAGCTATAGTGATCACTTTTTATCCGTCGTCCGTCCGTTAACACTTTTCAAATGACTTCTTCTCTGAAGCCACTGAGCCAATTTTGCTCAAATTTCATATGGAGCCTCCTTAGGTCGGGGGAACAAAGGATTGCTAAAATGGTCGCGGTCCGTTGACCAAGATGGCCGCCATGCCCATATATGGTAAAAACCTTTAAAAAGTCTTCTTCTCCAGAACCGAGAATGCCTTGTACAAATCATCGGGGGAGGTCGGTCGGCCAAAATTGCTAAAACGTTGCTCATACATTGACGTTTTTGACCTTTTTACGGCAAGGTCGTTTGCTTCCCTATGTATTTGTATGGGTCCCATACATTTGTATGGGAAAAATGTTGAGAATTTCAAACGACTTCTCTTCTGAAGCTGCTGGGCAAATGTTGCTCAAATTTCTTGGGTGGCTCCTTGGGCCAGGGGAATTAGATTGCTAAAATGGTCGCGGTCCCTTGACCAAGATGGTCGCCATGCCCATATATGATAAAAACCTTTAAAAAATCTTCTTCCCCAGAACCAAGCAAGCCTTGTGGCCTAATCTTTGCATAAATCATCGGGCACGGAAGGTCTACCAAAATTGCTAAATTGATGTTCCTACTTTGACGTTTGACCTTTTTACGACAAGGTCAAATTTGCTTCCCCATACATTTGTATTGGCCCTATACATTTATATGGGAAAATTATTGAGAAATCCTATTTTGGACATCTCCCGCTTGAGCAGTTTTCACAAGATTTCAAATGGGGCCTTCTGTCAAAAGGGTATTGATAAATTGTTCAAATGGTTCCGCCCCATTGAACAAGATGGGTGCCATGCACATATATAATGTAAAAACACTTAAAAATCTTTTTCTCCAGAATCAAGAAAGCTTTGAGGCTTATTATATAGCATCCGGGACTCAAGGTCTTGAACCAATTTTGTTCAAATGATGGTAGTAGGTTGACATTTGACCTTTATATGGCAAGGTCATACATTTGTATTGGGAGAATGTTGAAAAATCATTTTCTCAGTGGATAATTAAGACTAATGGCTGAAATTTACAATGTATGATTTAAGTAGTAAAACTGTTTAGCTACTGTCAAAATTTTTGGGTTATCTGCCCTTCCCTTTGGCTCTATATATGTATAAAATTGTGAAATCTTTAAATGTCTTATTCTTTGAAACAGCTTGAACAGTTTTCACTAGATTTCACATTGGACCTTCTGTGGAAAAGATGTTGACAATTTGTTCAAATTGTTCTGCTCCATTGAATAAGATGGCTGCCAGGCCCATATATAGTAGAACACTTAAAAATCTTGTTCTCCAGAACTAAGAAAGCATTGAGGCTGAATCTTGGATATACAACATCAGGGACTCAAAGTCTACTAAATTTGGTGAAATGATGATACTAGAATGATCTTGGACCTTTTTATGGTGTAGTCAAATTTGTGTCTTAGTTGCTGTGGAACTGAAATATGTTGCATGGCATTTGCAGATATGCAGTAGCTGTTTTTATCAGGTGAGCAAACCGTGGCCAAGGGGCCTCTTGTTTTGTATTTGAGGAATTTTGGTTAGTCATTTCAGGGATTTTGTTTACTATATGTGACGATTACTTCCTATTTTTTGGACATGGTCTAAACATTTGCATGTGATGTTAGTATTTTCATCGGATTACTATCGCCTATTTTGGGGTTCTTGACTTAATCTGTGTGTGTGTGTGTGTGTGTGTGTGTGTGTGTGTGTGTGTTACTTGGTGTCTGAGGTCAAACCTTGTGTGCGCAACTCCTTAAATTTTTAGTTTTAAACTTTGCAGATGTTTTGAACATGGCCTGAACACATGTCTGTAATTTTGGTATTTTCATAGGATTCATTTTCCACTCTCTCTCTCTCTCTCTCTCTCTCTCTCTCTCTCTCTGTGTGTGTGTGTGTGTGTGTGTGTGTAATGGGGAGCGCGGTTTGACTTAGTTCTTTTGAAGATAGCTTTGTTTTAATTAGTATATTGGGTGATTACCGTGTGTGCGCAGCTCCTCCTACAGTTTTATCTGGGCGTTTGTGTCTTCGCAAATAATTTGGACATGAACTGAGCATGTATATGTGATTATTTTCGTCAGATTATTTTTCCCCACGTTTTTTGGTGTTTTCAACTTAGTCTTTTATTAGAGAAGAGTTGGTTTTTTTATTATTATTTATATTTGATGTGTATACATTATGTGCACTTTTTCTCCTGGTCCATTGAACTTATCGATACTTTGGAAATGTTTTGGACATGGTCTGAATATGTGTATGTGATTTTGGTAGTTTCATCGTATTACTTTTATTTACTTTTTCGGGGCTTTCACCGAGTCTCCCTGGAAACCTTTTGCATTACTTAGTAACTGAGGTGTACAATTTGTGTGCACAGCTCTCCTAAAGAGTATCATTGTTAAATTTGAAGATGCTTTGAATACTGACTGATGCATGTGATTTGGGTATTTTCATCAAATTGTTTTTGTTGTTTGTGGGTTTCAAAAGTTTTTTTTCTGAGTTATTGAAACGTATTTTTATTATTATTATTATTATTATTATTATTATTATTGTATTACTAGGTTTATGTGGGGATTTATATGGTACCGTTTTACTATTAATTCCCTATTTATAGATATTCATAATATGAATTATGGATGTCCATAATTCGAATCAGTGTATCCATAATTCAGCCCAATTTATGGATATCACTAAGTCGAATTATGGATGTCACTAACCCGAATTGTGGATGCCCAAAATTCGAACTATGGATATCAATACTCGTAAATGGGCTGAAAAAGTGATATCACTAATTCGAGTTATGGATACAAATAAATTGGGCTGACTTATTGATAGCCATAATTCAAATTACTGATATCCATAATTCACCGGAAAGGCCTTTGGTAAAATGATTTCTAAGTCACGTGATTGAGTTCTTGCGTGATTTCAAGATGGCGTTATGGCAGCATTATTCTAGTGCAAAAGAATAACATACGATTATTTGCTATTTGCGTTCCACATATAAACAAGATAAAACGTGTATGTTTAATGTTGAGAAGCAAATTTACCATTTGTTTGCAGTGTACACGCCTACTTCTTCATCTTATATCGTAGTGTCCCGCCGGTTATCCTGGACTCATGGGTTTTGACTCACTTAAGCATTATTTGACGTGTCATTAATTTTTACAGGTAACACCCAGTGTTGTGTAAGATAATCATGGTCTGCTAAAAAATTTATATCATTTAAAAACTTTGGCGTCAACTGTCTTCATAAAAATTCCAAGTGAAAGTAGCCCACCATGGTGACCGTCATTTTGGTTTAACTCGTATGAAATGACGCATTTAAGAGGCTGTAAAGCTTTCAAAAGTGCACTTACGAGATTTTGTCACCGAGTCGACGAAATGTTTTACAATAAGAACATAGGCGATTTCAGATTGTGTTTTTTTTTATCTTATAGAACATAATGAAAAGGCAAGAACATCTTTCAAAAGGAAATGCTTCCGGGTACGTGACTGTATCTGGAGATCCGTAGTCTCATGACTGTATTCGGAGACTCTGGGTCTCCGGGTACGTGATTGTATTTCGAACCAAGCCTATAATTTAATTATTGGATGTCTATAATTCGAATTGGTTATATCCATAATGAATTATGGATATCACTAATTCAAATTATGGATATCAATAAATAATTATGGATGTCACTAATTCGAATAATGGATATCACAAATTCGAATCACAGATATCTATAAATAATTATGGATATCTATAAATGGGAATAAATAGTAAAACGGCGCCTTGCCGCACACTCCTTCTAGAGTTTTTGAGTAATCGATTTGAAACTTTGCAGATTCCACATTTTCGGGGCTTTCAACTTTGTCTTTTTTTGAAAGGTTTTTGTGTTACTTAGTGTATACATAGAGTGCGCAACTCCACCTACATTTTTCGACTATTCGATTTAAAATTTTGCAAATGTTTTCGATATAGTCTGACTATGTATATATGGTTTTGATGCTTTCATCAGATCCCCACCCTCCCCATTTTTCAGGGAGAGATGTTGTTTAGTCATTGCGGATTTTTGTGCTATATAGTGCATTCAGTGTATACTTTGTGTGTGCAACTCCTCCTATAGTCTTTGACATTTTGATTCGAAACTTTGAAGCTATTTAGACATGGTCTAAACATGTGTATGTGATTTGGTATTTCATCAGATTATGTTTGCCTACATTTTCACGGGGTTCGACGTTTTTAGGATGTTTTTGTTACTCAGTGTGTGATGTTCATACCTTTTGTATGCAACTCCTCATATTATGCTGACTCCGACTACAGTTTAAGTGGTTCCTTGGAATGAAACTTTGTGGCGGGGCCCTGGGAGTGCGTCCCAATGCCGGGGGGGGGGGGGGTGTAGGGGAGCGGGGGCGGGGGGCTCAGTTCTTCGAATATGCTGTTACTTCTTTCTCTCGGTGTTTATTTCAGCATAGTTGACATCCAAGAAATGATTATTAAATGTTACATGTATCTCTTGTTGTAATAATATAAGTATCTTGGAATGAATAAAGATGCGAATTGAAATTGGATTGAATATCAATAAATATAATTGTATATATATGTCTCGCTAAAACAAAGTACGAGACTTTTCAACTTGTTAGGGAAAACTACCTTGTTACCGTTTTTAGATGTGTATACACCACTATCAGTATCTGGCGAAGTTTGGTTTGATGCACATGGTAGCAACTAATATCTGTATTTGGTTTGACGATGTTGTGAAAGAAACTCTTAGGAACCTTAACGTAACAGATGATACAGAAAACAAAACTGTCACAGGTATGTTTTAATCCATGCCATGAGAAAGTCGTAAACTATTGTATATTTTATGTTTAAGCACCAGTTTTCAACATGCGAATCGTGGACTAAGCGAGACAATTGCAACGTAAAATTAAATTTAGTCGGTGCATGAGTTATGTAATATCGCTCGAGTTTAAAATCTTGCTTGCTGCTTGCTGTCATTTTAATTCAAGTATCACATATACCCTTACGTTTAATCACGCATTAGCACTTAACCACGCTTACATGTTTCCGCGCTCACAGGTTTTTATTGTCTGCGCACACACCTATAGATGTAGACAACATAGAGATGAAGAGAGACACGGAAGTGAATCCATTGTTGATACGCAATGCGTTATTGACCTTTGTTGTCTACAACTAAAAACCCGGGACTAGCTGGATCACTGAATAGAATAAATAATATTTATTGGAAAACCTACATATACAGAGGTGTTCTTTATTCACACGCACTGTTTCGGTACACCGCACCATTCTGAAAGGTTACCTCTGCACTTTATCAGAGGTTATAGAATATACATTAATTTAGACAATTTCACCTTTAAAGCGGGTGGATGCATTGATACTGTTAAGCGCATTTTATAACATTCCATGGACAATGTGACAAAAAAAATTGATATTGTGAGGGTCATTCTTGCACAGGCCAACAGGATGAGATCTCATTTAGACCTCTCGAATTCACCTTTTGCATATGGATTTGGGCCAATTTAGCCAAGATTTGCATGTAAAGAACCAAAGACTATTCCGTATTAAAATCGGCTTTAACATACTTTGTGAGCTAAGCATAAATCAAGCTTTATGTGAAAATTAATTCTTGTACTATACACGATTCAGTTTCAGATGCCAAAATAGATGTCGTTGGATCAGACTGTTATGGTGATTCGTTGATGGGTGAAGTTGTCAGAACATCAGGCCCTTACCTTTATCCTTGTTCAGTACAATACAGCTTGATTGCTGCTAGTATGTACAAAAATAATATATCTTTCGATAAATAATTAAAAGCATCCAAAACTTACTATGGTGATACTTTTCTTTATTTAAACTTTCTTGTAATCTGTGTAATGCTAAACCTGTAATAGTATGCAATTAACACAGAACTAAAGATATTTCACTTTTGTTGCCTTGCTGCGGAAACAGGTGTGGGGGCGTGGTTTCAGGGCATATGGAACAGCGCAGTCTGATTAGGGTCTTCACTAACCGTTTACAGAATCAGTGGATACTGTAGAATATATCAGTGTAACTGCCCAGGCAGTCCTCTTTTTTCAGTAAAACATTTTTGTTGTGGATAAACTGTTAATAGCACGTGTTGTAAATCTAGTATTGTTTACATTATTTACAATGATAAAATGTTAAAAATAACTGTAGCATGTTATTTGCACGGCAGCCTCTAATGGTTTATGACCCGTCATGGAAGCTAGTCTGTTTTCATCAAAATGAATCTACCTAAAACAGACTGTCTTATAAATTCAATAGTGTTTTGACTATCAAATCCTAATGGAATCATTTCAGACATGATACCGATACATTTTCTGTAATGGATAACATAAATAGTTTTAATGATTTGACGCAAACTGCCTTATCAGCATTGACCCATTAATGTTTTATGGAGTGTAAAGTCAGTGAAAATGACGTAGCAGTCAACATGTTCAAAGATAGTTTTCGGTAGTCGACAGGAGTGCGAATTTTAAATCACCATGTCATATGATTTGTCTAAGTTAATATTTTCGGCAAATGATTCCCAGTAGCATTGGCTGTATCAATCTATCAATCGAGTTCATTCCTATTGTTAGAAGCGATTCTGAACCGACGTCGTCATAAGCTTACCGACACTTCACAAACTGTGGAGTGCCTAAAGGACTGGTTGTCAAAAGGTCACCACATGTGCCACTGAAGGTTACCAATAGTTACATGTACCAAAAGCTACCGTTGTCACCCTTGGCGGTTGAAGGAAGAACTCTTGACTAACCCAATGTTTACCTTTATTTTGTCCAGGTCTTTTGTTTGTGATGTGCTATAAAGTCAGTGAAAAGAGTGCACAGATGACATACAACGAGGAACTACCCAAGACAGACAAGACAGACGTAGACTGCTCGAGCTCAAGCCGTGGACTTTTTCTGGGAATCATTGTATTGGTTGCTATAGTGATAATGACAATTACATTCTTTGTTCTTGTGCAGACCAATGATTTCAGAGTAGAGGCACTGCGATTGGAGCATATATCAGACTTGGTCGTGTACGTCATCATGACATTATCAGTCATCATAGCTTATTACAGAATGCGAATTCTTACGTACTGGTACCCTGGTAGACAATTCGAACATGTGTTATTGTTTATTTCTTTAATTGCTGTGTTTATATTGTGTATTTGCAACATGATGGCTGGAGCGTTTTACACTGAATTCAAACATGGTCTGCTTTTAGGACTTTCCAGTCTAATGCATTTGATACAAGCCTCAGTACAATTTCTATTTCTATGTAATATGACCAAAAGGTCAGCCATGACGAGGGACCAGGCAGTTAACAAAGCAGGGAGAGAATTCGTGACGTTTGCCTTGATTTGTAATATAGCTGTTTGGGGACTGAACGTGTTTATAAATCAGAGATGGAATGAACACGATTTACAGAAGGCATTTTACGGAGATGTCAGCTGGAACATTATTATACATCTGACCGTTCCACTCTCACTTTTCTTTCGCTTTCTTTCTATTGTGCTACTAGTCAATGTCTGGATGCATTCATGGAACACTTGCTCAGACCCGAACATATGCTTAAATTAAGGGAAATGTATACGCTTTCAGGAGAGACAACGGAATCAAAATTAATTTGTTTCCCTTCTGAAAAGGGGTCTTCTGTAAAAGGAAACAATTTGCTCCCCGTGGGAACAAATTCTTTCCTTTTAAAGTAGACCTTTTTCAGAACGGGCTTGGTGTGCAGAAAAGCAAACAGGGAGATACAAAAGTTGTCTGTCTTATAACAAGTGGCTAAAAAATCTGCTAAGTGTACCAAGACTCCTTAATATATATAATAACGAGGAAATACATGAAAACTAAACCACCCACATATCTTGTGTTATTTATAGTATTGTAGTAGATGATCCACGGTTATACTTTAAACAAACAGCATGCGGTTTACAGTCGACCTATATCTTTGTCGGATTACATCATTTGATTGCAACCAGATTGTTTCGACCATTAACCTATACCGATCTTTTGCGAAATTCAGCAGATGAAACATTGGTGATATTTTTGTTTTATTTTTCCCAGAAAACAGGACTTGACATTTCATGCAAATTGTCTGCGGTGGAGAGAATTTGCATGAAATGTCTAATCCTGCTTTCTGGGAAAATAAGAGAAATATTTCAAAGTGTCGTCTGCTAAAATTTTAACCAGAATGTTAATGTTGCCAACATTAATTCAGTGATACGATAAAAAATCATTCCATTTTTTATCCAGTTCAAGAACGAGAGACTAACTGAAATTTCACATAATGTCAGATGCCACATTTTATAATCGAATATCATATCAATTTATTAAACCTTTCTTGGATAATTAGATGTCTATTTCTTTTAGAAATATGGAGCTTTTAAGCGTTAAGTGTTTAAACGCGTTAACTCTTTGTCATACCTAGCATTATACTTAATCAAATCCATTTTACTATCTCTTCTTGTGTCCAAAAATTGCTGGATGAGCGGCAAACGTCTGACCTAGGTCTACACTATTTGCTCGGACCTGTCTGTCCCAGTACCTAGGTTTATTACGGTAACACCTTAGACTGGCAACACTCCGGATCGAAGAAAGAGTGCTGACCAGAAAGCACTTATATCAACAAACTGTCTAAAGATTTGGATCGAGACAAGATTGTCTACATGCACTATCAATTAATCCGCCAGACACGAGAGTCAATGCAAAGTTTCCGAAGAATATGACGGCAAATAATTGAGCCGCGACGTGGGAAAACGTACCTTCTGACAGTACGCTAGCGAATAATCTGATTAAACAGCGCAGTGCGCACTCTGATCAGTGGCTTTGCTGGGTGTTCTGTGGCTAAACAGGGATCTAAAGCTTTCGGCGAACAGCGGAGGCTCTGATCAGACTGCGTGGATGCACAGGCTGATCTGAGTCTTCGCTGGGCGCACATTTTCTGCGGCCAATATCAGTGATGCAGTGAAACAATGGATGTAGAACATGGCATTTATAAGTAGCTGGTCATATATGAGCTTCAGTATTAGAAACGTTTCATAAGTGTTCATATTCGAACAGTGGAGGCTCAGATCAGCCGTTGCATCAACAGTCTAATCTTGGCTTTTACTACTGTATTTGTTTATATATTCTACAGTATCTGGGCCGCGCCATGCGAAAACGTTTCTTCGGGCATATGCGAACAGCGATGGCCCAGAACAACCTGCTATCGGACATTGAGATCCAGATCCAGGCTGCGCTGATGCACAGAATGGTTGGACATTCGCTATCCGCCCGCGATTAGAACTTTATCTCATGGCACATCTCAGTTTGGTGATTTTTGTTTTATTTTGCCTAGAAATAAGGCTTAGTATAATAGCGAGCACAGCTCGCGACGCGCGAAGCGCGTCGCGAACGAAGTGAACTCTACGGTAGAGAATATGATCAAGAAAAAGTAACATACAACGATATATACTTTCAGCAGAAATCGCTCTGACCATTTTTCTTCCTCTTTTCTTCCCGGAAGTTGTCACCGGAAGTTGGCAGAACAGACTGGGTACCGCTATTCACAAAATTTGGGTCTCACTAATAAGCGTCACGAAGTGACAAGAAACGAGTGTCAATAAGTGTCACGAACATATTTTGCTGATTAGTTTTGTTATTTATTATTGATTTTTATATATTTTTTTATACTGATATTCATTCTTTAATGATGCTGTAAAGGACTTTTGAAGAGACTACAGATAGGTCTCTGCTGTGCTCGCATTTAGGCTAAGCCTATTTTCATATTATACGAATGAGCACAAATTGTTTGACATTTCATGCAAACTAGACGATCGGAATGATAGTTCATGGGTCGAAATAGACTGTTCTATATTCACGAGCTATCAAAATATGAATAATGAAAAAAGCATATCAGCAGGGATATCAAATATCAAGAGTATAATGTCACTAGAAACTTAACACACTATTGCTCACGGGAAAGAATTTTCAAGGAGGCGTTTGTTATAGAAATTAAACCACTTATACCATTTTTCCTGTTGCAGATTTAATTTAAGGTAAAACTTTGAATAGATGAAAAAGATGAAATAATTGTGATAGGATTTGTAACACGAAGCACTCTGGGTAAAATTTTAGCAGACGACGTACTGAAATATTTTTTTCTGATTTTCCCAGGAAACAGGATTTGATATTTCATGCAAATTATCTCCGATGGAGACAATTTGCATGAAATATCAAATCCTGTTTTCTGGGAAAAATATCACCAAGTGCCAATCAAAACAGCGCCTTTTCAAGAGATGTTGTAACCCTATACAGTGCTTCCACTCTACAACAGTGTACCTTGGGAAGTTATAAAACCAGTGTTTGTACGTATAGAGGTGGGTTTGAAGAAGGGTTACACTATATAGTAAATAAAGCTGAGAAGGAGGGTTGGTTTGAAAGCGAAGAACACAGTGATGAAAAACGAAGTTTATCGAGTCTTTTCCATGAGCAGAATGCAATGCATCACAGCGCTTTAGTGATACTCTATTTTTCAAATTACAGTAAAACCACGATGACTCGAACACAGATGGCTCGTTTACCTGGGATGATTCGAGCTCGTCTTTGAGTCCCTACGAAATTCTTCGATCTTTAGGGAAATTTTCTTATTTATCATGAAATTGTATGTCATATGTACTCATTAGAATCGCCTCATCGAGGCGATTCTAATGAGTACATACAACATACCATTATTGTATAGGAGATCAAAAAGACTTCCCTAAATCATCACCATTTGCTTCCTGACATGGCGCCACGATTAACCTTCAATGGCTCGAACTACCCATATCTCGAACAAATTTCTTGGGCTATTGAGGTTTTACTGTATTCCAAATGGGCTCATTGATCCGAAAGGACAAGAAATGAAAGGGACACGTCTTATGGCTTTTGAAAAAGGGGACACGTTTTATGGCTCTCGTGGTTTGGGGAATGTGAACAATGGTTGTTGAAAGAAGGAAAAAAAGAGGGCTGTTGTTGAGAGGTAATCCGTAACCCATTTACATCGAGTGGACTCTTCTACCACAACTCTTTGGACCGGTCTGTTTCTAATAGCAGGGTGTCTGGTTAGTTTTTATTATTACTAGAGTTTGTAGAAATTTCTGTAGTTAATGCAAACAGTGTATGCCCTGATCAGACGCCGCGTTCTGCGGCATCTGATCTGGGCCTGCACTATGTGCTAATTATCCTTTTAGAGGTTTCGCGACTAAAAGGGGCTAATGTCATTTGTATTGTGTGTGCATTACTGGCTGATATTGGTAAACTCGCATTATAAGAATGTTATTCAAAACAAATCATTCGAAGATATTTAATGATGATCGACATGCTATTCAAGCGACTTAACTTTACTGCGTTCTTCCTCTTGACCACAATAATATTTTCAAACAATTTAATTTCCAATCAGTCAAGCGAAACAGAAGCTTTTAGATTTATTGTGTTTCCTCTTGACCACAATAATAATATTGTCAAACAATTTGCATTTATTTTTCGCATGCGGACGAACGATTTCTGTCAAAACCAGACGGTATCCCATTTAAAAAAACTTAATCCAAATAGTATTACTGCGCTAAATCTAACAATTAAATAAGGATTAGTTTTTGATAGGCTACTGATCCTCTTAAAGAGGAATAAATCTTCTTAACGCTTGTCATGCTGAATAACTCAAGATGCCACGCCCACTTCTAATTTTCAGCCGAATTGCTTGATCCAGGTTGTTGAAACAAATTTACATACATAATGACAAACAGTGCAGATCCAGATCAGTCGGCTTCTTCCGATTGATCTGGATCTACACTGTTTGCAAAGGCAGGGTATATCCTGGTTCAGCAGGACAAGGGTTAAATTTACGTCGACTGGATATGTTTGGAAGGTTTCTGCCATTTTTACTAGGAATGCAACTTTTGCGACTTTCTATTGGCTTTCCTGCACACCAAGGGGTCTACTTTAACAAGAAATAATTTACTCCCAAGGGAAGCAAATTCTTTCTCATTGGAGTTTTCAGAAGGAAACAAAAACAATTTTGACAGAGTTGTCTCTCTTAAAGGCATATCAATTCAACTTAAAATGCCATTTAAAATTGTTACAGACGACATGCTCAAATATTTTTAGTGTTATTTTTTTCAGAGAAAATAAGCCTTGATAGTTCATGTCTAATAGATATGAAGTCTTATTTTCCATGAAAAATGAAGAATGTCGTCTGCTGCTGTGTTACTGATTCTTTAAGGGTTAAGCGTGATTTTTGGGGGCGCTTTACCGCCGCCAGATTTACTATACCGCATTTCAACTATCCGTTCAGCTGAAAAATACCTACCTTATAACTACCTAAAATCGCCCCCAAAATCCCTGTTAACGCTGATAACGCTAAATTCTGCATTTAAGCATTTTAGCTTATACACTCCGATGCTTATAAATAGCGAATAAATGAAAAACAGCAAAGGAAACGTCAAACTTTTGAAGAAATATGATTTTGATCATATTGTATACAATATCGGCGGACGAATATGAATACTCAAGTATTCCGGCAAAGCAACTCAAATCTACAGGACTGTCTAACCCATCAGAGGTGATTTTAGGACTTTGCAAAAGAGGGGATCACTCTGAGTGGGCTAGGAAGGTGCGAGGCATTTATTCACCTATTAAATATTCTGCGTGTCTTCTTTTCTTTCTATTTATCTAGTGCTCTAGTAAAAGCTGAGTGAGAGGTGTTGTTCGAATGGACCAATTCGACCTATATTTCTCGGTAATATACTCGGGACTTTTCGTAGCAGATCATTTCGTACCGTTTTAACAGTTAGCCTAAGTTCTGCTTTAGAACATGCAAACAATAACAAAATAGTTCTGAAAATACTTACTTTCTACGATTATGATCAGAATAAACTATTTAAAAAAAGTGATTGACATTTCCCTGTATATAGTAAGCCAGGCAACACGCATTGTGTCGTTTGATTTTCTCCAGTGCTTTCTACAATACAGCCAACCCTGTCTTAAAAGACCATCTGCATTAGGCAATCACCATACTGTACGTATATGTCACACCAAAGCCTACTCTATACAAGCCTACAAGTAAGTTGTCACTCATCCATTTTAGTCTGGAGACTCCCAAAAGGGTAACTGGCAAATAGTGCAGACCCAGATCAGACGCCGCAGATCAGGGTCTCCACTATTTGCAAATAGTTTAGTTATTTCTCTAGGAATATCTAAACTACATAGGCTGATATACCTTAAATTGAAATTGGACTCTTCCAATATATAATGGGTGGAGTTGTCAGTCTAAAATGGGTTAAGACATTCTCTTTGTATTTGACCCAGCCATTCTGAAAAGAAGAGTAATCCAATAACAGATAAAAATACACCTCATCCCCGCCTTCCCATGAGACCATTTAATCAGTTATAATACCTGATAATTCCAATTTATTCATTTTTTATAAACATTTCACGAAATTTGGTTGGTTGAAGGAAAGGTTTTATGCTTCAGTAAAGTCAAGAGAGGATCCGTTTTCCTTCAGTCGTCCCAAAAATTGAAATTTTTTGCCAACATTTGTATCATTCTGGTGACAAAGTTGGAATTATAAGGAAGGACTTATTATTTTTGTGGATTTTATCGATGTGTAAACTCCGAAGAATCACTCACAAACTTAACATGACTGCTTTATAAAAGTTTGTGAATGGTTCACCGGAGTTCACATATCAATAAAATCCACAAACATATAATTCATTCCTATAATATCTTCTGTGAGCCTCCGTGCATAGCGAAGACTGATCAGACTGTGCACCTGTCTGAAGGTACAATTTCTCACTTTATGGCTCACATATACTCTCGCGATGGTCCATCCCCGGCCCAGTGTGTCTTCTTTCGTGTCACTACATTACAACCAGGAGAAGGGAGGGGGCTGATAAAGCATGACGGAATCGAGTGTGTACAAAAATACTGTTTTATTTATCATAAAAATATCACAGTGGTTTATGTCAAGACATTGACAATTTACAAACAAGACAAAACAAGAAGCTATATAGATTACATAATGTGAACGATATCCTGCTGCAGACGAAAATTAGCAGACATTTGATATATAATTTCAGACAATAATGTTGTAGTCTGCAAAGCGTTAACATTAGAAATAAATTTATATCTAAACTTCAAAAACTGCATGTCGAGCCGCTTAGGTACTGATGAGAAGGCTCATTCTGACGCAAAGTCCAGACGACAGTTTCTCAAATCTATAACAAACAATTCGCTGGTAATGAGTTTATATCTAAACATCAAAAGTTGTATGTCGAACTCTGTAGATCAAGTTAAGAATGTTGTCTTTCCTCGATCTATCTTTCCTGGATCTACATTGTTTGCAAAAGCCTTTTATTAATGATTGTGCCGCAGAAAGAATTCAGCCTTTGAGCGCTAATTACAACTACAGCCGACGAAATTGATTGTATTTCTTTTACTTTTCAGAGAAAGTAAGGCTTAGTGTTTCATGTGAATCGATTCACATGAAATGCCAAGTTTTATTTTCTCTGAAAAAAAGATTAAAATCAATTTATGAATGTCGTCTGCTACAAATTTGCTTTAGCGCTTCAAGGATTAAATTTTACTTATATTTTTTTTTCTTTCTTTTCGGCTAAGTGTTTGGGAAGTGACATATCCACCGGTAAAAGAAAGCAGCGTGATTCCTACCACACCCATGCACCGCTGTCATACATATATGACTGAAAGACTTTTGAAAGTACACACACACACACACACACACACACACACACACACACACACACACACACACACACACATTATTTAACCTGAATCTTTCACCCTTTAAATCATGACTATAGTGACATTCCATACAAATAATTTTGGCTAAAACGTCAAATTCTTTCTTTCTTTCTTTCTTCCTTTCTTTCTTTATTCCCTTCTATCTTTCTTTCTTTCCTTTAGTTTTCTTATGAAAACGTAAGAAGAATATCACGCATTTGACGTCTGCTATTTGTCGTCTGCAGAAGAAAAAAGATTAACTAACAAACACGGAAGTGTTTCTTAATATACATTCTTGGTTGAATATTTATACGTTGAAACTACCATGGGGAAAACGGCCATATCCCATACTCGAACCTCCCTTAGCCATGACACAGACCAGCTGCTCGGAAAGAAGAACTTATTCTACTCAGACGTTTATATTCACTATAGCTCAGTGTTAGACATAAACAAACTTGAAAGAATCTGGATACACTTGGTAGATTTGCCGCCATTTTTAAACGGGAGACGACTTTTGTGACTTCCTATTTACTTTACCGGACACCAAGACCCTTCTGAAAAGGGGTCTGCTCTAAAAGGAAAGAATTTGCTCCCTCATTCTGAAAAGGGGTCTGCTCTAACCTTTCCTTTTAGAGCAGACCCCTTTACAGAAGGGCGTTAAAACAATTTAGACACAGTTGCCTCCCTTGAAAATCTGTGCAGTCCCCATAAATATTATGCATGCTAGCAGTGCTGAAATATTGTGAATGTCGGTTTTTCGCCTAGTATGATTGCAATAATTTCCGCACTGTTCTCGATGTTTGCTATCCACACATAGGACGTTTAACTTGGCAAAAAAGTTTCTTCAAGCATATGCAAAATCATCCTACTAGTTAATGCTCATTGCAAAGAGTCCAAGTGTCTGTATGAGCCCAAGAGTCTGTAAGAAATGTGCAGACTCATATCAGACTGATCTGCGTAATATGCTCGAAGACTGCACCATACTTGACGCCTCCCACATGGAATAAAGGCCAGTTGTCCCCATGACGAGCCACAGTTGCCCCCTGGGCCCCAGCTTCACAATCATTCCCCAGAGTTAAGGTTGAAAATTTCAACATACGAAATGAGTCATTTCGTGTCAACTAAAATGAATAGTTTCGTGTTAGTTCAGTGGATATATCGAAATATATTCATTTGTTTCATCGTTGAAAATCAGTTGTTGTTGATTTTTTTTTTCAGTATGAAAATGCAACAATTTGCTTTGCAAATCTCAGTCATTAAATAAAGTTGTCAACCTTAATTTAAGGAAGGTCAACCTTAACTTAAGGAAGGTCAACCTTAACTTAAGGAATGATTGTGAACCTGGACCCTGGTCATTCTTTACAAACTGATTACCAATAAAAATATGAAAATGTATTATGCAGTTGTATGTATAAACAAAATGCGAATTATAAGATCACAATGCAAAACCGATATTAAGCGTTTTTAAGGCCTAGATCAGACTGTGCAGATCTTTGCTTTCCACAGCAACTGCTACAGACTATCCTGTAAGCGAACAGCGAAGGCCCATATCAATTAGGTGGATACACAGTCTGGTTTTCGCCTTTGTTGTGTTTATATACGCTCACTTAAGGGGCCTGGATACATTTGGTAGATTTTCTGCCACTGTTTACAAGGGAGACAACTTTCTTGACTTCCTGTTTGCTCTCCTGCGCATAAAAAGAGGTCTACTCTAAAAGGAAAGAATTTCTTTCCCTTTAGAGTTCCCTTTCAGAATGGGGACAAAACAATTTGTCACAGTTGCCTCCACTGAAAGTGTATCCATTTCCTTAAACAGCCATCCCAGCAGGTACACTACGTCTTGACGATGAATCAACGTTGAACCGACATTGATTCAAAGTTGTCTGCCTGCTGGGATATTTGCTTCTTGTCGCAGCGATGTATGACATCCCATTCATTTCAAGCTAATAATATTAAAGCTGAGAAACATGCAATGTTTATCGTCACTTAAGATCATACTCTTTCAAAAGCCTAATTCTGTTGGAATCTTATAACTGTTTAATGGAAGATTATGTGCCACGTCATGACACAATACGATTTAAGAACTACGCGAACAGCGCGTGCGCTCAATTTGATTTGGGCATGCGCATTTCATTTCGTTTAAGGGAACTAAATATGTTTGGTGGATTTTCGTTATTTTTACAAGGGAAATAACTTTTTGTGACTTCTTGTTTGCGTTTCTTTGTATCAATCCCCTTCTGAAACGGAGTCTTCTCTAAAAGGAAAGAATTTGTTACTACGGAGAGCAAATTCCTTTCCTTGAAAGTAGATCCTTTTTAGACGGGGACAAAATCAATTCAAACGGAGTTACCTCTCCTGAAATTGTACCCATTCCCTTTAACACTTACCACGCTATGGGCAGATTCAGCAGACGACAAACTGATTCTTATTTTTCCTTGAAACAAGGATCTGACATTTCATGAAGTTGGAGACAATTTGCATGAAGTGCCAAATCCTATTTTCTAGGAAAAATAAGAAAAATGTTTCAAAATGTCGTTTACAGAAATTTTTACCCGGCATGCAAAGTGTTAAATACAATCAAAGATAGGATGTGGCTCATATCTATATTTAGAAATTGTCAAATGATTTATGCAAAAAAGAGAAAAGTGAACGAACATTTACAATTATAAATAAAATCAGCTTATTTTAAATCATGCATTAACGCTTAGCACTCTGCGTAAAATTTTCAGCAGACGACATATTGAAATATTTTTCTTAGTTTTTACCAGAAAAAAAAAGGATTTAACGTTTCATGCAAATTGTCTCCAATAGAGACAATTTGCCAATGGAGACAATTTGCATGAAATATTAAATCCTGTTTTCTGGGAAAAAATAAAAAAAAGATATCACCAATTTGTCGTCTGCTGAATTATCCAAGAGAGTGGTAAAGATTAAAATAATGTAATGTCAATACAAATTGAGCCAGCACACGACAAAACCTGCAATAAGACTAGTGCGCGCAGTCCGATCAGAGTCTTCGCTGATCGCATGTGCCTTCTCTTGGCTATCCAAAAATGGATAAATGAGAATCTTTGCCATACTGGGTGGATGTACAGGCTGATCTGAGTCTTTGCTGGTCCACAAGGCTGGTTATACAGGTCTTATTGTGGTTTTGTCGTGCGCTGACTTCAATAAAAGTGACCATAATCAAGTTGAGAATAACAGAGACTTGCGAAATTCGCATTAATAAGCTGGTTTATCTTCATAGCATCACGAAAACATATAATTTTGACCCCCTTAAACCCCACTTTTATATAGTAAAACTAGGGTTTACAGGGGTATACATTATTTTTCTTATTTCTGCTCAAAAACATAGATTGTGGTACTCGTTAGAACCGCCTCGCCGAGGCGGTTCTAACGAGTACCCACAATCTATGTTTTGAGCAGAAATATGAAAAATATTAGATTTTTTATCTGAAAACTTGCAGTTTTTTATGGTGAAATTTTTAGTATATATTTGTATAGGCGTGTTTTCGTAATGTTACGTGTCTAAAAAGAGTCAACTGTATGGGAAATAGAGCAGATCTTGATTACACTACTCATCACATTCTTTTTTAGAGATTTGATCATGAAATATTTTCTACGGTCATTCTCTCCTTTCCTCTGATTCAAGCGGCAGTTGTCAGTTTCTGGATGAAAGAATGTGCACAATGCTGGTTAACCGCTTAGAGGACTAAGCCTGCCCAGTAAATGTGTGGCTAGGTAAACTGACCGCGCTCGACATGACCCCACTGGGTTGACTGGGCCGTAAAACCTCAACACAAACAAACAATACCCATCAAGGCTTAAGGAACAGTCTGATATGGGTACCCACTGTTTGTTCAGACATGAATGACTGAACATTTCAGTGTCTTTTCCACATCTCAAAGAATGCGTTTTTCTCCTTAAAGCTTTATTTAAAAGATTGTTTTAAATATTCTGTCCTGAATGAATGCATAACATTTGTTCGCAACAAACATTACATTAGTTTAATTTTAACCACCTTTTAAAATTAATGACTGCTCTGATATTTTGCATAAAAATGTGTTTTAATCATGCGGAAATCGACATGTTAGCGGGGGTGTCTTTTGCAAACATTCTATAATCGCAACTGAAGCTTTTCATTCAGAATAAAACACTAAGAGAAAACAAAATAACGATTTTCCAAAGGATGTCGAATGGACAGTAGGGGTGTAAATACACCCAGCGGGCACGCAACATTGAGACAATGTCGCATCAACGTCAATGCAACGTCATGACGTTGCATCGACGTTGCATTTAAACGTCCGCTGGCCAGTAATAATGACAAGAAATAAAGGGCTGTATACATGTGGCAAGAGCCAGGCAGGTATTGGCAACATTGCACAAATAAGAGACCATGGCAAGAAGATATTGTTCACAAAGTTTTGCCTATGACCAGAACAATAAAGGGCGCTTTGAACAGGCCCACAGCAGGACCCACTCTATCTCATATGCGAAAACTGAAGGTCTACTTCCAGTCAGGTATCATTGTTTCTTTTTCATATTCAAAAACGGCCTCATCGCTGAGGCTGAAAATGGAATACCATCTATACTCTCAATATTGGGACACCTTAACTCCTTACTGTATTTGTCCTAAGATTTGAATAAGTCCATTTTTGCCACCCGTTCATATGTCTAAAAACCGCTGGAAGAGTGGCAAACGGTGCAGGCCCAGATCAAACACCGCAGAACGCGGCGTCTAATCTGGGTCTTTACTATTTGCCGGAGCCTACATGTCCCGATAATTAGAGTAAATATGAAATACTGATTGGTTTAGACATTCGCTCTTCGCACATGTCGAAAGACTACATTGCCAAAAAGCACCCTGTTACAACTTGGTAAAACAAAAACACTACATTGTATTACTTATCAAAATTCAAATGAGATTCGACAAATAGTTGCACAGCAACTTATGCGCGACATTAGTAACATTGCTTTCTAAACCAATTCGGACACGGTAGATAACACATTTGGCTAAATGAGAAATTCCCTAGGACAAATCTACTATCTCCCTGACATGTTGGTTAAGAGAGTCAACCTACATCCCCAGTTAGTACTGCTCTGGACCAAACCAGTGAACATTTTTTGGCATTATCCTGAACAAGCCCAGTCCAACTCTGATGTATTTTCATTCGTTTCACTACCAGATTATTGTTTGCTTGGTTTTTAAGAATCCAAACACCGCGAGAAAAAAACAACATTTTTACCTAATACCACCAAGGACAATCCGGACCAGACCAGGCCAGTCCCGACCAGGCTAGGCAATTCACTTACACAACACAGACAATACAAATGTTTGACCAGAAAGGTTTCGACTTTGGCCAATAACACATGTGAAAATGGTTTTCTCATGACGGACCTCTGCTTAGAATGGTTCTGTCCGAACAAATTGGTTAAGTAATGTTTCCCAGGACAAACATACAGCTTAACACTAACTGTCTATTAAGAAGCTGATTGCAGCATTCTCAAAGTAATCTCTTTCTGTACAATATTCTCAAACCGGACTTCAAATAGTTTAAATTCCTTAGTTTCATCATAAATACTGCTCGTACCTAAAAATTATATATACATATGCACGGTCATTGAAGACCCTGAATTCCCAACAAGCTCACAACGTTGTAACGTCGGCGTTTCGACGTCGCCGCGACGTCATGTCTTAACATTGTATCGACGTCGAAATGACATTTTATGAAGATGTTATCATAGAATAGAATACATTTTGGATACGGTTTGAAACGTCGTGAATTTGTGTGTTTGCTGGGGAGGAATCTTGTGCATATCTATTTTCACAGACTTAACTATTTGCAACGCTTGAATGTTAATTCCATGTATCAAGACGTTTTCTACATAAATTTAAATCAGCCTCGTTTTGATGAAAAGTTCTTAATAAGCCTCGTTTTGAACCTAAAGTGATTTGGGTCAGTAGAAAGCGTCAAGTTATTTGGATAAGATATTCAAGCTTAGCTCAGCACTATCACAGGACCTGTACCTCTCGCGTGGATTCATTTCCTTTATTGCACTATTCGAACATTTCCATGTCATCTCGGTCCCATATAGCTTCAATACTGGTAGTGATGATGAACATTATTGATCAACAATGAATGTAACTCAACTCCAACAGAAAGGTATGCTTATTACAAGTTCTATAACTAGTAACAATAACAATACTGACGCTCTAGTTGCTCTGGATCTATGCTGGTCCTTTATCACCGAACTATTATATGTTAAACTACTAGCTTTGTTTGAACTGTCGTCAGACTGTATAGACTTCCTCTCACATGGTTCTGAAATCATAGAACACATTTTTAACATTTAACTAACTCTGAATTTCTCACTTTCCCATTTTGTATCCTCAGGTCGAATATGCATAAAATCAAACTAAATTTTCTAAGAAAAAAAAATAATATACTGAAAGGAAAAAGAAACGCAGGGTAGAGTTTTTTCCTTCTTATTTTAACCATTTACGGTGTTTACTATAGCCATACACTTTTACAGATTGTCCTGTGAATGTGAACCGCGGGTATACGAGTCTTTGGTCGTTGTGCTATCTAGCCAGTGTGTGAAATCATTCAACCGTGCACTACACAGTGCATTGCACAGACAATACGGAAAGCCAAAATTTCGTGCAAAACAAGCATGTTTAAACCTTCAGCACAAGATTTCCTCACACCATTTGGTACACTTCAACGATACACAACGCTCTTCGATTCTTTTACCGATTTTTCTTTTCATTTTTACGCTACTTTGAACTTTTTTTCAATCATGGTACGATTGACTGATGTTCAGAGGGGTAGGGCAATTGCGTTGCTGATGCAGGGTCAGAGGCAACAGCAAGTTGCCAATCATTTTGGGGTTAACGTCTCAATAATTGAACGTCTTGTTAGACGTTTAAGGGAGACAGGGCATTTAGCAGACCGACCGCGGTCTGGGCGTCGACGCGTGACGTCGCGACGTCAAGACAGGACAATCCGTCTGGCACATTTGCTACCGAAACTGCCCTTAATACAGTAGGTACGCATAATCGACAAATTTCTCCGAAGACTGTTGGAAGTCGATTGCGTGAGATTGGTCTTCGAGCTCGCCGTCCATACGTTGGTCTGCCTCTGACCCAGGCACGTAGGTTGCGTCGTATGGCGTGGTTGACGGCGCATGCGCCCAGGCTATTTCCGATGAGGCAGTGGAGACGAGTTCTTTTTACGGACGAGTCTAGGTTCACTCTCTATCGCGCAGATGGTCGACGTCGTGTGTACCGACGTCGCGGAGAACGCTTTGCCGACGCCTGTGTTGTCGAACGGGATCGGTTTGGGGGTGGCTCCGTTATGGTCTGGGGAGGCATTGCTCACGGGATAAAATCACAGTTTATTATTGTTGCGGGCAATATGACCGCAGTAAGGTATAGGGATGAGATCTTGCGTCCTGTTGCAGTCCCGCTTGTGCAACAACGTAATCTGATTCTGCAGCAGGACAATGCCCGACCACATGTTGCCCGAGTTTGTCAGAATTTCCTGGCAAACAATAACATCGCACCACTAGCATGGCCACCGTACAGTCCAGATTTGACCCCAATAGAGCACATGTGGGATGAGCTGGACAGAAGGGTTAGGAAGCGCCGAAATCCCCCCCGCAACTCTCGCACAACTAAGGAATGCGTTGATCGATGAGTGGAATGACATCCCGATGCAAACTGTCAATGCTTTGGTTAACTCTATTCAAAGGAGAATTAGGGCAGCAACGGCAGAAAGAGGGGGGCACACCTGATATTGATTTTCAGTTTGATTTTGATTTCAAGATTTGGGGGGTAGCTACCAATGAACTTCAATAACTCGAGACTTGTTCATCACAAACCAATGGAATTTGGAATTTTTGTTCCATACATGTACCGTTTTGTAATCATAGTAAATATTTAACAAACTTTTTCAAACTTGAATGAAATTTAGGAATAAAATTTACCCTGTGTTTCTTTTTCCTTTCAGTATATGTAACCAGGTAAAAATAAAGAAGATTAAATATAAACTGTTTTTTTTTTTGTTTGTTTTTTTTGTTTTGTTTTAATAAACTTGTGTACCGTATTCACTCTAAATATTGGAAATCCTTAACTCCTTACCATATTTGTCCTAAAATGGAAAAGTCTATTTCACTGCCTGACTGTCTGAAAACACTTGGAAGAGTGGCAAACAGTGTAGACCCTGTCTGCGTCTGATCTCAGTCTACACTGTTTTCTCAGGTCTGTCTGTTCCAATACTTTGGGTAAAAGTAGTATTCATAGACAATGTAAATTATATGTAACGCTGAAGTGTCCTGAGTAATATTGTTGAAATCAGATCAAACTGTAAGCGCTAAAAAGGGTGGAATGTTTGCAAGCACGTTCCATTAAAGTTGCAGTTACAATAACAATTCGGACATCTGTAAGAATTGTCTGTAACTATTGTCTAGCAGACGATTCACACGAAATACCAAATCTAATTTCCTCAGAAAATAATTAAAGGAAAAAAAAAAAAAAAAAGAGAATGCCATCTGCTACAATTTTGCTTAGTGCTTTAAGTGTTATACATTATACAAAGAAAATATGTTTAAACCAAATATTCAAACAGTATTAATTTTGTCTACTTTCCAGAATGATGAAGTAAAGAAAGCGTATCAAATAAATTTAAACATTATCGGACTTACCTGGAGGGTCATATAATAAGTAATTTATGTATCTGTTATTAACAGTCCATCTGTCACTCTCGCAACTATCATCTGACTGCAGTTCTATCCCAAACGCTGTATCTATAAAGGTCTACAAAAGAAACATGCATGGTTTAATTGGTGCACCGATATGCCAACCATACGTGTTAATCAAAGTCCATAGATGAGATTACAGAAGAAATATATTCATTCAAATAGTAAAATATATTTGCTCCTGATAAATATGGTACATTTGTAAACACTAGTGGAAATACTGTGAATATTTGACAGTGTATTATATGGATATTCATCGTCAACACAAAACTTCCTATTTGCACGATGAAATGCAATATAGAAGAAATATACACAAAGGCATATATAGCTCCAGATAGGGCGTGTTTTTCGTCCGAAAGGTACTAATATTTTCTTGTTTTTCCACGAAAATATATGTTGTGGATATTCGCTTCTATGAGTGCCCACAACATATGTTTCCGTGGAGAAATAAGAAAAATAGTCTGGCGGTATGAGCATGGCTAGTTTAGATATTCTGTTAATTACAAGAAAAATGCAACCACCGGTAAGCGGATATTGTGGCGACCCTTTAAACATCATTCTTATAGATTTTGTTTAAACGGTAGACATGCTAAAAAGAAATATCAACCATGTTACACAATGTTGTAAAAAGTAAGAATATGTTCTTACCAAGCATTTAGCTGCTTGTCCTGGCTTCTGCACTATTATATAAGTTTTTGAATCTGACTTCCAGCTATATACACAGTTCAATATATTAACTGAAATGAAAAAAGAAAAGGCAAAAATATATATTCTGTACTGTCAAAGACTGTATCGTTAGAAGAAAGAATAAATGGGCCGCATCAAACGCAAAAGTGCCTTCGAATATGCGCTGAATGCGTGGATTCAGATCATCCTGCGCATGCGCAAAGTATCATCCTGGCTTTTGCTCAACATTCAGCATCAATTCTGTAGTATTCAGTAAGTCTGTCAGCGAACAGTGAAGCCCCTGATCAGACTGGTGGATACGCAGGCTGCTTTGGTCCTTCGCTATCCGCATACACCCGACTTGAGACATGTTTTCTCATGGTGCATGCCAAATGAATGAAATGTGCAAAAATGAACAAATCGTTTTGTACAAATTTACTGAAATATTTCTCATAAAAAACCAAAATGTTTTATAAAACTTTGAATAAGAAATAAGTAATCATCATAGGAAATTATTAGAAATTACCCGGGCTGAAACATGTTTTGGGGTACTAGGAACCAAGATACATAAATACAAAATACATATGTACATATTCAAAATACATATGCATAATTACTAATTGCTTGTGTAAGTGCTGTAATCTGTTAAATAAAATGGTTATTTCACAAATGTTTAACTAACCCGAATAATACATTTGTTTCATCATCTTTATTGGAATCAAAAATATTACATATATCAAACAAACAAAAATTAATGAAAATAGTACCTATGTTACCTTTCTTCAATTCTTGAGACTCTTTTGAGCATGATGTTTCTATAGTAATTTCATTTGGTGTTTGACACCCAATATTAACTGTTCCTGAGCAATCGTAAGTTTTGTCTTGGTAGGAATAAATTCCTTTTCTAGCAATACTACACTGGCCTGCGTCATTCACGTCAGCTGAAATCAGAGAAACACGAGTTCACAGTTTACAGAGAAACACAAGTTTACAGGGGTCCCTGTGAGTGTGCTGGAGATAAGATTTCAGAATATCATGTGGGATAGGACGAGATACCTGGCAATCAGCAGTCTTTTGACTTTCAACAAGTTACGGAAAGATTATATGGAGTCCCAAAGGATCCCTACTTCGGAATATTTCATGTAAAACCCAACATCCAGTAGACCGTTCTAAAGTGGTTCCCCTTTTTTGGTTCCTCTGAGTTCTTTTCGTCTGTTACCGTCCATGTATGTCTGTAGTTTATGTTTTGTGCTTATTTTTTCACATTACTTTCAAACAGATTCTATAAGGACTGACCTTTGTGAGCGATGAACACACACAGAACTGAGCATTCCTGAAGCGCCCGTGTCTTCTTGGCCCGACTGATTAGTTTCGGCCAATTTGGGGCTCAGTAGTGCCCCTCATATAAAATATAAAAGGCTGTTGGCTGCTGTTTGTGACTTTGCGCTTCTAATTTCGCACTTCTAATTTTTCTGGATCTTAATACAGTCTGTTTGTTCTACATTCTAAAATCTATAAAACTACAATTCACTCCTTATAATTCAAACTAGGTCATGTATACATTTATGCACGCTGAAATGTTTGGCAAATAGCTCATTTTTAGAAATTCACGCGAAGAAGGTTCAGTGTAGTTCTAAGAGCTTCTTTGCTCAAAGGATTTATCGAAGAACAAATTCTGTTTTAAATTTGCTTTTGATCAACCGAATTGTGCTAAATAAATATACGCCTGTTGAGTTGGAATTATACAGTAATAAAAGAGAAACTTACGTATTAGAATATGTTTTGTAGACTGTACAAAATGGTCCTCCGTACATTGAATTCTTGATGAGCTCTCCACTGTACCTAATAATACAAAGGCAAAACATACTGAGTCATAGCGTAGCATGAGAAAACGTACCTATTGGCATATACGTCGAACGAAAACTCAGATCAGCCTGTGCATCTGCAAAGTCTGATCAGAATTTTCTTTGGGCGGTCTGTGAATAGCCAAAGATCCAAGACTTCACCAGGCCAAGAAGCGAAAACGCTGATCTGTATCTTCGCAGAGCGCACATGACATAAGGTTCATTTTCCCCTCTTGTGCTTCATGTTACGTAACATAGTCAAACTGGTATAAATTCCTTTAAACTCTAACCACAGTGAGAAGATTAAAAGACACAGGAATGCACTGAGATCTTTGCATGTTAAAACCATAAACGCTCTGAACTTTGAAGGCAAATACTACAGCTGCAAGTCTGAGTATATGAACTTATGCCGCACCAAAAAATGCCTGAACTCAAGTGCAGTGAGAACAACAAAGAACATGGGAATGTCGCTTTGGGAAAACCAAACTTTTCGTGTCTGCCCATGGCAGACTCCAAGCCCTGGATAAGACGGGTATCAGATCAATTATTACCTTATTTCGCCACAAAAATCATCTATTGTGGGTACTCATTAGAAGCGCCTCGCCGCCTCGGCGAGGCGCTTCTTATGAGTACCCACAACATATGTTTTTGTGGAGAAATAAGAAAAATATTTATAATCTCTCTAGGTTGAAAAGTGTCTTATCTGGAGCTACTCGAACTACTGACAAGTATGCGTGCATGTGTAGTCGTTAGGATTTCGTTATTAGCCATAATAGAATCTACATGAACGACCAGCGAGGACACTGGCCATGCTACATTGATACACAGGCTGGCCTGGATCTATGTCATTCACATTTAGAACAATGTCAGATTTCCCACAACGCTTCTGGTATAACAGATTTTATCCTACAGCTAATTTCCAAAAAGCCCTACACCAGTGAGTACAATCGCTTATTAAACGCGTGTAAACGCGTTAACTGTAAAGAAAAGCAACCTATATTCCATAAGGCAAGTATTTTATCGACAATGTCAGTGTCCTTACACAGACTTTTGCGTTTAAGTGTTCTTTTTTGCTATCTCCACCCTGTTTAAGTGTTATATAAGGTTTTTAGATTGTCTTGCCGAGTATATTTTACAAGGGAGTTCACTGTTTTCCGTATTCGCTATTCGCCGAGTGAATTCTTTAAGTGAATTCGCTATACTCCATAATAGTTCTTCAAGGTCCCTATATTGTCTTGGCATTCGCTATTTGCCGAGTGAATTCTTCAAGTGCATTCGCTATACTCCATATTCGTTCTTCAAGGTCCCTATATTGTCTTGGCATTCGCTATTTGCCGAGTGAATTCTTCAAGTGCATTCGCTATACTCCATATTCGTTCTTCAAGGTCCCTATATTGTCTTGGCATTCGCTTTTTGCCGAGTGAATTCTTCAAGTGCATTCGCTATACTCCATATTCGTTCTTTAAGGTCCCTATATTGTCTTGGCATTCGCTATTTTCCGAGTGAATTCTTCAAGTGCATTCGCTATACTCCATATTCGTTCTTCAAGGTCCCTATATTGTCTTGGCATTCGCTATTTGCCGAGTGAATTCTTCAAGTGCATTCGCTATACTCCATATTCGTTCTTCAAGGTCCCTATATTGTCTTGGCATTCGCTACTTGCCAAGTGAATTCTTCAAGTGCATTCGCTATACTCCATATTCGTTCTTCAAGGTCCCTACATTGTATATTGTCTTGGCATTCGCTACTTGCCGAGTGAATTCTTCAAGTGCATTCGCTATACTCCATATTCGTTCTTCAAGGTCCCTATATTGTCTTGGCATTCGCTACTTGCCGAGTGAATTCTTCAAGTGCATTCGCTATACTCCATATTCGTTCTTCAAGGTCCCTATATTGTCTTGGCATTCGCTATTTTCCGAGTGAATTCTTCAAGTGCATTCGCTATACTCCATATTCGTTCTTCAAGGTCCCTATATTGTCTTGGCATTCGCTATTTGCCGAGTGAATTCTTCAAGTGCATTCGCTATACTCCATATTCGTTCTTCAAGGTCCCTATATTGTCTTGGCATTCGCTATTTGCCGAGTGAATTCTTCAAGTGCATTCGCTATACTCCAAATTCGTTCTTCAAGGTCCCTATATTGTCTTGGCATTCGCTATTTTCCGAGTGAATTCTTCAAGTGCATTCGCTATACTCCATATTCGTTCTTCAAGGTCCCTATATTGTCTTGGCATTCGCTGCTTGCCGAGTGAATTCTTCAAGTGCATTCGCTATACTCCATATTCATTCTTCAAGGTCCCTATATTGTCTTGGCATTCGCTACTTGCCTAGTGAATTCTTCAAGTGCATTCGCTATACTCCATATTCGTTCTTCAAGGTCCCTATAATGTCTTGGCATTCGCTATTTGCCGAGTGAATTCTTCAAGTGCATTCGCTATACTCCATATTCGTTCTTCAAGGTCCCTATATTGTCTTGGCATTTGCTATTTGCCGAGTGAATTCTTCAAGTGCATTCGCTATACTCCATATTCGTTCTTCAAGGTCCCTATATTGTCTTGGCATCCGCTATTTGCCGAGTGAATTCTTCAAGTGCATTCGCTATACTCCATATTCGTTCTTCAAGGTCCCTATATTGTCTTGGCATTCGCTATTTGCCGAGTGAATTCTTCAAGTGCATTCGCTATACTCCATATTCGTTCTTCAAGGTCCCTATATTGTCTTGGCATTCGCTATTTTCCGAGTGAATTCTTCAAGTGCATTCGCTATACTCCATATTCGTTCTTCAAGGTCCCTATATTGTCTTGGCATTCGCTATTTGCCGATTGAATTCTTCAAGTGCCTTCGCTATACTCCATATTCGTTCTTCAAGGTCCCTATATTGTCTTGGCATTCGCTATTTGCCGATTGAATTCTTCAAGTGCCTTCGCTATACTCCATATTCGTTCTTCAAGGTCCTAATATTGTCTTGGCATTCGCTATTTACCGAGTGAATTCTTCAAGTGCATTCGCTATACTCCATATTCGTTCTTCAAGGTCCCTATATTGTCTTGGTATTCGCTATTTGCCGAGTGAATTCTTCAAGTGCATTCGCTATACTCCATATTCGTTCTTCAAGGTCCTAATATTGTCTTGGCATTCGCTATTTGCCAAGTGAATTCTTCAAGTGCATTCGCTATACTCCATATTCGTTCTTCAAGGTCCCTATATTGTCTTGGCATTCGCTATTTGCCGAGTGAATTCTTCAAGTGCATTCGCTATACTCCATATTCGTTCTTCAAGGTCCCTATATTGTCTTGGCATTCGCTATTTGCCGAGTGAATTCTTCAAGTGCATTCGCTATACTCCATATTCGTTCTTCAAGGTCCTAATATTGTCTTGGCATTCGCTATTTGCCAAGTGAATTCTTCAAGTGCATTCGCTATACTCCATATTCGTTCTTCAAGGTCCCTATATTGTCTTGGCATTCGTTATTTTCCCAGTACACTCTACAAGAAAGTTCGCTATTTTCCACATTCGTTCTATACAGTTCCCGCGTTGCCTTAACATTCGCTGTTTGGACAAATTCTTTCCTTTTAGAGTAGATCCCTTTTCTGAAGGGACCTGTGTAGGAAAACGAACAGCTAAGTTGTTTCCATTGTAAAAAAGGACAGAAAATGTACCAAGTGTATTCAGGCCCCTTAAACAAAACAAAAAGTGAGGAGAACTTATACCTACCAAGATACAACTCTAGCACACTTTCATCTCTCCTGACTAGTCGAACACACTGATACCCTGAGTCACTGAAAAAAACAAAACATAACATGATTATCTAGACAACTTCGTGGGCGTGTTCATTGCGCTCAAGGATCATTCCTTTTAGTCTACTAATCGTCACTAGATCTGGTGTTAGTACCGTGCGGCGGCCGCTAAACGTCTCCTCCTTTGTGATCATTGAGACCTTTACAAGATTTTGAAAATTTATTCGGTTGTCACTCATAAGGCCCATTTGGCCGAAAGTAGCTAGCCCAGAATATTCGACACTTCAGCTGTTTTCATTCTCGTGTGTGTTCATTGTTCTCAAGTGATATACCTTTTAGAACCTTTTTTTTTTTTTTTTTTTTTTTTTAGAAATACGATTCGTACATGACATAAAACATTTACCGAAGGGTTTTAAATTTCAATTTAAGATTTTAAGATTATGGGAAACGTCAGCTTTAAGATTGTGAGACATTAAAAACTATTATGATAATGAATTTCATTTTTTTTTTTTTTTTTTTTTTTTTTTCATTTTTTTTTTTTTTTTTTTTTTTTTGTGGATTTTATCGATGTGTAAACGCCGGTGCGCCAGCAATCACTAACACATTAAATAAAGCCAAAAGCTAAATAGCAGTCACACTTCAATAGCTCGAACACCGATGACTCGTTTATCATGGCTCATTCGGAATTCATTTTTTAGCCCTTACGCTATTCTTCCGTTAGCTCAAGAAAACAAATAATTAGGGGATTTTTCTTATTTTATCATGGAATTCTATGTTGTGTGTACTCATTAAAATCGCCTCATCGGGGCCATTTTAATGAGTACATTCAACATACCATTGCCGGCCTCGGTGGCTCAGTTGGATGCGCCGTCCGACTGGAGACCAGGAGGTCGCGGGTTCAACCCCCGCCGAGGTCGGCAACATTCTTTCGTGGAGATTGATCATGAAATATTTTCTACGGTCATTCTCTCCTTTCCGCTGATTCAAGAAGGGCAGTTGTCAGTTTCTGGTGAAAGAATGTGCACAACACTGGTTAACCGCTTAGAGGACTAAGCCTGCCCAAAAAAAGTGTGGTTAGGTAAACTGATCGCGCTCGACATGACCCCATTGGTTTGACTGGGCCGTAAAACCTCAACACAACAATCAACATACCATTACTGTATAGAAGATCAAAAAGACTTTCCTAAACTATCACCATGGCGCCATAATTATCCATCAGTGGCTCGAACTATCCATCTCTCGAATAAATTTCCATGGTTCCAAGGATGTTCGAGCCATTGAGGTTTTACTGTATTTTAGAAATCTGTGCAAAGTAAATACCTGTACAGTGGATTTATCGAAGTATAAAAGCCGTTTAGAATTTGCTCTTGGCCAATCAAATTGTGCCAAATTAGTGCAAGCCTCTAGAGTAGGAATTATTGAAGGATAAAAACATCAAAATCTGATTTGGAACCATGAGATAGTTTAGACTGTCTCCAGACTCTATCTATTCTATCATGTTCTCTTTTCTTTTCAAAGGTTCACGATTTAATACAGCTTATAATGATTGTATCAGTATTGTTCCTTAGTGGAAAAAATAGGTGAATTGATAATAGAAGAAATCAGGGATTAAAGAGAGAGAGAAAATAATGTTAAGAAAAAATAAATAATAATAAATGTAACAAAAAAAAACAGAAACGATTGGAGCCAGTCTAGAGATAGTTCTACGAATACGTTACAAATGTGTTACATATGCGTACGCATACGTAACAATTTGTTACGTATGCGTACAACTGTACGCGTATGTAACACATTTGTTATGTATTCGTATGTACGTATGCGTACAACTGTACGCATATGTAACACATTTGTTACGTATTTGTATGTGTGACATATGCGCATTCACAGGGTATCAACATAATATTTTTTTTTCTAATTTCTCAACAAAACCATATGTAGTGGGTACTCATTAGCAAGCGCCTCGTAAAAGAGTACCTACAACATATGTTTTCATGGAGCAATAAGAAAAGTATCAGTTCTTTTCGGTCGAAAAAGCACCTTATTTGGAGCTATGAATTCACTGACATATTAAATCGGCCAGACTAACAAGTTTCGGCCAACTAGGCCTCGTCAGTTGTTGTCGGATAATTTTTTCAAAATTCCAGGGCCCAGTTGTTCAAAACTAACGATGTCGTTAGTTAACGATTCGTTAAAACTTTTTGCTGAAAAAAAATGTGAGTAGCGCAAAAGCTACTCACATTTTTCAGCAAAAAATATCAGAATATTGTATATTGAATCCGCTAAAATAGTAAACGAAATGACCCTTAACGAGCTCGTTAAGCTAACGACGCTTTGAACAACTGGGCCTAGAATGGGAACATGTGTAGACGTTAGTTTTATAGAAATACATCTTAAACGGACCGTTTAGTGCGCGACATTTCTGATTCATTGATACTGATACATTTAATAAAATATTACAAATAAACAAGTAACTTGTAAAAGCATTGCTATAAAAATCATAATAACATCTTTTTGTAACCATTATCTGTTAGATTTTAATTTTCATCGAAATAATGGTTAAAATGGTAAAAATGATGAACAAACAACCATGAACACTTCAATTAATTTTATCACATATATGACAAAACATGACACAAGTAGACCATTTCAACGATTTCAACGATCCAGACGAATTATGAGAAAAGGAGTCTTAACGCACATTAGAGCAACTAAAGTCCAGATCAGTCTGCGCATATATGTAGTCTAATCAGGACCTTCTCTGTTCGCCAATATATTCTAGAGTATCCAATAATGTAAGCAAACAACGAAGGCTCTGACCTTACTGTGCAGGTTGTTTTATGCCCCCAATTTCCGTCTGTCTGACAAGTATCTTTTATAGGACAGGGTTCAGTTCGGGTTTTACAGAGCGAAACCAGTAATGGCTGCTCATTTAGATTCACTGCAGGATAAGAAAAGTTTATTTTTCTTTTTGATGATTTTTTATCACTCTGCAGAGAAATTCATCTCTGGTTGTAAAATTATTATTATTATTATTATTATTATTATTTTGATTATTATAATTGCTAATTTAATCATTACTATTTTTATTTTAACTGTTATTATTATCATGTTTTACAACATTATTGGGGTTTGTAGGTTTTGTCCATTCAAACACTAATCAACTAGTAAAATTTATTAGTTATTTTATTCAGTGTATGCCATTTCAAAGGCACTGTCATGCTGGCTCGCCTACGTTTTTATCCTCTGGTAACATATAATAGATTAAAAACTTAGAGAGTAAAATAATGAAAACATAAACGAAGAAATACCGGCGGAATTTGATCAAAAGTGGCAAAACCACCTACCATGAGTCTTTTGTAACGTATGAAAGGTACTCTGTTTTTGAAACACGCGCACCAATCGACTCCGCCTCGTACGTTTTCTCCACACATTTCATCACGAGTTTCGTGGTACTAGACAAGGTCTCCTTGTACCATATCGTGCTTTTGGAATTCCGCTCTTTAAGTCGTAGCACTTGTAATCCCGTGTCCACCTCCAGCTGTAGTTTGCCGCTCAGATCTCGCCACAAGTTCTGATTTATGAGGACATCCGGAAATCGACACGTCCGACGTGTTTCATCCAAATCTGGAAGAGCATCATTATTTAAGTATTATTTATAATATGAATTCAAGCACTGCCTAGAAATGGGCATGGCAATTGCTTAATTTTCAGTTAGCCGAAGGGTGATGTAGGACAGAGTCACAATCTGTAACGAAAAAAAAAATACACTAGACTGGCTCTATTTTTTATTACGATTCCCGCCGAATGTCACCATGATTAACTATTCGTTTCCAAAGAGCGTCTCTTCAACGTTGACCAACATTATTGAAGTAGTCAAGAATAAATAATTATATTTTTTAAACCCTTTATGTAGCTTTGAAATTTCTGCAACTGCTTCAGTTAATGAAATGGAAGTTATAAACGAGTGTAGAAAAAAATGTGTATGAAACTGACTTCCGTAATACAGTGTCAAAATCCGACTGGTTCTATAGCGTGACACTTTGAGTTATAATATGCTTCTGACGAACTGAGATGAAAGCGCCAGGTGATTCATTCAAAATTAGTCGTCATTTTTTTTTTTTTTTTTTTTTTCATTATTTATTGAAAATAATGTATGTATATTTCTTGCTATTTAAAAACATCTTTAAAGATTCACGAAAAGAAAAAAAATCATTTTAAGAAAGTAACTGCTTCTCGCCAGTTTCCAATTCGCGAGATTGGTAACTTTGGCACGGATCAGCTGAGAAACATGGGCAGGATATAGAGATGAGTTTCATGGTGTTAACTATAGGCGTGCAGGCCAACGTTACCTGCTGCCGTTGACGCCGACTTCGCAACGTTGACCATGCCCGTACGAGAATGCATGCACACATTTTTTCAACTACTGAGCAGAAACTGCTAAGAAATTATACTAGTAACACTTGTGAGCTACATGATTAATAGGACTTAATACACTAGTATATCCAGTCCCCTTAAAAGACATTTAAATCTCAAAAATTAAGCCCACACGCCTGAGCTCGGTCTATTTAATGTTTCACTATACAGTGAACCCGCGTTTCAACAACAACATTTATTACCAAAGGTCTTGCCATTAAAATGATTTTGCTGTTGTAAAGATTCCTTAATGGACATAATGATATGTAAGAAAGGCCTTGTTTTATTCTTACTTCCTCATAGAACATTATGTTTTGGGTATTTGTTGGAATCGCCTCATTGAGGCGATTGTAACAAATATTTAAACATATGTTGCTTAAAGTTTTAATGCAAGAATATTTAATGCAATATTCTTGCTTAAGCAATCATACTTACTTGCTTATTCTCCTTAACTGTCACATCTTGAGCGAAGGTTTCGTGACATTCAAATTGTCATTAAAACGAATGTTGTCGTTGTATCGAGTGTCAGTATAAATATATATAGTGTCAAATAATACATTTATTACCATGTATAATATATATATTGAACTGGTCTACTGATTAATTGAGAGCGAAAATAAAAGATTCTGACAAGTTTGTTTGAAACTCTTAAAATTAACAGTGTGTTAATGCATAAAATAAGCTTAAAACTAAATCTAACATCGCAGGCATTCGGCATGTTTCTAAATATAGCAAGTTTCATGAACAAATATATACATGTAAATTCCGGGACTTTGGAAACATTATATGAGGCCTAACTGGTCAAAGCTAGCTAGTCTAGCCCAGAAAACTTCAAAACTCTAGCTATTTTGATTTTGGTGTGTGTGTTCATTGCTCTCAAGGGCAATTCCTTTCAGAATATATGTATTTAAAGATTTTTACTTCAAGCTAAAGCCAATACTGCGCCCATATATTCAGTCAATAACTTCTAACTTCTTATTTGATAGTGGCGCAGAGTCTGACATCTGATGTATTATGTTACGAACTTGGAATGAAAAAGTCGAACATGTTATGGTTCAATGTACGTCAGACGTCAACATTTCACTTACTTTTATCAAAGTTCATCGTTATAACTCCGAGGGTGGGGCTCTGTAGCCCTTGACAGGTGGGGTCAGCTGACATGGACATATCGCCACTTGTACCATAAAAGCTGTGCATCTGGCAAAATAAAATATAACATATACTTTGCTTTGTTTCCTGTACGTAAAAAGCCGAACGAATTTACCATTATTTTCCATTAACTCATTTATGCCGAATGCACTCTTCGGACCGGTCCATTTCAAATATAAGTTGTGTCGAGTTGGTTATTATTACCATGTTTTATAGAACTTTATGTATTTAATGCAAACAGTGTAGACGCTGATCAGTCGTGTTCTGTTCGTCTGATCTGGGTCTACACTATTTGCTAATGTCTCTTTTAAGGGACGTTACAATTAAATGAGTTAAAAGGACTTTAAAAGGACACTTGGTAGACTTTTTTCTTTTGTACAAGACAGACAACTTTTGTGACTTCCTGTTTGCTTTCCTGCACACCAATTTGAAACCCTTTCTTCCTCAGGAGACAGTAAGCGTAAAATGGCATAGCCTATTTTCTATGGAAAATAAGAAATATATCACCAATTTTTCGCCTGCTGAATTTATAAATGAGATACTACTTTACTACGTTATATATTATATCTATTTACCGCTTAACATGCTGAGTGAAAAATTCAGCAGACGACATTTTGGAATAGTTGTCCTTTTTTCCCCATAAAATAGGTTTTGACATGTCATTCAGATTGTCTCCTAAGGAGACAATTTGCATGAAATTTCAAAGCCTATTTTCTCGGAAAAATAAGAAAAAAAATCGTCAATTTGTCGTCTGTAGAATTAGCCCCATAGTTGTAAAAGCTAATGTCGCACTTTTCGCTATTTAAGTCTTGTCAAATTTCTATCTTAATTTTGATCTAGAGTGATGGCTGACAGAGCACACACTTGGCAATATGGCTAAAAAAATAATGTCCTAGACATAATAAAGATATGTGTTCTATAAACCCGGTCGAAATTAGCAAATGTCAGTTTTATGGTATCTGAAAAACACGCAGATCAATATCAATCCGAGTACCAGTCTCTGACTGCCTGTCTGTCTCTCTGACTGCCTGCATGTCCTTCTGTCTGTCTGTCTGTATGTTTGTCTGTCTCTTTGTCTGTAGTCTGTGAGTTTGTTAATCGACCAGTTTATGTATGCATGTATGCATGTATGCATGCATGCTTGTATGTATGTATGTATGTAAGTATGTATGTGCGCGCGCGTGTGTGCATGCGTATGTATGTGCGCATTGTATTGCATTGCATTTACTGCCCATCCATCACTATGCATCCATGCATCCATCCATGCATCCACCCACCCATCTATCTATCTATCTATCTATCTATCTGTCTGTCTGTCTGTCTGTCTGTCTGTCTGTCTGTCTGTCCGTCTGTCCGTCCGTCCGTCCGTCCGCCCGCCCGCCCGCCCGCCCGCCCGCCCGCCCGCCCGCCCATCCATCCATCCATCCATCCACCCACCCACCCACCCACCCACCCACCCACCCACCCACCCATCCATCCATCCATCCATCCATCCATCCATCTATCTATCTATCTATCTATCTATCTATCTATCTATCTATCTATCTATCTATCTATCTATCCGTCCATTTGTCCGTCCGTCCGTCTATCTATCTGTCTATCTATCTATCTATCTATCTATCTATCTATCTATCTATCTATCTATCAAATGATCAGTACTTTTATGTCTTATTATGTCTCATCGTCTGTCATGAATAAAGATTGAATAGATCAAACTGAAGCTCAATGGAAATCTATGCAATAAGTCTGAACTGTCTATCTTCCATGATTTAATTAAAAGTGAATCAATAAGTTCCAGAGAACTCCCATTCAACTATCACTGAATCCAGACATCTATACCTATCATGCTAAACTGCCGATAACTCATCCTTTCTAAAATATCACCGCGCGACGAAAATAAAATTAATTTCTTTCTTTATTAAACTATTTAAAGGTTAGCATGCAGGGTAGAAAAAATCACCAGACGACAATAAGACCTTTTTTCATGAAAACAGGATTTAACATTTCATGCGAATACGATTTTTCTTTTTTTTTTTTTTTTTTTTTCAAGAAAATAGGATATGACATTTCATGTAAATTGTCTCTTCAGCAGACAATTTGCATGCAATATCAAATCCTATTTTATTGGAAAAATGAGAAAAAAAAATACCAATTCGATGTCTGTTGATTTTGCCCATAGAGCGCTAAAGGTAAAGCAGAACGCTTAGAGCATGTGCGAATGGAAAATGTCCGATTAAGCCAGTGCAAACACGCGGTTTACTCAGGCTTACCACATTTTTCGGTTTTCGGACAATTGCTGATCAGGCTAATCTTGGTCTTCGCTTTTTGCACAAATGTCAAGGCCGATTTATTGATGGCATTGCTCATTTGATGAAATACATATGCTTATGATTCCGTTAGAGCGGAGTACCAGACGAGATGGTGCGCAGTTTGGTCGGGCTCTTCCCTGTTTTTGTGAACCTGTCATAGATCGACATATTTTACAAGCGACATGTGCATACCTGCTGTTGGTACTGTAAAACAATTTATAAAATATCAGGAAGATAAAAATTTGGCGGTTTTTGAAAAAGGGCTTATCTGCGCATCTTAATATTGACGCATTCATACTTTCTGGAGTATGCCGCTCTATATACATTTATTGAAAGTTGAATAATGGCGGATTTTTTATTTTGGCGGTTGGTTTGCCAAAATAAAGTGCCCGCCAAATATAAATGTTTATAGTATTCGCTCGCGGAATTGCATTAATGTACCTTTTCCTGGTTACCGGCTCATTAGTCTTTCAAGCGTCGTGGAGAATGAGACTGTGTCACACACTCACCAGCTGTCAACAATCGTACGCAGTGCCCCTTCATTGGAATATATTCTATTCTGTTATTTTGAAAGAAAATTCTCTTATGCGCGTTCGAAGTTTGTGATTTACGCGCAGGACAACAGATACCACAGATACACCTCTTGTGGGCTCTAGACCAATAAGATAATTATAATGACCCTAAGCTCTGGGACAGACAGATCTGAACAACTGAGTGGACCCAGATCAGACACCGCAGGACGCAGGTTCTGATCAAGGTCTACATTGTTTGCTACACACCCAGCAGTTTTTAGACACATCAATAGGTACTAAAAATGGACTTATTCAAACGTAAGGACAAGGACGGTAAGGAGTTAGGGTGCACCAATATTTAGGATAAATACGATAAAGTATACTGAAGAGCATGCACGGATATTACTGAGAAACCCATCAAAGCTCAAAAGTGCAATAATGAATAATACTACTGAGAAAGCCATCAAAGCTCAAAAGTGCAATAATGAATATATATACTAGGCACTGAAAACTGCTTTATGCCGCTTGCTAAATCAGCCCACGCATCTACGCACTTTGCGCAAGGCCATCCTCGCTGTTAGCACAATCACATTACAAGTTCGAATGTTGTAGTCGGGATTTCAATATCTGCGTCCGAATAATGGAACAGTCATTCACCAGCTGCTTCAATCGCACGCAGTGCCCACCATTCTATTCTTTCATTTTAAATGACATTTTATCTTTTACTTATATGTAATATATCAATATTTATTTCACAAAGTGCAATTTTTTCGTTTGTAGGTGATAGGTTAACATAATTTAAACTGATGAAAAGCGAGATTTAAAACAATTATCAAAATGTAAATGAGTATATTACGTGAACTTTATTACTGGTCGATATAAAATTTAGTAAATACAGAAATACCAATTAGAATATAATACGGAATAAAAAAAAATAGAGGCCATTGGAAAATTCGCTTTCTGGACGTCTGTGGTACTTTATGTACATGCTTAGTTATATGTATACCTGTAGAGCTCAAGGGCCAGCAGACCTATGTTTATGAAATAAAACCTTACTAAGCCCATTCTGAGAGTTTTGAACTGATGAAGCCTAATTGGCCGCAACTGATAGTCTGGTCCAGAAAACTTGCACGCTATTTTCACTGTGAGAGCTCATTGCCCTCAAGGTGATTCCTTTTAGAACCTATTGTTGTGTGAGAACAGAAGACTCGGGTTGTTGTGTGAGAACAGAAGACTCGGGTTGTTGTGTGAGAACAGAAGACTCGGGTTGTTGTGTGAGAACTGAAGACTCTATTGTTGTGTGAGAACAGAAGACTCGGGTTGGGATTGTGATTGTGCATGTACATACGCTGATTTTGGTTCTCACTGTTCATACCCTTCATACAGTCGACTCTCGTTATCTCGAACTCCAAGGGACTCTATGAAACACTTCGAGATATCCGTACTTCGACATATCAGATTTGCAGAACTGAGGAAAACAATTAATCGAACAGAATGAATATGTAATTTGACTCCTTAGTTAGAGATATACTGAAAATATTGTGGAAAAGAGGAGAAATTGCTCCTAAGGAGCAATTTCTCCTCTTTTCCACAATATTTTGTTGTCTGTTGGTTGATCTCTGTGTTAAAACAGTGACCAGATTTTCACTTCGAGATAAGCGGTCATTCGAGATAAGCAAGTTCGAGATACGAGAGTCGACTGTATTATAAATTGAATGTCGCAAAGCAGCGAATTAAGGCATTGCTGGTTCCATAATAATCCTATGTATAGGGACAGAAAGGCCTGACAAACAGTGTAGACCTAGATCAGACACAGCAGAATGCAGAATGCGGTATCTGATCTGGTTCTATGTGTTTGCTACTAAAACAATATTTCAGACATATCAACGGGTAGTAAAATGGGCGTGGTAAAGGTTTAAGACACGTACGGTTAAAAAGTTAATGTGTCCCAATATTTGGGGTGGAGTCTTTGCCCAGAATGTGCAGGTTGTTCTACCACATACGAGCATTGAAGTCTGGACCTAACATTAATTTTTCTTTGCACTGCCGCATAAAGTGGAAGTGATACACCTATAAGATTTTGCCGCCATTTTGCAAGGGGAGATAACTTCTGCAAACAGGAAGTTGTCTTCTTAGTATTTGAAAACTTTCATAATGGCGACTACCGGCAAAGGGAGACAACTTTTGATGACAGAAAGTTTCCTCCCTAGTATTTGAAATCTTTCATATTGGGGACTCCCGTAGGGGGAAATTCTTTCTTTTAATACATCACGAAACCATGCCTTTATAATTTTGACCTCCTTAAACTCCACTTTTATATAGTAAAACTGGGGTTTACAGGGGTATACATTATTTCCCTTATTTCTGCTCATAAACATACATTGTGGGTAGTCGTTAGAACCGCCTCGGCGAGGCGGAACTAAAAGTAACCACAATCTATCTAAAATATCAGAATTTTTATCTGAAAACTTTCAGTTTTTGGTGGTGAAATTTTTCAGTATATATCTCGATAAGCGTGTTTTCGTAATGAGAAGCCTACAATGAGGAGTGAGACAAATATATCGGTGCCAGCTATTTCCTTTGAAAGTGTAACCATTTTGTATAAAGATATAAAGACAGAAAAAGATCTGACAGGTCTCGTAACAGGTATGTTGCATCACCTCTACTCACACTAGTTTATTTCATAACATAAGGTAATGCAAAAACAGCAGTACGCGCAATGAAAAGTTTAACGTTTTCAAGCCCTACTGTATTTATTTCTTTGACCTCTTTGGCAACTTGCCTTGCAAACCAGGGAATCATAGAAGACAAACATATTTTCAGAACGCTTTATGTGAAATCTAAAAATAAATGTACGCGTAGTGTCTATATATTGCGTTCGTCATAGTTATCTGTAAAACATGGACATAAGCTCAAGGTCACACTAAAATACTAAACTACATAGTTATAATTATGCATAAGGACTGTAATGATAATTTAGCACAACGTCAGAAAACGTATCTTTGGACATGTGCACCCATTGAAGATTAAGAACAGCCTGTGCATTCACGCAGTCTGGTCAGACTCCTCACTTGGCGCATTGTGCAAAGTTTCTTCATGTGAACAACATATCCTCTGATCAGACTATGTGGATGTGCAGGCTGATTCGAGTCTTTGTTTGAAGCACATGTCAGAAGGTACGTTTTCTCACGTTGGCACTCAACTCTAAATGTCACCTAACTTGATTAGAAGACTAGCTACACCTCCAAGGGAAACCATGCTTGTGGGAGTTATTTCCTTTTTTCAAATGATGGGGCCGGGGAGGGGTGGGGGCTCTAGCCGAGGAGAAAAGATTAATATACCTCTCTTGAAAGGTGGCTATTCTTTAAGGGAAACAATGGGGGATAAAATTCATTGCTTCAGTAGTAAACACTTTTGAAAAGAGAAGCACATACTTTCAAGTCCATTGACGGAGTGTTCATTCATCTAACTCTTTACCACTCTCTAGGCTATATCGGCAGACCGCAAACTGATTTTATCTATTTTACGAGAAAATAGGCTCTGACATTTCATGCACGAAGGAGACAATTTGCATACAATGACAAAACCTGCTTTCCCGAGAAAAAAAAAGAAAAAAAAAAAGAAAAATATTTCAAAATGTCGTCTGCAATTTTTTTTTACCCAGAATGCTAAGGGTTAAGAAGTAAGTAGGCTCTGACATTTTATGCGAATTGTCTCCTAGCTTGCATGAAATGCCAATGTTTTCTGTGAAAAAAAAAAAGAAAAAAAAAGAAAAACATTTCAAAACGTCGTCGGCGAAATTTTTACCCAGCATGCTAAGGATTAAAAAGAATATCTTGAAGAACTGACTGCTCTCTTGGCAGATATACAGTCGAACCTCAATAGTTCGAACACCGATAGCTCGTTTACCATGGCTAATTCAAACTTGTTTTTGAGTTCCTACAATTCTTCTGATAACTCAAGAAAACAAATATTTAAGGAAATTTTCTGATTTAATCATGAAATTATGTGTTGTATGTATTATTTAGATTCGCCTCATCGAGACGATTCTAATGAGTACGCTCAACATACATTACTGGATAGAAAATCGAAAAGAAATCCCTGAATTATTGCCGTTTGCTTCCTGACCTGGCGTCATGATTCAGTGGCTCGAACTACCCATATCTAAAACAAATTCCCATGGTCCGAAAGACGTTCGAGCCACTAAGATTCGATTGTACTTACAAAACATCTGTATTTATATTCGTCTTCATTTATCATCCAGGGCTCAGAAAAACTACCATAAAGGTACTTGTCGCCATTATCCCAGGTTGCTAGGCACTGGAAATTTACTTCTGTATAATAAAAGAAAAAAAAATCATGAACCAAAACGTGAGCACTCTAACCCCATTCATGCCTAGTGGACTCTTCTACCTTTCTTTGGACAGGTCCATGTCCAGTGGAAGGTGAGTCTGGTTTGTTTTTTATTATTATCATTTATCATAGAAATCTCTGTACTTAATGCAAACAGTGAAGACTCTGATCAGTCGCCGTATTCTCTGGCGTCTGATCTGGGTGTACACTGTATGCAATGTCTCGTGTATGTGACGCTAGGCATAAATGGGTAAAACGTGGACATCAAAACATAATTAACCCTTAAAGCGCCAAGAAAACCTGCATCTGAAAATGTCGTCTGTTTATGTCGCCTGCTGTATCTTCTTGCAAACTTCTCAAACATATTTTTTGCATATAGGCAAACAGTGTGGACCCAGATCAGACTGCTCCTAGGAGGAGCAATCTGATCTGCTCCACACTGTTTGCAACAATGACTTTTAAAGTATTCGGCAGAAGACAAAGCAGACGACAATTATTGTGTTTGGCGTCTTAAGGGTTAATGCGCAAAGCGGGTTTCTTGACCTTGTAGCATATACGTTAATCAAGGCCCAGATCAGACTACGCAAAGCAGCACAGTTTGATCAGGACTTCCGTTACCCGTAAACATTGGAAGTGGATATAGGTCCTGATATGAGGGGTATTCACAAAGTTTTTTTTTTCTTATTTCTGCACGTAAATATATTTTGTGGTTACTAATTAGAAGCGCCTCATCAATATGCTTTATTGAAGAAATACGAAAAGTTTTTGGTTGGTAATGCGCCTTATCTGGAGTTATGAATTAATCTTGTACAATATATCGATGAAGCGAAAATGACTTGACCAGACTGCGTAGATAATATTTGCACATTGCATAAGGGCACATTTCCCACGGTTTCTACAACCATTGTCGATTATTCGCTCAGTTAATTACAAAAGTTAATTACTAGCAGAAGACATATTGATGATATTTTTCTTATTTTTCTAAGAAAATAAGTTTTGACATTACATGCAAATTGTCTCCTAAAGAGACAATCTGCATGAAATGTCACAGATTATGTCTCCTTAGGAGACAATCTGCATAAAATGTCACAGCCTATGTCTCCTTAGGAGACAATCTGCAAGAAATGTCAGCCTATGACCCCTAAAGAAACAATATGCATGAAATGTCACAACCTATGTCTCCTTAGGAGACAATCTGTATGAAATGTCACAGCCAATGTCTCCTTAGGAGACAATGTGCATGAAATGTCACAGCCAATGTCTCTTTAGGAGACTGTATGAAATGTCATCACAGCCTATGTCTCCTTATGTGACAATTTACATGAAATGTCAAAGCCTATGTCCTCTTGAATGACAATATGCATGAAATGTCAAAGCCTATTTTCCGATAAAAAGAATATTTTAAACGTCGTCTGCTGAAATTTTGCCAAGTGTGCAAAGCATTAATGCTCAACATTGGAAGAGGGCCCCTGTCGCGTATGCAAGCAACGAACTGTAGAATATATGAATCAACAAAAAGGCCTTGATCAGACTGCTCGGATGCTGTTTGCATATGGCATAAGGGACGTTTTCAGGTTTTCTGTAAGCAGTGTCGTTCATCACGAAAACATGCCTATATAATTTCGACCCCCTTAAACCCCACTTTTATATAGTAAAACTGGGGTTTACAGAGGTATACATTATTTTTCATATTTCTGCTCAAAACATAGATTGTGGGTACTCGTTAGAACCGCCTCGGCGAGGCGGTTCTAACGAGTACCCACAATCTATGTTTTGAGCAGAAATATGAAAAATATAAAAAAAAAATTATCTGAAAATTTTCATTTTCTGTGGTCAAATTTTCAATATATTTGAATAGGCGTATTTTCGTAATGTCTCGGCTGAGTTTATTACAAAAGTTAATTAGTAAAAAAAATTACAAACATGTGCGAGTCATATCCTCTAATAAAACATCTGTTGTAACATTGATTCCTCACACATCCTATTTAACACTTACCACACTATGAACAAATTCAGCAGACAACACTTTGATATTTTTCTTATTTTTCCCAGAAAAAAATATGACACAAATAGAAACAATCTGCACGAAATGTCAAATCGTATTTTCTGGAAAATATAAGAAAAATAATTTAAAATGTTGTCTGCTGAAATTTTTAGCCAGTTTGCTAAGGGTTAAAAAAAATTACTGCACCGAGTGACACCTGCATGATGCATTATTCCCGAACAATCGGTCTTCAGTTTATCTTATTCGACTCACGCTGTCGTCTACGAAACACATCTCGTATAAGTGAAATTCAGTGCGAAATGACGCCGGTATTTTCATATTATTATAGCATTTAAGGGGAGAGAAATCTTTCATGATAAGAAATATACTCTAAAATGAAAAAGAAATCTACTTTTTTCGAGAAGATCCGTTTTCGTAAGAGGACTGGAAACCAACATGCAGTCACATAATTTGTCTTCCTTAACACTTACCAAGCTATGGGCGAATTCAGCTGACGACAATCTATTTATTTTTTTTATTTTTTTCCTAGAAAATAGGATCTGACACTCCTAAAGAGACAATTTGCATGAAGTGTCAGATCCTATTTTCTAAAACAAGTAAGAAAAAAACATCTCAAAATGTCGTCTGCTGAAATTTTTACCCAGCAGGCAAAACGTTGATAAATAAGTGGAATTCCAGTCCCCATAAATCCATGTTTTTTTGTTTTTTTTTGTTTTGTTTTGTGTTTTTTAACTTTATGAATACGAAGTTCTGCACAATTATATGGTCCGCCTTAAGTGAAAAACTGTCTTCGAGCATGCGCATCACATCACGAAAACATGCCTATATAATTTTGACCCCCTTAAACCCCACTTTTATATAGTAAAACTGAGGTTTACAGGGGTATACATTATTTTTCTTATTTCTGCTCAAAAACATAGATTGTGGGTACTCGTTAGAACCGCCTCACCGAGGGCCCCTGTCGCGTATGCAAGCAACGAACTGTAGAATATATGAATCAACAAAAAGGCCTTGATCAGACTGCTCGGATGCTGTTTGCATATGGCATAAGGGACGTTTTCAGGTTTTCTGTAAGCAGTGTCGTTCATCACGAAAACATGCCTATATAATTTCGACCCCCTTAAACCCCACTTTTATATAGTAAAACTGGGGTTTACAGAGGTATACATTATTTTTCATATTTCTGCTCAAAACATAGATTGTGGGTACTCGCTAGAACCGCCTCGGTGAGGCGGTTCTAACGAGTACCCACAATCTATGTTTTGAGCAGAAATATGAAAAATATAAAAAAAATTTATCTGAAAATTTTCATTTTTTTGTGGTCAAATTTTCAATATATTTGAATAGGCGTATTTTCGTAATGTCTCGGCTGAGTTTATTACAAAAGTTAATTAGTAACAATCGGTCTTCAATTTATCTTATTCGACTCACGCTGTCGTCTGCGATCCACTTTTATATAGTAAAACTGGGGTTTACAGGGGTATACATTATTTTTCTTATTTCTGCTCAAAAACATAGATTGTGGGTACTCGTTAGAACCGCCTCGGCGAGGCGGTTCTAACGAGTACCCACAATCTATGTTTTGAGCAGAAATATGAAAAAATATCAGAATTTTAATCTGAAAATTTTCATTTTTGTTGGTAAAATTTTCAGTATATTTGAATAGGCTTTTTTTCGTAATGACATCATCCTACACATGCACAAAGTCTCAGCCAAGCATTTGCTTTCCATTGAAACATTCTGTAGTATCCAATGATTCTGTCGCGGACAGCTAAAGACCTGATCAGCCTGCGCATTAGTGCAGGCTGATCTCTGCGCTGATCTGGGCCTTCGCTGTCCGTATATGCCCGACGACATGTTTTCGTTTGGCGCGGCCCACATAAGGAGAAATCCAGGAAAGGTCAAAGTCACGGAAGGCTTACACACGGACTGGAGTAAACGACTACTTTATTTAAAAAAAAAAAAAAAAAAAAAAAAAGACCTACGTGTGAAACTATTTCTCCAAATATAGATAGTTTGCATCTTGACAAAATGCAAAGAAAAAAATATTTTGCAAAAAAAAAAAATCCTATAACTACCACAGTAGGGAGATACATGAAAAAAAAATTATTTCACGGGTTTATCGTGTTACAAATTTCTTATTGGACAAATAAACTCGACTTTTTGGCTGTTTTCAAATAAAAAAAAAAAAAAAACAGATTAGATAATTTTCATTTGTATCATGACTTTGCCGTCCCCTACCCAATCATTCCCTTGATCTTAAGTGCTCTTTAATTTCCACACGACATGATTAAAAAATATTATTTCCCGGAAATATATTACTATTTATAAATTGTACATGAAATGATTTCTCTTGTTGGACATCAAAGTCCAAACTAAGTTGAAAACAAAAATGGACCAAACAGGCTTGTTTCCATTAGAAAATGCAAACAGCAGCAATGATTTGAAACTAGCCTAGCTACTAGGCCAATATATAAGTATGTTTGTCACTTTTTTTTTTTTACTTTTTTTTTTTTTTTTCATTTATATTCTACTTTTTGATTCAATGTTTAGCTAGTCTATGGGTGAACTTTTCTTCTGTGGTTGTTTCTGAAATAAATCCAGACCATATTATTTGTAGACTAGCCACAGAGCTCAATAAGCCAAAATATATATATGTATATTTCTAAGCCTTGGGCAAGGCTAATTTGAAACAATTTATAGGATTTACATCAAAGGGAGATTCAAGAAGATATAATCGATTTCTCTGGTTTGTTATGATGCAGGTTCTCTTTGAACAAAACAAAGCCGCCTGTCTCGTGATATTTTGTGGGCTGTACTCGTCCCTTACGGGACTCGTACCACCCACAAAAAAAGCTCACAAGAAAGGCACGTTTATTCTTTCAATAATTGTAACTTTTGTATTTTTTGTGTATAAATAAATTCCTCTGTAAATGTAATTTGCTTTAGATTGAACTGGTAAAAAAAGAACTCCAGGAAAAAATAAGAGCATCATTATCACATTATCTAAGTACTATGAGATTTTTTAATATTTTAAAACCACCTGTCTATCAATGATACAGACACAAAGTCTGTTTCATCTTGAAATCTTTCATTTTAATCCGCCATAAAATATTATTGTAATAAAGTTAGATAACTGGGCCGCGTCAAGCAAAACGGTGTTTTCGAACACGTACAAAACACACAGATTCTGATTCATCCCGCGCATGCGCAAAGTATCATCAAGGTCTTTGCTCTCTATTCATAAATTCTGTAGTACCAAATGCTTCTGTTAGCGAACAGTGAAAGCCCTGATCAGACTGCGCGAATGCGCAGGCTGATCTGGGCCTTCACTGTCCGCTTATGCCCGAAGAACGTTTTCGTATGGCGCGACCAAATTATGAAAGATATCAAAATGAACCTCCGATCTTTGATACCAGATGGCTTGTTTATCTTTTCTAATTCACCGTGAGAAAAAGGTCTTCCATCGCGTACGCAAACCGCGAAAGCCCACATCAGACTTCACACCCGCGCAGCAAAGGACAGTTTCTACCCTTATCAGATTGCGCATCCACAGTTCATAATATGATCTATCGTTTCTCGCATTTGTTTTCATGTGAATGCATACACTTAGCAGATTCTCCGCCATTTCTGACAAGGGAGATAACTTTTTGAACTTCCTATTTGATTTCCTGCACACCAACCTCCTTCTGGAAAGGGATCTACTCTAAAAGGAAAGAATTTGCTCCCAAGGGGAGCAAATTCTTTCCTTTTAGAGTGGACCCCTTTCAGTAGGGGGCAAAACAAATTTTATAGAGTTACCTCCCTGAAGACATTTTTGTAATATGCAGCAATAAAACAGCATTGATTGTACATGTATTGTGATAAAAGGCGTAAATCATATCTAGCTTCCCTCGTGAGGTTCCATTTAAGTTTAATTTTCAGAGTAGCGTACACAACATATGCCTGTTGTAAGAAAGATAAGGAAGGAATGGATATAAATATATTGCTACAAACTTACAGAACTATAAAATCATTGTAATCGTATCTATAAAAAACTAAAGCATTCGGTCGAGTGATAAACGAGCTAACGTTTAGAAATGTAAAATAGAACTGAAAATGTTATTTGATGCAAACAGTGAAGGATCAGATTAGCTTGCGCATGCACAAGCAAATCTGTCCTCCACTGTTTTCATATTCCTCCGAGGCCAATTATTGTGTGTGAGAGGGCCCACTTTTTAGACATTTTGTATTTGTTAGCCTTGTGAAAAATGTCATTCCAGTTAATCAATACTTTCGTCAAATAGTTTAGGTATTAGTTCGTAGGACAGCCAAACTGATATAAGCCATTGACTGCCTGTTTGCAAAGGGGGGGTTCCGAAGAGTTCGTGCTCAGAAAACTTAACGATTCAAACCTGATTAGTATACAACAGTTTCTAATGCTTACTTTCAGATATCAGATTACATGAGTAAAAGTACATTTTCTGAAACAAAGCAATTGTCAGAATCCTGGAGATTAAGGGCACCATATCAAATAATCCACTAAACTAAATGAATGAAGACTAAAATTTTCTTTGTTTTCACGGGCGAGTGGACGATTTATATTGTAATCGGTGTATTGCCGCTACCCTAGTGTTGTATGTAGTGAACTAGCTTTGTTTGCGGACACAGTTGACTCCATTCTTGTCATTAGCCATCATAACGAAGCCTTTATAATGATACATGTACATGATTTTTTTTCCACTCCGCTCTCATGAAAAAAACAGTGAAGATTTATTTTGTGATCGAAGTAGCTGTTGTTTAACTCTGTACTTCCACTGAGTGTTCATATGATTAAAATTCATACAATAAATTTCGAAATAAAATTCTGCTTAACCCATTTAAGCCTAGCGTCCTATAAAAGGGACACTGACAAACAGTGTACACAGACCAAGTGGCTTCTGATTTGGATCTACACTGTTTGCATTAATTTCAGAAATTTCTATAAAACATGATAACGATAAAAACTAACAACACACCCTTTTATAGGAAATGGACCTATCAAAAGAGTTAAGGTAGAAGATTCCACTCGGCATAAATGGGTTAATGTGTTGCTAATGGGCGTAAGGAATGTTGTATATTTTCATTATTCCTCCAGAACAGACACAGTCAAACAGTCTGTTCTTTTCCTTTCTTCAGTATTTTCCGAATGTTATTGACTTACCCCTGTTGTAGGTCCCCGGTATGCCAGGACATTCCTTGAACACAAATTTGAATTTGGAATCATCTGCGCATGCGCGCACTTCTGACACAGGATTGTCACATGGTCTGGTGCTCATTGTTCCATTGGTGTAAGAGAATGTGTAAGTTCCTTGGAATGGACATGGTTGGGGTGTACTAGGAACTGAAATAAGACAAGATGCAGTTTGTAAAACTGAGAGAACTGAAATCATTACCAAAGCCGACCATTTGATCTGCATTGTTTAAAAATGACGAAACACGTAAGTTTAGAATATTTCAAACTGAACGCACTGTTGTGACGACAAAAGTGTTGAAAACCGCACGTAAAAATCCTATTGGTTCAACAGTTATATGCATACCAAGTGGTCACAGTATTAATTATGTTACTAGTCATAGAATCGTAAAAAAAACTATCCTATAAGTCTATTTGTCTATGAAATCGCTGGTTCTTTTAAATTTAAATTAAGAAATTAAATCTGACTTTATACCCATAATTTTTCCAGACTGGAAGTTTTGATCAAAATAGCAAAATTTATTTATGCTATTCGGATTTTACATTTTCTAGCTAGCAATTTTAAAACAGATTAAAAATGATTTAATCAAACTTTGTTTTAATATTAATCAAAGCACTGATAGAACTGGTGGGTCGATTGTCTCTGAGAGTAGACTGAGAAATGAGTTCTGAACGGGGACTTAAGATTGTTTCATTTCACTCTTAACTTCCAGTAATTTAAGCAAACAGTGCAGACACTGATCAGACGCCGCGTTCTGTGGTGTCTGATCTGGGTCTGCATTGTTTGCCAATATCAAAGATCAGTTGTTTTCTTTGTTTTTTACGCCACAGCGACAAGAATAGCGCGGCTATAAATAACCGTTACCTGATTTCGTCTAACGCGCGGTTTGATTACATTTGGTCGAGTATAGTCAACTACCTTAAGGAAATTTTGGCGCTCGATTGCACAGTCATCTCCCTTAGCAGTGTAACCCCCCCAAAAAAGAGTCAATACTCACTTTTGACTAGAGTATGTAACGTGGAATCACCAGTTATTAAATTGCACACATGATCAAACGATTCTTCATACCAACATGGACCTGTGGGTTAAAGAGAAAAACATAGCTCCATCAGCACTATATAATAAAGTCGCTGAAACAGGCTGAGATCGCCCAACATTTTATCACTTTAGCTTCAAGTGCATATGAGATCTCTAAATAGTTAGAAATAGCTTTAAACTCATTAAAACTATCTAAGTTCTCTAAACAGTTAAACTATCAACTATAATATAGATTTAAGTTTACGTCGCTAAAAATGTTAAACATCAGCTTTAAAGCAGCTTTAAACTGCTTAAGGTCGCCAGAGAGTTTAAATTATCAGGCATGCAACAGCTTTAAAACCTTAGATATGTGACCAGTTTGAAGCAACTTTGAAATATATGAAGATGCCCGGGCAACAAGGTTGTTTGGATTCCAGCAACAGTATATTGAAGAGATTGCAGTGTGTCTTGCTGACAGTAGATTGGTAACGGTAGACATTCAACTGTTTTCGTTTTGGTAAACGAACATTATTGTGACGAAAGAGGCAATATGGCATACCTCACACTCCTGATAACTAATTGTTTGTAAACATTATGTACATATTTCACGCAAACATTCAGACGGTCTTCTGCCAACTATGAGCGATGTGTCATAATTGAGCGATAAAATACAGGCGTTGAAGCTGTGCTGTTACTTTATGGCATATGCATCTCATAAACTTAGTTTGCCTCTGGACTCTTGCTCTATCTTCCTGCCAAATCATTATATTATAAACCTTAAGACGAGAAAGTGTACCTTGTTACATGCGAGCTCAGCGAAGACTGATCAGACTGCGCACCAGTCTGATCAGAGTCTTAGCTGGGCGCTGATCAGCGTCTTCGATGGGCGCTGCGTGAAGATTCTCATGTGGGCCATGAGCTGGCTGACCTAAGTTTTCGCTGGGCGCCGTCGGAATGCAAATTTTCTCACTTTGCCGGTCATGCGAAAAGGGATCTTTGAGCATATTCGAACAGTGAAACACCTAGGCTAGCTTGTGCAAACGAGCAGGTTTTCTCTGGTAGAAGTGCGGGTCGTGTTTTGAATTACAAGTGAATAGCCAGACTGCGCAATTCCCAGGCTGATCTGGGACGTTATTGTCGTGTGTACAATTAATATAAGGTCCCCTTTGCATGTTGAGTCTCAAGGACCAGACAGTACGACGGAAACTGGCTCTTACGATTTATTTTTAAATACAGAAATAAAACGAAAATAAAACTGTACTGAAAAGCTTTGAACTAAATGAAAATCATCTTAACCAATTAGCTTCTTGCTTTGTCTACAGGCAGGGGTCTGCTGTAAAACTATGAAACATACGAGCCATATTGAGCGCGAAAAGATCTCAGTGGCGTAGCCAAAAGAGCATTACTTTTATGCAAACCCACAAAACATCTTGAAAACTATGCCTAGAATCGCTTCCAAAATAGAGGCTACTCTTAAAGGAAAGAATTTGCTCCCAGAGGGAGCAAATTCTTTCCTTTAAGAGCAGAAATTATGGTAAAGAAGCAAAATTTTTATGTTAATGCCACTTTATTATAATTTTTTATGCATGTTAGGCACATGCGTACTGTGCGTTTTGAGCGCTACGCATATGGATCTTATCAGCATACTGCGACACCCTAGATCAGTCTAGCCATCTTAGCTTCAGATAAAGTGCTTTTATTTCACTTACAAGCACTGACAATTTTCTTATTTCTCCATAAAAACATATGTTGTGGGCACTCATTAGAAGCGCCTCTAATGGTCATTTTTTCTATATAATCTATACCTTTATGTTTGCATACAACAATTTTGGGGTCCACATTTTTTTAAACTGTATTATAACCGTAACCGTCAACAGGAACTGTCTTATAATGAGATTCCAATGTTTTTATTTATTTATTTCAAGCAATAAATTGCCTGCCGGGTTATGTAACGCTTAGCATGTTGAGTAGAATTTTCAGCAAACATTTTAAATAAATTGTATTTTTCTTATTTTTTACAGAAAGGGTTTGACATTTCATGCAAATTGCTTCCTTAGGAAATATCAAACTCTCTTTTCTTGGAAAATATGAAAACTATTAGTTATTTGTCGCCTGCTGAAACTGTCCAGAGAGCGGTACGTGTAAAAGGATATTTAAGCTTGTGTATGTTACAGTTATGATGTTTCTACAGCATAGATACAATTTAATAAGGTCAAGGCCACATGACGTCCAAACAACGTCATTCCGATGTCATGATGTCTTATGGAATACGGCATTGTGACATGATGACTTCAAACGAAGTATTTGCCTTTTTTCTGGGTTATAACCCGCCAAACACTATGACGCAATAATTCCAACTCAACTTTATTTCAAGCCAACAGAACTTTCTTCCTCAGACCTCTCTTGTTCTGTCTGTTACAGGCAATTTAGAGCTAAGATTGGTCTCATCAGCCATCTTAGAACACACAAATAATAACACATCACACAGTTGATTAGGATTGATCATTGTCAGTAATGACAGACGAACGAACAGTTGGAATCTACAAGAAATAGATTTTATTTTTGTGGATTTCGTCGATGTGTAAACGCCGGTGAATCACTCACAAACTTAACATACCACGTCGCTAAAAATCCACCAAAAATGAAATTCATTCTTAAAACGTCGTTTCAATGCAAGATGTTGGCAAGATGTCGATGCGACGTTGTGTGTTTACTGGTTAACACTGCTGAAAAGGAGGTAACATAGTAAACTGTCTGTTTTTGATATTTGCACCAAAAGCTCATTCACAACCTGCGTAAACAATCATTCATTCAAAATATGTAGGTGCACCTATGTGTTATTGATTTGAGTTTCGTCGAACGAAACGGTTTTTAGTGCATATGCGAACAATGAACGGCGGATAAGGTTGCGCACCGTATAGTAGCTTCTGTAAAAGTAGAGCGAGAGCGCATGCTGTTACGGGACCTGTTTTCGAGTATGTATTAACTCAGGTTCCTCTTTTTTGTGTAACAGCCTGCAAGCTTCCACCGAGCCTTATACATCCACCAAACAGACGTTGTAGCAACGTCGTATCAACGACGCAGCGACGCGAGTCGACGACGCAGCGATGTCACACGACGACGCTGCGACTTCGACACAACATTGTTATGTTGTGTGTTTACTGGGCCATTGAACAGTCTGCTTTAAGAGTCACAAATACCTAATGTACTATTCCAGATCTGAATCGGCCATTTATTCTGAGTTTTGCTGTCCGGGAAATTCGTGTATATAATATCTACACATGGTTTGTCTTCGTCAACACTTACTTTCTTTATATTGCAGGAGGTTAGGATGCCACTGTGTGAAAACTAAACATCTGAAACACTTCCTGTTGCCGGAATCCCTGTGAAAATAACACAAACGAGATAAAACCTAAATGTGAGAAAATCTACCTTCTCACATGTGCGCCCAACGAAGACTCAAATCAGCCTGCGCATTAGCGCAGTCTGATCAGAATCTTCGATGTCTGCATGATGAGACTTTGCATCCTTGACTATCCAAAATGCGCCCAGTGAAGATTCTGATCAGACTGTGAGAATGCACAGGCTGATCTGAGTCTTCCCTGGGCGCACGTGTCTGCAAGTACGATTTCTGACGTTGTGGCACAAATAAGTTTCCATTGAACTTTCTCCAGACGCATCACTTCATTTACGGGTTGCTGGAATGCATACTGGTATGTTACGTCAAGAATTAATTTTAAAAAGATACATTATTTTCAAGACCAAGATTCATAATTTACAGAAAACTGCTCTTGGCGCAAAATATAAATTACAAGTAGACCTACACATCTCTGTCATTCATTTCAGATGAAAATGATGTTGATTTCTGTAAATTTTATAGCTCCAGATAAAACACTTTTTTCACCAAGAAGTATGGATAGTTTTCTTGTTTCTTCACGCAAACATATGTTGTGGGTACTCCTTAGAAGAGCTTTGCCGATGTGCTTCTTATGAGTATCCACAATATGTTATCATGGAGAAATGAGAGAAAAAAATAATTTTCTGTATATTCCTCCTACCTGGAGCTATGCATATAACCAATTTTATTTATTTATTTATTTGAACAAATGAATTATAAGTATATATGCGTGTCATTATATATGCAGAAAAAAAAAACATCCGATGAACGAAGATTCAACCAAATTAGCCTTACCCGGAAAAAGTATGTCTTCGACATGAGAACAGTAAAGAGCCAGAGCAGCACGTACCAAAGCGCACAATCTGATAAGACGCTTTCTATACATAGATACATTTACAGTTTCAAATGTTTCTATATGCATTCCCAACAGAAGGTCCCTGGTCAAGGTATGCCGATTTTCAGGCTGAGTTGGGCCATCGCTGTCCGCTTATGTCCCCACGGCACATTTCCACAGAGTCCGGAACATCTTATCTATCCGTTTCGCTAAAGTGCGAAATCGAAAGGCTAAAACCCAGATTTGGCAGGGTTTCTTCATTTCTTATATAAAATCATGTACAACATCATGTAGATCTAGGTCAGCGCTGTTCGAATATGTATGCTGTTCTATAAAGGGAAAACGTTATGTTAGTAAAAAATGTATTAAGATGAAAGAGCTTGACAAACCGTGTATTTTGATGCAAATTTCATCAAAATCGGATGAAAAATAAGTACGTTAGCATGGGTTAAAGATATCAAAACTGCTTTTATGGGCGCCGCCATTTTGAATATTAAATGAGTCTTCGTGATGCCATTAAGCCTCGAGTAAGTAATGAATATGCAAAAGCTAAGTAAATAGGATTCGCAACAACTTTCAACCTCTATATTACAGGGTTATTGCACCGATATTGGGGCATATTGTCCCGAGTTGGGATATCGAAGTACACTAGCTTGCGAGTGTCCGTAGATATCCCAACGAGGGACAATATTCACCAATATCAGTGCATTAACCCTGTTATTATATAGCTATAAATAGTTTTGCTCGATTAACTGCTTTATAGATAAAATTCTGTGAAAATCCTTTGTCTGAAAACAATCCTAACAACAGCGCGAAATTGATATTACAAAAATGATATCATTTTGGCACTAGTGCAATATCATATGACATAACGTTAACATTCGAAGGCATCCGAATAAGCGTGCATTATAAGGTAAGCCAACCGATATCTAGTGATATCAGCATGTTTGGTCCGCGGATTTTATCGCACATCTTTAATCATTCAATACTTATAGCTATATAATAACTGTGTATACAGCTTCTTCTCTAGGGAATTATGGATTTTATTGTTGTGGCTCTGTCTTGTTGCATTAATTTCTGTTAGAAGGAAAGTTTCATTTAATATTATGAAACATTTATAACCTCACTAAATATTCAAAATGGCGGCGCCTTGATAATGGTTTGAAAATCTTTAAAGTTTTGTAATTTCCTTAGTTTTTATCCAGTTTTGATCAAATTTACATCAAAATGCATGATTAGTAAAGATTTTTTTTTAGATACATTCTACACGAACCTTGCGTTTCCCGTTAACAAATCTAAAACACGTACTTATTTAACATGAAATATTTATTCCCTTGTTTCTGGATACAGGTGCCCTTTCTTGAGATACTGTTGACAGAAATGTCCACCCGGATGTTTTGATGCCATCTACCACGCCATTCATACGGAAACATACAGTCTAAACCTGAAAAGACAGACGAAAATTTCATAAACTTCCAAAAACATCGAGGGTAAAGCAATATCTATATATACTGAAAGGAAAAAGAAACGCAGGGTAAATTTTTATTCCTAAATTTCATTCAAGTTTGAAAAAGTTTGTTAAATATTTTACTATGATTACTAAACGGTACATGTATGGAACAAAAGTTCCAAATTTCATTGGTTTGTGATCAACAAGTCTCGAGTTATTGAAGTTCATTGGTAGCTACCCCCCAAATCTTGAAATCAAAATCAAACTGAAAATCAATATCGGGTGTGCCCCCCCCCCCCCCCCCCCCCACCCTCTCTTGCTGCCGTTGCTGCCCTAATTCTCCTTTGGATAGAGTTAACCAAAGCATTGACAGTTCGCATCGGGATGTTATTCCATTCATCGATCAACGCATTCCTTAGTCGTGCGAGAGTTGCGGGGGGGATTTCGGCGCTTCCTAACCCTTCTGTCCAGCTCATCCAACATGTGCTCTATTGGTGTCAAATCTGGACTGTACGGTGGCCATGCTAGTGGTGCGATGTTATTGTTTGCCAGGAAATCCTGACAAACTCGGGCAACATGTGGTCGGGCATTGTCCTCCTGCAGAATCAGATTACGTTGTTGCACAAGCGGGACTGCAACAGGACGCAAGATCTCATCCCTATACCTTACTGCGGTCATATTGCCCGCAACAATAATCAACTGTGATTTTATCCCGTGAGCAATGCCTCCCCAGACCATAACGGAGCCACCCCGAAACCGATCCCGTTCGACAACACAGGCGTCGGCAAAGCGTTCTCCGCGACGTCGGTACGCACGACGTCGACCATCTGCGCGATAGTGAGTGAACCTAGACTCGTCCGTAAAAAGAACTAGTCTCCACTGCCTCATCCGAAATAGCCTGGGCGCATGCGCCGTCAGCCACGCCATACGACGCAACCTACGTGCCTGGGTCAGAGGCAGACCAACGTATGGACGACGAGCTCGAAGACCAATCTCACGCAATCGACTTCCAACAGTCTTCGGAGAAATTTGTCGATTATGCGTACCTACTGTATTAAGGGCAGTTTCGGTAGCAGTGAGATGACGATTCCGCAAATGTGCCACACGGATTGTCCTGTCTTGACGTCGCGACGTCACGCGTGGACGCGCAGACCGCGGTCGGTCTGCTAAATGCCCTGTCTCCCTTAAAGGTCTAACAAGACGTTCAATTGTTGAGACGTTAACCCCAAAATGATTGGCAACTTGCTGTTGCCTCTGACCCTGCATCAGCAACGCAACTGCCCTACCCCTCTGAACATCAGTCAATCGTACCATGATTGAAAAAAAGTTCAAAGTAGCGTAAAAATGAAAAGAAAAATCGGTAAAAGAATCGAAGAGCGTTGTGTATCGTTGAAGTGTACCAAATGGTGTGAGGAAATCTTGTGCTGAAGGTTTAAACATGCTTGTTTTGCACGAAATTTTGGCTTTCCGTATTGTCCGTGCAATGCACTATGTAGTGCACGGTTGAATGATTTCACACACTTGGTAGATAGCACATCAACCAAAGACTCGTATACCTGCGGTTCACATTCACAGGACAATCTGTAAAAGTGTATGGCTATAGTAAACACCGTAAAAAATGGTTAAAATAAGAAGGAAAAAACTCTACCCTGCGTTTCTTTTTCCTTTCAGTATAGATAGTGTGTAAACTGGCTGCGAAAACGTGTCTTTGGGCATGGACAGACAGGGAAGGCCCAGATCAGCCTGCGCTTACGCGCAGGCTGGTCTGTGCCTTCACTGTCCGCTAACAGACTCATTGGATACTACAGACTATACGAACGGAGAGCAAAGGCCCGGATGATACTTTGCATGCGCAGGATGATCTGAATCTGCGCATTTTGCCCATGTACGAAGGCACTTTTTCGCTTGGTGCGGCCCAAAAATCTCAAGCACAACTGTAACACAAAATGTATGAACTGACGTTTGCCGTATTTACCCTAAGTTTTCGAACTGACAGACCAGCGCAGACTACTAGACACTGTTTACCACTTAGACACGTCAACAGGTAACAAACTAGATCTGTTCACTTTTTGGTAAGTTTTTAATTGTTTATTTATTTATTTTATTTATTTATTTATTTATTTATTTATTTATGATGGGGAAACGTACTTATTTTCACAACTACTCTACAATAAAGTACAAGATAAGACAACATTTATACAATATATACACAGAAATAAACAACAGTTCAATGAAATATTTAACCCAATCTCCACTGCAGCAGACGACTGTTATGATTTCTTTCTTTTTTTTCACTTTCAGCATGTTCAGAGGAAACAAGTCTTGAGACATTTCATGTGACTCGACTGCCACGCAGACGATTCACGTGAAATGTCAAGACTTATTTTCTCTGAAAAATAAAAAATAAATAAATACAAACAGAATGTCGTCTGCTAGAAATTTTGCTTGGCGCTTTAATGGTAAAACAAAGATGGAACAGCTCGCAGTTTGGAATGTAGATATGATGCCCGAATATTTAGGTTAAATACGGTGGTATCTTGCTTGTTTCAGTTTTATCGTCTGCAAACTGTCTAATGGAACTGTCTTTGTTTTATCGTCATATTTTTTTAATTATTACATCAAAAACAAATATATTCTACATTGATATGCCTCCAGCGGTCGGCGCGTCAAATATAAAGCAACAGAAAATGGGAACTAGTGAATGGTTAAGAGGTTAAACATAGAAAGTACATCAATATTGCCATGTTCTAATTAAGAATAGATTATCACTAATTCAAAGTCTGGCAATCTTACTTACATCAAGTTACCTCCAAACAGTTGCAACTCTGCTCTCTGCAAGACTGACGTTAACTCACAATTGAAGCAGACGACATTTTTTTTTTTTTTTTTTTTTTTTTGTTTTTGTTTGTTTTTTTTTGTTGTTTTTTTTTTTTTTTTTTTTCAGAGAAAATAATTCACTTGAAATGCCAAGTCTTATTTTCTCTGAAAAGTAATAATAATAAAACTGAATGTCGTTTGCTACAATTTTGCTTAGCGCTTTAAGGACTCACTGAGGAAAGACTAAAATTCTTACCTATTGGAATTGCAGAACCCAGACCAACCTGCGCTTTCTCACATCTTAGTTTGGATTTACAAAAGTTTTGGCCACTAGAATGGTGTCACCAAACAATGAAGACTCTGATATGTAAAGTTTGGGCATCTGTACAGCCTGATCTGTGTGTTAATTGTTCGCACATTTTCTCATAGTCGTGAGAAATGAGCCTGCAACTCCCGAAATTTACCTTCTTATATAAGTGCTCAGTGAAGACCTAGATCAGATTGTGCATCCGCACAGTCTAATCAGAGGCCTCACTGTCCGCCGGTAGAAGCCTTAGATTCTTGACTATACACAGAGTGCACAGCGAACATTGATCAGACTGTGCTGGTGTGCAGGGATCTGACTCTTCGCATGGCGCACATGTCATAAGGTACATTTTGGACGTTGTGGCTCAAATATTTCCGATGCATTCCTTATCTAAAACACCAACTTGTCACTTTGAATTATTAAGGTTTCGATATTTCTAAACAAATTTTCTTAACAAAATTAGGCGTGATCTCTGTCTAGAGAAAATAGCATGCTAAGTTGGCTTGTCTGCTGCATACGTGTTAGCATGTTCTAATAACCGGAATAAAATGACTGAGCTGCAATCACTATTTCAGAAAACACCGACAATTCCACACTACGATTCCACTGAAATAAAAATTTAACATAATCATTCCAGTTTGCAAAATGTATTTAATAAAGTAAAAGTCAAAACAGACTGTGCCCAGCATTTAGACGCTTCCAATGAATGACCATTAGATGTACGAACAGGAAGTAGTTGACTAGACTGTGCATGCGTTTGCTTTTCTAGACCATCACTGGTCCCGTATATATACATTTCGTATTCATTTGTTCAAGTTTAATCAAGTTAATTGTCCATGACCACAACAGAACAGCCAAAATTTAAATATAACGTTCTCATGGAACGCTCAGAACTCTCATAAGTTGCCAAAGTTTCCTCTAAATAAAGGATGCATCCCTTCCAGTCGGTTACTCAAAATTTAACCCTTAACGCGCATTCAAAAATGCAGCAGAGCTATATAGCTTTATTTTATTTTATTTTATTTTATTTTATTTTATTTTATTTTATTTATTTATTTATTTATTTATTTACTTTGGAGAAAATTAGGCTCGATATTTCACGCAAATCTCTCAAAATAAGTCTCTCTAGTAGATAATTCACATGAAATGTCAGGCCTTTTTTCTCTAAAAACTGTCATCTGCTACTGTTATGACGGTTAAGGCCAATATATCCCGTCGGATGCAGTTTCCTGTGGCCTAAAAGGTGGATCTGTCTGTGTAATATTTTTCATTGTTTGTATTATTATTATTATTATTATTATTATTATTATTATTATTTCATATTGCAAACTCTGTAACCTTTCAATAACTCATAGTAGTATTAGTACTCTCATTCTTTCAGCCAAACAAGGATCCAAACGCTTGATTGCAGATCACCCTTACTGAACACAGACACACGCCTGCACACACAACAGTAGTTATTAATGCTGCAGTATAGCTATTGTATTTTGTCCTTTGTCTCTCCTTTCTTTAATACGAATGGAATGGAAAAATAAGTTTAACCTATTTATGCCTGGCGTCCTATAAAAGAGACATTTGCATACAGTGTAGACCCAGATCAGACGTCGCAGAACGCGGCGTCTGATCAGGGTCTACACTGTTTGAAGTTACACTGGAAAGTTTCAATAATAAAAGCAACTATGACAATTTCTATATAACACCCCTTAGGCTATATAATGGACCCATCCAAAAGTTCACTGAAAATGTTCAGGCACATTTGGGTTAATACGAATGGAATGGAAAAAAAAAAGGTCTCCATCGATTTGTTACGAATGATGGAAGAAATTGGAGCTGGCAACATGTCTGGTAGGGATATTCCCGATTCAGAAAGAAAAGGAAAGGAAAGATAGGAAAAGATTAGACTCAGTTTCCACATTCAGTTCATTTTGATGAAGTGCTTACTGCACCTCTCACGACGGTGAGACAAAAACGATGCAAAGAACATTACGAACTTTGCCTCTGTAAAATATTGATTTGCGTTTGTGTATTGGCTATCCTGCATTTGACATTTATTATGTTGTTTGTATATATGCTCATACGCCAAACTGGCTTATTGCATCAATAAAATATCTATTTTCGACATAAAGTTCTTTAATACATCCCAGGGAGTTACTGTATATCAATAATGGAGAGCCCTTTAATATGCAGTCCATCTCTGATTTTAACTATACATGCCTGGAGCAAAAGAAAATTGCGATAATTTAAGACGTGAGTACTATCGTATAATCACTTTAAATCTTAATTTCCTAACAATATTGGTTATACAACATGACGCTACCTTACATCGCATTGCAACCATGGCCCGTGTCAGCTCATAATCAATTAAGCCCCGACGTCAGAAAACGTACCTTCTGATATGTGCGCCAAACAAAGACTTAGATCAGCCTGCACGCAGTGAAGATACTGATCAGACAGTGCAAATGTGCAGGCTGATCTGAATCTTCGCTGGGCGCACATGTCCGAAAGTAGGTTTTCTGATGTTGAGGTTCGATTATTGCATCACGAAAACATGCCTATATAATTTTGACCACCTTAAACCCCACTTTTATATAGTAAAACTGGGGTTTACAGGGTATACATTATTTGTCTTATTTCCGCTGAAAACATAGATTGTGGGTACTCGTTAGAACCGCCTCGTCGAGGCGGTTCTAACGAGTACCCACAATCTATGTTTTGAGCAGAACTATGAAAAATATCAGAGTTTTTTATCTGAAATTTTTCATTTTTTTGGTGGTAAAATTTTCAGTATATTTAAATAGGCATGTTTTCGTAATGGCAGGTGGATTAGCAATTATGCAGCGTTGGTGGTTCACACCTGCCTGCCAATACATGCACCACGTCATCTGTTTTCTTTGTAGAACTCCAAAAGAAATTTCTTAAGCAAAAGTAGGGATGAACAGTCAATAATACGTATATTCAGGTAAAGAGATCAGGCACACATTTCAAACCAATTAAAAAAAGGGATGATAATGTTTATTCTTTGTTGCCTTCTGTCCTTGATCCATTTATGGCACCAAGGACCTATACCTGGTACCGCCTTATTTGAAGGGAGACAACTTTTGTGACTTCCTGACCTCATCCGAAAGGGGTCTGCATTACGAAAACATGACTATTCAAATATACTGATAATTTTACCATACCACCCAAAAATGAAAATTTTCAGATAAAAAAATCTGATATTGTCATATTGCTGATCAAAACATAGTTTGTGGGTACTCGTTAGAACCGCCTCGACTAGGCGGTTCTAACGAGTACCCACAATCTATGTTCTGAGCAAAAATAAGAAAAATAATGTATACCCCTGTAAACCCCCAGTTTTACTATATAAAAGTGCGGTTTAAGGGGGTCAAAATTATATAGGCATGTTTTCGTGATGGCTCTTAAAGGAAGGAGAAAATCCTTTCCTTTGTAGTAGACCTTTTTTGTAAGGGCGACAAAGACAACTTTGACAGAGTTGCTCACTTTGAAAGTGTACCCTTCCATTTAACATTTTGGTTTCAGAAAAACTGATTCTTAATCATTCAAATAGAAAATTTGAAATAATATGAAATAGCCCTATGATAAACCAAACAAGTACACGCATCAGAACAGCCTGAAGTGTTAATGCTGATAGGAACTGCTAGCCGTATGGGTTACCGTGAAGTTACTATCGGAACTTAAACTGCCGTACGGCCAGCCTTTCATGTTCCAGCTTGCCGTACGGGTCCGTACGAGTAACTTTGACTGAGCTACCGATCATAAATAACCCCCGTTTTTCTTTTTTCTTTTTTTTTTTGCGTTGTGGAGTGGGACCCTTTTAATTTATAGAGGGTCCACGAGAGAAAAGCGTAGACTACAATCAAGCTATGCATCTATCGAAAAGTCGGTGAATGTTTGCATACGTTGAGGTCTCTGACCTAACATATAAATAGTTAATTAATATAAATGTAATTAATGTGTCAAGGTAGATATGAATGTAATTGGATACACAGAAGATGTAACATAGTAAGAGGCCGCATCGCATATACGAACAACTAAGATGTCGATTCAGACCACACAGATGATCAAGACCGTCGCTGTACGCATGCAAAGGAGTAAGCCCTGCTGGTGGAAGATGAAGACCCGGATGAAAATATACGTATCAGTCTTCGCTGTTCGCTTTGGACCATTTTCGCATGATACCGTCCAATTAATGTATACCAGTAAATACTCTAAAGATTCGGACACCTTAACTCCTTACCACGGGGTACGGACAATTACCTACCCGGACAATTACCCACCGGACAATTACCCACCTGACAATTACCCACCCGGACATTTACCTTTTTTTAATATTTTATTATTATTATTTTTTTTATTATTTATTTATTTTTGTTGCTGTTGTTGCTCAGTTTGCATATGATTGTTACTTAATTATAACTGGGTATTTCACATTTCTGGATGATGATAAAATAAATTTGTGGTAAATTGATATTATATTCCGGTGGGTAATTGTCCGGTAGGTAATTGTCAGTGGGTAATTTTCCGGGCGACTTATTGTCTTATACTCCCCTACCACTCTAGTCCTAAAACTTGAAACAAAATCATTTTACTACTTGTTAATTTGTCTAAAACTGTTTCCTCACTCGTCTGTCTGTCTAACTACTGAAACAAAGCCTTTTTCTATACCTCATAATGTATTTAAAACTGTTGCATGTGTGGCAAACAGTGTATACACGGATCAGACACCGCGTTCTGCGACGTCAGGTCTGAGTCTACACTGTTTGCTCAAGCCCGTCTGTCCTAATACTAAGGGTAAACATGGTAATTAAGTAAACATTACAAAATTGATCCCAGGTAATTGTAACACTACATAATCGTGTTATACTGCCGACAAAAGGGCAACTTGACACTGGTGCCACTCACCTGGCTTCCAACGTAATAAGCATTAACAACAACATTCTATAATAAGGCGTAACCATGGCAATTTTATTGATGCATATTGGCAAACTGTGTGATTGTCACCTTACAGGATCACCTCTGCAAGGTGAATCATATACAGTAAAATACGCGCTTACTGCATATCGCGGCGGCGAACGCATTTTTCAGTGACCTCCTTGTGGTTTGAATTTCAGATTTATAGAAATACATCAGAATTGCTCTTTCGACAGGGCTTTTTTTTTTCTTTTCAATAAAAGCGTTGTTATTGTTGTTGTTTTATAAAAGCATACCAGAATGGCCACCGGCAAAGTGAATAAAAAACTATTTTCGAGCGAAACGAATCATATGTTTTTTGTTTTTGTTTTGTTTTTTCTCTCTCTTCTCGATTATGTCATTACACATAAATCAAAGTGCCAAGAAAAATAATGTAGCAGATGAAATTCTGTATTTTTCAAAAACTTTTAAAGAAAACAAAGCTTGACATTTCAAGCTTTATTTTCTCTGAAAAATAAGAAACAAATCGGAATGTCGTCTACTGCACTTGTAAATACCGCATTAAGAGAAACATAATATATATCAAGGAAAGGAGTAGACCCGTACCTCTTCGCATACGACATAAGAGCGACTTTCCCACCTTACATGGCATTATGCAATTATTTACTATTGAGGTATTGCATATGACATGATATCCACCAGGGAATACCAGTACTGACCGAGGCGGTTGCCAAGGTCAATGTATTCTGTGGTGGTTATCTAAGTCATATCCAATACCTCAACAGTCAACAATTGTTTAATTACATAGTTTGTCATTTCTGTTGAAGATCGTGGCCAAAACAATCAAGGTCAGACACCAATAATACAGACAGAGCAAAGTAGACGTCGGAGTCACTACTAGACGGTTGTCATCAAAACTTGATATTGACTGACTTGCACGCGAATGATGTTACCTTTCTCGTGCAAGCTTGTCAATATCACGAAATACTGACTGGGCTGGAAGCACGTCCGAGCCAATGAAAGGTCGTTTATTTATAGAACATATAATAACACAAAATGGTGACTGGGCTGGAAGCACGTCCGAACCAATAGAAGGTCGTTTATTTAGAGATCATATTTTTTTGTTTGTGTTGAGGTTTTACGGCCCAGTCAACCCAATGGGGTCATGTCGAGCGCGGTCAGTTTACCTAACCACACGTATACTGGGCAGACTTAGTCCTCTAAGCGGTTAACCAGTATTGTGCACATTCTTTCGCCAGAAACTGACAACTGCCCTTCTTGAATCAGCGGAAGGGAGAGAATGACCGTAGAAAATAGTTCATGATCAATCTCCACAAAAGAATGTTGCCGACCTCGGCGGGGGTTGAACCCGCGACCTCCTGGTCTCCAATCAGACGGCGCATCCAACTGAGCCACCAAGGCCGGCTTTAGAGATCATGTAATAACACAAAATATTGACTAGACTTGGAGCACATCCGCGCCTGAAAGGTTGTTTATTTATAGATCATATACATGTACTAAATGCAGGTTCTTTGAGTGAAGTGGTAGAAAATAAACCTCTTATTATATGCATGTGTCTGGTCGTAGCGGACAAATATAGGCCTTAATATTCATGTGCACAGCAAAGGTATTGATCAGTCTGTCTATCAACAAAGTCTAGTCGGGGCTTTTACAGTTTTTCTGGAGGAAAGTGAATATTGTAGTTCTATCAACGAAAAAAAGCGAAGCCCCTTATCACACAGCACTGATGCGCAGACTGATCTGTGCACTTGCGATTCGAAGATGATCTACGGGGCTCTTTGATTATTATGGTTCATTTGTTATTGAAAAGTAACCTGTAGACGTGCAGACATAACGATCAATGATTACAGATGAATAAATCATTATAATCAATTATTGATGTTTACCAGCCCATCCTGAAACGGATTTATTAAAAACGCATTACAATACAGGTAAATAATAAATTGTTCCTCCTAGAATTCCAAATTATATTTGTATTGCCCACCTACCAAGATTGCGCAGACGTGCCAATACTGCACGGCACTCACTGGTTTATGAGCCACAACATGAGAAAACGTACGTACGGACATGTGCGCCAAACGAAGAATCAGATCAGCCTGTACATCTGTTCAATTGTTTAATGCCTTGGTGTTGTGAGGATGACGTTGACTGGGTGTTGAGAGGTGCTTCTTTGCTTGGTCAAAAGATGCTTGCATTACGAAAACACGCCTATTCAAATATACTGAACATTTTAACCACCAAAAAATGAAAATTTTCAGATAAAAATTCGGATATTTCTCATACTTCTGGTCAAAACATAGATTGTGGGTACTCGTTAGAACCGCCTCGACGAGGAGATTCTAACGAGTACCCACAATCTATGTTTTTGGACAGAAATAAGAAAAAATAATGTATACCCCTGTAAACCCCAGTTTTACTATATAAAAGTGGGGTTTAAGGGGGTCAATATTACGAAATATAGGCATGTTTTCGTGATAATAGGAACATGTTCAGTAGTGTGTTCCAACAGAAGTGTTCAGTTACATAATGTATTATGGGCATAAATAAACAGTTTTGGGAAATACCTATTTACCCAAAGTATTCGGACAGATAGCCAGACCAACACCGGACACCGGAGAACGTAGCATCTGATTAGGTTCTACACTGTTTGCCACACATTCAATAGTTTTAGCACATCAACAGGTGGTTAAACTGGCCTGTTCAAGTTTTGGGACAAGTATGACGAGTTTTGAAAAAGGTGTCCCAATATTAACAAAAGCAGAGCATCGAGAAATGTTTTACATCTCCATCGCCTTGTAAAACAGGATATGGCGCGCAACGCAGTCCATTCAAGGCTGCAGTCTAATCATCGTCAGAGCCTTTTCCGTACACTTATACGTTAAACAGGGTGTGTTAATGCGACGTTGGATATTTCAGGTGTAAATAGCCGTCGATTATGTAGGTATGTAACGACGGCTCTGAACAGACTGCGCGAATGCACACGCTGATCTGAGCATTCGCTGTTTCCGTATAACATTAGGGCCTTTCCTGTGTTATGCATCCTATATATTGAAGACATATTTTGATATATCGTATTTATCTTAAGTATTTGGACACCTTAACTCCTTACCATAGTTGTCCTTAAACCTCAACAAGTCCAAAGGCCACTTGTTGACATGTCTAAAACTTGCAACATATGTGGCAAACAGTGTAGACAGTGTACACTGTTTGCCCAGTCCTGTCTGCTGGAATATTTAGGCCATATACGGTATATTGGTGATATCTGTTGATATATATGCGAGGATAGTGGACTCAGTAGGTCAATAGTGCCGTAATCGAGACTGGTGCCGCAGGTCAGAGAAAAACACCAGCTGATGACAGTGATAATATTGACAAAAGGCCAACCCGACACCTTGTACAATAAAAGCTACAATTTGTACTCTTCAATTACAAACTATACAAAGAGGTTGGGGCTTCTTACAAGTTTTGTTTAACACTTAATTCTCACTATTTGCTTCTTGTGACAGACAATGACTAAGAAAATAAATATTTGTGTCGTTTTTAAACATGATGTAAATATAAGGTAAATACATTAATCAAACCCTTGTCCTGCTAAACCCCGATATACTCTGCCTTTGAAAACAGTGTAGATCCAGAAGAGTTGGCGTCTTAAGTGAGATCTGCACTGTTCAGAATGTGAATTTATATCAACGATCTGGTTGGATGACAATCAGAAGTGGGCGTGGCAATTTAATTTATTCAGCATGACAACTACGGACTTGTTCAAGCTACTGTATCAGGCTGATACATGTTGAGAACCAGTATGTCTGTGGTACCGTTATTGTCGGTCAAAAACGCAATCATAATAGCCGCCTTTTACAGACTCAAAGTTTATATTGCTTAACTAATTTGGATGTTCTGAACGTTAGTATCATGTAGCGACGGTTTTGCTCCATATGATGTATATGGAGCTGTTCCTTCGCAGGAGGAATCTGCAACAGAATAGAACAGTATGTTCTCGTACGATCTGACTAACGGAAGACCCCATTCGGATCACTTCGGCATTTGGCCATGAAGACGCGTAGGTGGTGAAGTTCTTGTTTTGTTTTGTTTTTTTGTTTGTTTTGTTTTTACCTGTTGATCCTTTATTTATAATAATGATAATAATAATGAACAAAAAAAACAACAACAAAAAACAACACGAAAAACAAGTAGATCAATAAGTCCGATTTTATATGTGTCTTCATCTCTGTAGTATTTCGACGTTCAAATAATGTACGTTCAAATATTGTACTAATCCGAGTCTTCTCTGACGTTTAAGTGGCTTTTCTTTATTTTGATATTTACCACTTACCGTCAGAGCAACTTAGCTATCGAAAATGAAGAACTTCCTCAGCCAGTCTTGGCTGGGCACTTTCAAAGAAAATTCTAAATATCATCTAGCAGATAGCAACATAAAATTTTAGAATAAGCAAAAGATACCATTTTCCAATAAATTGAATAACCAGCGATTTCACTATACCTGTCAAGTCTACCCTCGTTGCCTAGACTGTACACGGTAAAAGCCAATTTGTTACCCCAAAATGTCAATTACTCATTACGAAATTCAAGTATTAACATTTTTTCAGTCATAAAATATTAGTTTTATAATCCTTAGTGGCTATCTACATTACACATTAACTTCCATGCCACTATTTTGGTGAAAACTCTCATTTTAGACAGGACTGGAAAATTCTTGATTTACATAATAGGAGTTACTCTGACGTTAGTGGCAAATATATCAATACAAACAAAAACCACTAAAACATCAGAGAAGACTTGGATTAACATTGTACGTGTAAACAACGAGGGTCCTAGGCAGCAAGTGGTGCGCAAGGTGGTGTAGGTACATTTTCCCAATGAAAAGGCCCATTTAATTAACCCTTGTCCTGCTGAATAAATTAAGATGCCATGCCCACTTCTAATTTTCAACCATTCAGACTACTTGATCTAGGTTGTTGATACAAATTCATATACTTTATGACAAACAGTGCAGATCCAGATCAGTTGACTTCTTAAGAAGCTAACTGATCTGGATCTACACTGTTTGCAAAGGCAGAGTATATCCGGGTTCAGCAGGACAAGGGTTAACATTGTGACATATACTGAGACCGCTAGGACAAATCATTTAGTATGTAACCTTAGACATAAATATCCAACCTTACTTAGTTTGATTTATACGATCTTTCTAAAACTGGAGTAGCAAGAATGCGACACTTCAATTTGTGGTTTCCTCCCGAGGTAAATCATATACAATTTAAGCCACAAATAATACTTTTTTATTCGGATTCACCACCAGCTACTGAAGCAACGCCCTCACACATTCCCTAAAAACACACATTACTGATGACAGCAAAATTATCTTTCTGGCAAGAGTCTGTACGGTTGTGAGAATACTATCATTCTCCTTCATATGAGTTGCAACATAAGAAAATATACCTTATGGCGAGCGCCCAGCGAAGACTCAGATCAGCCAGCATACCTGCGCAGTCTTATGCGTCAAAGGCTTCTTCAGGCAGACAGCGAAGACTAATTAGTCTTTGCTAGCGAAGACTAATTAGTCTTCGCTGTCTACCTGAAGAAACATTTGATCCGATTGGCTTTCCACAGAAACAAACCATAGTCTTTCAACAAATCACCTTAGGAGACTATCTCCATGTAAACATATGTTGTGGTACTCATTAAAAGCGCCTCGCCGGGGGTCTCTAATGAGTACCCACAACATAGGTTTTCATAGAGAAATAAGAAAACTATCTTATCTGGACATATGACCTGCGTCTTTTCTATGTTTTGTTGTAATATCTTATTTCAGATCAGTTAGTCGATGGTATTATGAAAAAAAGAAGATACGACCAAGGCCTCGGTGAGTAAGACATCATAATCTTCCAATTATTGCATTCTTTTCTGGCAAATTAAATAAAAGAAGCTGAGAGATTAGTTTCAATCCGGCACAGATCTTCCCTTTGGTCCAAATCTAATATTCTTATCCCTTTTTAAGTCTGTGTCCCCTAAACGGTACATATTGTACGAGAATCTCTAAGCTTTAATTCTAATCATTAAAAATTGTCACTGTAACCATGAGTTGTGTAATTTAGTATATTCTATAGTTCATGGTCAGCCACTACAAACACTCTTTCAAAAGCAACCATTATGACTGTATTGTGTCAAGTGAAAAAGGACTTACATGTACATGTAGCATAAACGAACAGCGAAGGCCCAGATCAGCCTGCGCATTCGCGAAGTCTGATCAGGGCCTTCTCAGTTCGTTTACCGAAGCGCCCTGGCGGACAGAAAAAAAAGCGATCAGACTCCGCGCATGCACAGTTTATGCGCGCAGTCTGTTCTGAAAGTTTTACTGCTCGAAAACGCCTTTTCGCTTCAGGAAGTTCATTATTATTCAAAAGTTCTTTAGAGTGTTAAAATAATCCCAAGCTCTGATGACGCCTAAGGTCTAATTTTAATGCCAAGTCAGTTAATAAAGACTACAAAAAGCCTGCTACAAAAGAACAAATATTTCAAATATGTTGATAAAAAGAATATTGAATATCGTTGCGAAGAAAAAGATTGTGACACCTACAAAAAATGGTGTCAAAGTTTGCTGTGATCCCTCAAACGTTTATCCGAGTTCGCGGAAGTGTTTTCAGAGAAGATAATTTAAAAATGTATGCTGCTATTGTTGTAATTTGCGCTTTAACGCTTTGCACTCTGAGTAAAATTTCAGCAGACGACATGCTGAAATATTTTTTTTTTTTTTTAAATTAGAAAAAATATTATCTGTCGTCTGCTGAATAAGCCCAGAGAGTGGTAATGGTTAAATGTAAGGGTAAAGACTCAACACCTCCTTACATTAAGACGTAACATAAAAATGTAGAAATTGTAACGTAAGTATTAGTGTAAGTACCATTATGATTCACCGTAGACCGAATCGCTATCTCATCACGGGAACTTTTTTATAATTTCTTACCCATCGATTTGCCCTTTTTTACTATATTAAGTGGCGAAATTGGGGTGGGTACCTGAATTCTGAAAAAAAATGAAGCATTTTCTTCGCATGCTAGTTATTTTTAACTTTAGTAATAGTTTCAGAAAACTTTTTATTTATTTAACTATCCAATGAAAATGGGTGAAACCCAACGCTGTGCAAGCACATGAGAGAGCTTCTATAAAAGGAAGACTGAACTTTAATTTAGCATATAACATATTCAACAAATGTTTCTTATTTTTCACAGAAAATAAGACATTTCATTCAAATTCTGATGATTTAGACTATATATATAGAGTGCTAAAGCATAAACTGTTATGGTTTTCCGCCCGTATATTTAAATGTAAATAGATCTTCCAAATTCGTCTACTACCTAATATTAGGATGTAGGTATATATTTTAAGCAATCAGTTTTAAGAGCTATATAGCAATTAACTTAAATTATCAACGTAAAATAACTATCATCTAAATCATTTAAAACGCTAAGTGATCCTCGAATTTATAGTTTGTTACTACGCAACAATTAAGTCGACAACCCTTCAGAAAGTATAACATATTTCTAAGCTCTGACGACGCTCTTTATAATATTACTGGATAGTCAAGCAGCACGAACTTCTATTCTGTTCTGTTCCGTTGGTCCTGCGTCATTACTGACAGTGTTTGGGTAAACTTTTCTACTACAGATTTTTCAAGAGGGAACAAACTCTTTCCTTTGAGAGTATCCCCATGGAAAGGGAGGCCAAAATTTCAATGTCAGAATTATTTCCCTTGGCGGTTTATTCATATTTCTGTGTGCAGAGAGATGTAGTAAGTATAGATTTTACTGCAGTATAATATCCATGGAAATATTGGGATCCTCTGGAAATACCGAACGAAAACTAGACACAATTTGATCGAATGTGTTCATGAAGGATAATAAAAACAAAGAACATCTTCAGGGGCGGATCCTTGATGATTTCTAAGAAGGGGTTCGATGTGATACAATTACCGTACCTACGCGGGTCTACACTGTTTGTTACTCATTCAGCAATTTTATACACACTCACAGGCAGTAAAATGGACTTGTTGAAGAGAAGTATAAGGTAAACAGCAAAGGTGTGAATATTTAGGGTAAATATAGTATTCCTACTTTATCAGTTTTATCTAAAATTTCCAATGAAAATGACATTTTGAGTTAAAGGGGGTGGGGAGGTTCAACCGAACCCCACAAACCCCTCTCTGAATCCTCTCCTGAATTTTCATGCTTCTTAACTGTCTACTAAGCGTCCCATAAATGACATTTGCAAACATCTGCCACAAAACGCGGCGTCTGATTACGGTCTACACTGTTGCATTGAATACACGAATTGCTATAAAACATGGTAATAATAAAAAGTAACCAGGCACCCCTTCTAGTTGAAATGGACCTGTCCAAAGAGTTGAAATGGAAGAGTCCACTCGGCATAAATGGATTGAAGCCTGCAAAACTGCTTTTTAAGGAAGCTGGAAACTTGGTATATATTCTGCCATTTCCGCAAATGTAGACAATTTTGGTACATTCCTGTTTCATAGCCCTGTTGGGTCGATTGTTTCTGAGTGTGGGCTGGGAAAATGGTCCTGAACGGGGACATAAGACTTTTTCATTTAATCCTTAACTTCCTGTAATTTAAGAAAAAAGTGCAGACCCTGATCAAAAGCCGCATTCTGTTGCGTCTGATCTGTGTCTGCACTGCTTGTCAATGTCCCAGTCCAGGTTTTACAGACAATAAACGTCAAAAAGATTGACTTTGGAAACAAAGAACACACTGCAAATCAGAAAATGGGAGTCTCGGTTTTATTGAGAGAACCCTCTTTACACTGGCGTCACAGCGACAAGAATAGCGCGGCTATAAAATTTCATCTTACGCCCGGTTTGATTACGTTGGTCATTGATAACCACATTGGCAACTACCTTAAGGAAATTTAGGCGTTTGTATACTATGACTCAGTTGTAAACAATCGACCCAAGAAAACAAAGACGACGTTCGAGCGCTGTAAAACTAACCTAAAAAATGTTGTTCAAAATAAAAACTCTGAACTAATATCACGATACATTTGCGCAGGCAGATCTGTGCCTTTACAGAACGTCCGAAGGTATATTTTCTCATGGATCACATACGAGTATTCATAATCGATATCAAACCATGAGAGAGATTCGAACTACAGCGCTGAGAGAGCAAGTGATCCGGAAACTAACGATTTAGACCAGTTGGCTACTTAGCCCCCCTCGCGTGTTTCTGTTGACAAGTAGATAAACAGTTCATACTCGTTTAATTCCAAACCCATCTCCCTTCGATTTTATCAGCATGATGAAACATTATTTCGCATGGCAATCACAGAACATGGGAGTCACTTCAAGAGAAGCCCTACCATATGCCATTAACTAAGCGCGCAGCGTCGAACAAGAAAAGCCTGTGTATCCTAGGATAACGGCAAGGATATTCATCTTCGCTGAGAAAATTTCATAAGTGCTAGCCATTTTATGTGGGAACAGCGATAGCCCAGACCAGACTGTGGGAATGTGCTGGCTGGTCTACCGGTCCTTCGAGGTTCGCTCGCAAGATTAAGCAGGTTTTCGCATGGCATTCACAGAACATGTGATATTTCAATCAATTATTACAACTGTATTAACAATTAAGATCTATTACCGATATCTTCCTGCCGTTTGCGTCAGCCCTCAGGAAAATCCTGATACTGCACTAATTCAACTATTTTGCTTCTTTAAACTGCGCAGAGAGCCAAGAAAAAAGGAACTTTATAGTATTTTATTCAAAACCATTGCTGTTTATTACATATACGTAGTTTTCTAAAGATATAAATATAGCCTTGTCCGACCCTGGTTTTCAACTTTCTGTTTGATGTAACATAGCCGGGAACCTGAAGCCTCAAATCACCGGACAAGGTTACATTTCGGACTACACAATGTAAAATATTTAAAGTTTTGTATACCATAACTCCAAACAAGGCGCCTTTTCAACCAAGAAATTAGAGAACATTTTACTATTTCTCAATGAAAATAAATGTTTATGCGCCTCGGCGAGGCGCTTCTATTGAGTACCATCACCATATGTTTTCTTGATGAAATAAAGGGAAATATTAATAACTGGATACCCCTCTTATATCTGGAGCTAGTGACTACAGGAACAACGATGAACTGATCGAAATATTTTGTTGCTACTTTAAAATATAGTGGACTCTCATTATCTCAAACTCAAGAAATCAGAATTTTCTGTTTGAGATAACAGTAATTTGAGATAACAGGAGTTGAAATGTAAAGAACATATTAAGCAAAACTAAACCAACATGACCAAAAATTTAGTTTGACTTAAGCAGCAGTTTGAGTGTTCAGTGTTTGAGATAGCGAGAGTCAACTGTATTGAAAATATCATGAAAAAGAGAACTTGCTCCTTAGGAGCAATTTCTCCTCTTTTCCACAATATTTTGTTACCCGTTGTTAGACTTCCATGTTAAAAAAGGGACCAAATTTGCACTTCGAGATAAGCGGTTATTCGATATAAGCGAAGTCTAGATAACGAGAGTCGACTGTAATTTAAAAGTCTGCAAGTTTTGCAACTATATTAGCTTTGAGAAAATGGTCTTTTGCTGAATCAAATGCCAAGATGCCCTCATGTTCGGTAAAATATAATTAGCCCGGTTTCATTCATAATAACTCATACGCAATGTAAGACTTAATGCCAAAATTGCAACCTTGACTTAAAAAAGATGGTAAACTTTCTGTTTATCATTATTTCTCGGATTTAGGAAGTGCTAAGCGTCCCAGTGCAGACCCAGAACAGACGCCGCAGAACGCGTCTGCACTGTTTGTCGTGATGTTGAGTATTTACATTGTATTTGGAAGTAATTAAGGTGGTTTCTATAAAACACCCCTTAAAACAGAGGATAAACCCTTCCGACTTGACGGTGGAAGTTATTGTAGGAATCAGGCTTCAAGTGGGTTAACGACATTAACCTTTACCACTCTAGGCTAATTTTGCAATATTTTTGGGTAATATTTTACTTATTTTTCTTGAAACAGGCTTTGATATTTCATGCAAACTGTCTCCATTTGAAACAATTTGCATGAAAAGTCAAAACCTGTTTTCTAGTAAAATAAGAAACATATTTCGACATGTCGTCTGCTGAAAATTTAACCCAGGATGCTAAGTGTTTATATGAAAATCCCGATGTTATAAATTAAATATTATACATACGTAATACCAGACGCCCTGAAGTCAGTACAATACTCGACTATTTCTGTAAAGGGCAAAGTAACACATCAGACAAAAGGAACAAAAATTTAAGTAGTCACCCACCTAACAATGGATTTAAGTGTGATTCTCACTTCCAGAGCCAAGTGAGAAAAACTGGAACACAATTTTGTAATGAACATTTACCAAATTCACCTTTACATAGACAACTATTTAAAACTGCAGCAGACGACATTTTGAAACGTCTTTTTTTATTATTTATTTTCTAAATTAAAAAGGGGTTGATATTTAATTTGAATCGTCTGCACAAACTGCAATTCATATAAAATGTGAAATATTATGTTTGCTGAAAAAAGAAAGAAAGAAAGAAAAAAAGAATGCCGTCTGCCCACAGCTAGTCAAGGATTTCAAGAAGAGGTTCGATTTGGACAGTTTAAGCAAAAGGTACATGGCTGTCTTAACCTTTATTATCTTTTTTACTAATGTCCCCATGAAAATAAAATATTTCTGGCGCCTGGCAGTTGGGTTGTATTTTCGACTGTCCCCTTGAACCCTCTCTGGATCAGCCCCTGTTGCCTCAATTTTTTGCTTGGCACTTTAGTGTTAATAGCTATACAACTATATACAGCGAAGACCCGTATTCTCAGGGTAATCTGAACCGTCGCTGTCCTCGCATGCGTAAAGGCGCCTTTTGTTTTGACATGCCTCGATTGAAAAACACAAGGGTGATTAAGGATGACGCATATAAACGATGGTTACAGGTTCGAATCGTTCTGTTTGTAACTTGATCACAGGACTGTACTTAAAAAATGATATATGAACTTGTCTTAAATTACGTGTCAAACGCTTCTCCTTTTGCGGTTTGTGTCCTAAAATACTAACTTACTTATCCACATATACATATATACAGTGGGATGAATATACCGTATTTAGCCTGAGCATTCGGACAGACAGACCTGAGCAAACAATGTAGACCCAGATCAGACGCCGCAAAACGCGGCGTCTGATCTGGGTCTACATTGTTTGCGATTCATTCAGCAGTGTCTAAATAAATTAACAGGTAGTGCAAATAACTTGATCAAATTTTAGGACAAGTATGATAAAAGTGTAAAAGAGTTAAGGATTATTTAACATAAATACAGCATGCACTGTGTTTTATACGGGCGAATATATCCAGCTAAGTTATGAAATTTGACGTGCTTCCGTTTGTGACTAATACGTCTGAGAGAGATTGATTGCTCAAGAGATTAATAGGTCCTGAAACCGGCGAATGAACACCCAAGGGAATATGCGGACAACAAAGACCCAGATAGGACTATGCATCTTCGCCATCTGGCCAGTGCTTGTACTTTTACATCAATCTACAAGTACTGTACGAAGTACTAGGGGGCCAATTATAAAAAAAAATAATGCTCCTAGTATCTACAATATCCAACCATGTAAGATTATGTAAGCAGAGAGCGAATACCCTGAACAGACTGCGTTGATGCATAAGCTGATCTAGGCTCTGTTTCTCGCACATGCCTAGAAGACCCCTTTCTGCATGGTGTGAACCGAACATGTTCAATGCTATAACACCATAACTAAACGAACGCATTTTACTCGTCTGACTGTTGCGTTCAACACAACTCTCCAATTAAAGAGCCACATTATTTTACGCTATTCGTCTTAATTTTACTTTACATGTAACACAAGTTCTGTATGCAAAGACCTAACAAACACTAGATATATATGTACTTTAAAACATAAGCTTTGTAAATACGTATACAGTTTTAACAGTTCTAGTTAGGAACATAAACTAGATTTGCGCATTATATGCTGATTATGTTGTCTTCGAAAAATAAAGCAATTACTATAACAGGTCTGCAAATGCTTTTTGTACTATTGCTAGTCGTACGGAGTCCTTAGTTGAACATTTCTGATTATTAGCATTTCTGTAACAAACATAAGTGTAGAATGAAATTCATCGTCTATATCTTCCTTCTGTGAACATTCTTTCTCTTTTTACATTTAACTCTGGTTTATTTTCCAAATTCCAACTTCTACATGTATTCTGTGCTTACTGGTTTTGATTCGTATATCAGGATATTGTCAACAAGAAAAAAAATAAAATAAAATAACCGAAGGGCTATTTGTTTGAATACTTTATGATTAGTAGCTTAAGGGGCTTTGATACACCGTTTTATGGAGGAAACAATTTTTATGACTTCCTGTTTGCTTTTTCTGCATAAAAACATCCTGAAAATGGGTCTACTTTAAAAGGAAATACTTTGCTACTGAAAATGAGTTTACTTTAAAAGGAAAGACTTTGTTCCCTATGGACGCAAATTCTTGCCGTTTAAAGTAGATTTCTTTTCAGGAGGGAGGGAAAACAATTTTGACAGTGTTTCCTCCACTCCTCCACTGACATTGTTCAGTCGAACCTCAATAACTCAAACTTCTTTGGGGCCATAGAATTTGTTCGAGGTATGAGTAGTTCGAGCCACTGAGGGGTGATCAAAGCGCCAGCTCAGGAGGCAAATGGCGATAATTTAGGGATTTTTTTATCTTCTAGACAATAATGGTATGTTGAGTGTACTCGTTAGATTCGTCTCGATGAGGCGATTCTAATAAGTACATACAACATACAATTCCATGATAAAATTAGTTTTCCTTAATTCTTTGTTTTCTTGAGCTATCGGAAGAATTTTGTATTGAGTGAAAAACTAGTTCGAATTAGTCATGGTAAACGAGCCATCGCTGTTCGAGCTATTGAGTTTTACTCATATCAGTTCCCCCATAATTTAACAGATTTATTAACTCAAAACATAAACGAAAAGATAGATTTTACTCAGACCGTATGTTACATTTTACAGAACAATCGAAATGAAAATATGGCGATAACATTTCGCAATGTTTTATCGTTATAGACGCATTGTTAGAATATTGTTCAATCTCGAATAACAAGAAGTAATCCAAATTCAAAGCAAAATATATCAGATTGCGAAAAACTCCGTAATCCTAGACGCACGGAATTCTTATAACGCTTCCAATCGCGTCGACAATAGAGATTAGTTTCAATTCGCCACCGATCACTCCACTGTGCAAATAAATCTTCTTATTCTTTCCTTTAACAAGGCGGGTAAATATTGTACAAAAGACTTAGCAGGATTACCAAGCAAATTGGCCTTCATTAGTAAGCATAATATACCCATATAGTGTATTATTTAGGAAGGTCTTTGGGTTTATCGCGAGTACTACTACCCTTGCTGATAAAATCAGTCTAAAAGCGTAAAGGAATTCTCAAGCTCTCATTAAGAATTTATCGCCACACATGTAGATCTATATATTTGTGTCACACCATAAGAAAAGGTATCTGGGGACACCTGCGAATTGTAAGCTTCATAGCCCAGTTGTTCAAAACTAACGATCTCGTTAGTTAACGTATCGTTAAAACTTTGGTCATTAAATATGGCATATATGCTAATATTTTTGCTGAAAAAATGTGAGTAGCTTTTGCATTTGCAAAAGCTACTTACATTTTTTTTTTCAGCAAAATACCTGTGAATTAGATATTGTACTTATAGAACAGTTAACATTTTGACCCTAAAGAGCTCGTTAAGCTAAGGATGCTTTGAACAACTGGGCCCAGATCAGTTAGGGAAGCGGAATTTTTGCGCATGCGTATTAATTCGCTGACCGTCAGTTCATCGACCAGCGCTATTGAATGTATGCAAAACATGCAATCTGTTCAGTATTGCTCGATTATCGACAGTCATTTGTATAAATATGACCTAAGTTCAACGGAATTAATTCAAGTATCAATATACTCTACCGCAAGCAGACAGCAAAGACCTAGATCAGACTGCGCTGATGAGCAGTCTGATCTCGGCCTTCGCTGTCCGTATATGTCCGTAACACCTTTTCCCATGTCGCGGTTCAATTATATATAATAACCCAATAAATAAACAAAAAGAATAAGACCATATAAGTCTAGTTTTGTTATTCTTTCAGGACATTTTAACGTTTTAACTTACTCTTTGTTAGTTTTAAGATATTGATACATGTCCTGTAGAAAACATTGACCCTACACGACAACAGGACACTATATTATATGCCGTTTATCGTGGAGAACATCCGAAATAAACAGCAAAACAAGTATATTGTCATGCTTACAAGGACGGCTACCGTGTAAAATGCCAATCATTTAAATGCCCGGATATGGGACGGGAAAGAGGGTTGCATAACCACGTCATGCAAAACGGAGACATAAAGCGCATGCGGAAAACGTAGGCCCAGATCAAATTGAGCATCTGCGCAGTCTGATCTTGGCCTTTCCTTCGCACTAATAGATTTGACGTTATCCAAGATTTCTCTAGGCGAACAGTGAAGTCTCTGATCAGATTTTTATGTGGAAAGTTTAAAAATAGACTATTATTTTGAGGCAGGTTCTGTGTGGGGCTGTGCAGGTTAATTACGTAATATCTTAATTTTGAAAACTATTTAATAAAGCATGGCATTAAAAGTTGCTTGTCATCAAGTTCAGAACACGTAAAAGAAGAAAGTGGCAAATGAATTGGGCGATGAATTTCAATACCTTTTTTGCTGTCTATTGTAATTATTTTTAATAAGAAAGAAAACGTCTTGTAAAGCCTCTGTAGAAGAACTTATATGTTACAAATGAAAGATTTATTCTCATTTGATAATTTTATTAATACACTTGCAAACTTTCCACGATTTATTTATTTTTTTTTTTTTTTTTTTTGCATGATATGTACATGTTGTTGTTTTTTTTTTTTTTTTTTTTTTTTTTTTTTTTTTTTGTTTTCGAATTATAATGAACTAGTTTTCGACGTATTGGCGTTCCTAAATCGTATATGTACGTCCACCACTGTATATTTGTATTTTTGTCTGTTCCTTCGTTTATCATTGTTTTGTTTTCTTATGTTACGTCATGATCTTACAAATGAAAACCTTTTCTTTCTTTTGTTAACGTGAAGGCTCTTTCAACTGCGGACTGTGAAAATTGCATGTTTTCCTGGCAAGTAGAAACATCTCTCGTCTAAATTCGGACAGAAAGTCCAGACCGATTACTGATTTCTGCACCTGGTATACCATTAAAAACATCTGATTTTTTTACCTTCAATCTGCTCACTTTAAATGTTTCTCTTATTTTTTTCAAAGCAAACTAAGGCGTGGCATTTCATTCAAATTGTCTGCAATCAAAAAATATTGCCTGGAATTTCATTCAAATGGGAGACAATTTGAATAAAATGTCAAGCTTTATTTTATTTAAAAATAAATAAGTAAAATATCACTTATCTTTCGTCTGTTCTTTTTGTCAAGCCATTTTTTCTGAGAAAAATAAGGACCCTACTGTTTATCTGTTGTCGATCATTTTTCCTGGACAGTGTTAACGGTTAAAGAAAATGTATATGTCAGTAAAATGATAAAAGAAAATTTGTCTTTTCCCACGTTCACAACAGGACGCAGTTCTTTTGCTAAGCTTTTACATCAAAATCAAATCAGGTTTTAGCATTTCAATTTCTGCAATATTTTTGCTAGCTGTTTTCATTGATTAAGTCTCTGAAAGTAATCTCAGCAGACGCAGCAGACGAATTTAGAAAAATAGAAATCTGAAAGGCATAATAACAGACACAGATATATGAAAAAGACAAAAAATGATTATACTAAGCTTTCTAAATATAATGCGGAAAATAAAAAAGAAAAATTAAAACCTTAAAGTGCCATGCAAAATTGTAGCAGACGATATTATTTTTTTTTTTCTCTCGTTTTTAAGAGAAGATAAGACTTGACATTTCATATGAATAAGGCAGACGATTCACTTCATGTTAATCTTGCCAAGCCTTATTTTCTCTGAAAATAAATAACGTTAATTAGAGAAAAAAATCAAAATGTTGTCTCTTGCAGTTGTGACTGGCCTAAACGTGTCCACTCTACACGTATCTTCTTCATGAAATAGAACCCTCTCTAATAACGTCGGTGTGCGAAATAATACTTTATTAATAATAATACTTTGTTCACCGAAGCCGGTGCTAGGGGCGTATACAGCCTTGCACACAACCTAGCAATATATGAAGAGACTTAATAAAACCGAGTCTCTGATTTTCGTTCTTAATGTGTTCTGTGTTTTCACAGGCAACCTTTTAGATTTTTATTTTACTTCGCTTGGCTGGTGTAAAGTGTGTGGTGGCCGTAAAACGTCTCCCCGTAATTCACCATAGTGTAGATTATATTTTTATTTCCTTTGGGATCATTGAGCCCATTCTGGTTGCTTTGAAAATCGAATACTGTGTAAGCCGGTACTAGGTGTGTGGGGGGTGGGGAGCGTATGCAGCCTCGCACACTATATAGCTGTATATAAAGACAATAAAATCTAGTCTCCGATTTTCGTTTTTTCATGTGTTCTGTGTTTCCAAAGGCATCCTTTAAGATTTTTATTTTGTTTGCTTTGGTTCACAAATAACAAAAAATGGGATTCCGCTGTACATCAACATCAATATTTTTTCCATGTCAGTGTGAATCTCTTAAATATAGTTGTTGTTGTTGTTGTTGTTTTTTGTTTTTTTGTTTTTTTTAACGAATATGGTCTCATCATATAATAACCTCCAGTGTTTATTAGCGGTGTATTGATTTTGTAGATACATATCTTGTCATCTTAATAAGACAAGAATACGGACTGACACTGTCATTTTATTCTATAACAATCTGATAGCAATCTTTAGTTTATGTGTCAGAATTCTTTCGTAAGAATTCCTGAACCTACAACTTAGTTTGTCTAACCGCAATCTTTCTTCTGTTTGGTTGACGAGAGGGCATTAATAGTGTCTACAAGTTGTTGATCCAAGAGCAGTGGCTTTAACTCAGATAAAGATATTGAGATATTGTAAGAAAATCTGAAAACTAATTCTTATACCCAGACTGAAGACGTGAGGTTATCAGATACTGTGTCACAGATAGACTTGTTTCATGAACCACAGAGGTCACGTTTTACGCCTTGCATGCCGTATGTACTAACTGCAAAACATTTTCATTATGACATTGGATTATAATTCTTTTTTACATCATATGAATTTCCTCATATTTCGGACCCCAGCCCCTGATTCCCCCTTTTTAGTATGTAAAGTGATAAAATGGGAGGATGGGGCCCAGAATCCTGAATGGTCCTCAAATCTGACTAAATAAAGCAAAGTTCTTTTCATGGCTGTGTTTAAAACCACAGAAATAGTTTAAGAAACATCTTATTTATTAAACCACCCGCTGTCAAGGGGCGGTGCCTTGTGAAGCATTAAGAAAGCATCGTCACTTAGCATAAATTCGTGCGGACGGTTGTTTTCAGCAATGGTTTGTCCCTATTGTTATCTCCTGTTTTATTTCCACCATCCAGATCATGTTGTTTTGTATCCTGATGTTTTTTGCTTTTTTTTTATCAAATTAGAATTTTGGAATAAATTATAATTTATTCTGTTTCCACGTCAGATTGTGTGACCAGAGTATTAATGACATTAAGTTGTCAAATCATAAAGCACAGGACACCTGTTGCTATTCACGAGCTTTGTTAAACCCCCATACGGTGTCTGTGTCGTATGGTATAATTTCATCGATTGGAATAGTGTGCTCCAAATGACATTGAACATTACTAATTAGTTCTCTTATCACGCGAAAAAAAAATATAATTGTGGTAACATTCCAGAAAAGGTTTTGAAGGGTAGGTGGAGAAATATTTTTATTTTCATGCTTTTTATACTGAAAATCCTGGTTTTGGCCAAAATAATGCATATAAACTTAATTTCAATTTTCTCCAGAAGTACCATAAAATTATGTTTTAATCAAAATACTAGGTAGGATAGGATTGCCCGAAACAAACAGTATTTGGGGTTTTTTTTGCCTTAGAATGTTGAAAACACACTGCCATTTTTATGCGTCCTTAATTGTAATTGTTTAATAGCAACTTTTGAGCATCATCCCATAATTTACATTCATAAGTTATTAATGAAATACCAAATTTACTCTAAGTATCAAATTTACCCTAAGTTTCTGAAAGACAGGCCTGGACAAACGGTGTGGACCCTGATCAGACGCCACAGAACGTGGCGTCTGATCAGGGTCTACACTGTTTGCTACTCATTCCGCATACTACATATACAGAATGATAATCTCATCCCGAATACTACATATACAGAATGATATTCTCATCCCGTATACTACATATACATCATCCCGTATACTACATATACAGAATGTAGTTATCACAAGTGTAATAAGTAAATCGTTGATGTACAGCATATAAGCTAAAAGCTGAAAGTGACTAGTTTTATTCGTATATTTAGTTTGTACTGACCTTGTAACAGTCACTGCTTGTAAAAGACGTTGACATTGTGAAACAATGAATGGTAAGCCACGCAAGAAAAGGGATCTTATGCCATATGGGGTATACAGACCTTGATCAGCTAGCGCAATGGCGGTCTGACCAGGACCTTTGACACCCGCTTACACACCCGCTTACACAATCATCGAAACACATAAAATATATCAATGAACAGAGAAGGCCCAGTCAGACTTATAGTTCCAAATAAGACCAAAACTATTGCTATTTTGTTTATTTCTCTCTGTATGCGTATTTTGTGGGTGCTCATTAGAATCACCTCAACGAGGCGCTTCTAATGAGAACACACAATATGTGCTTTTAGGGAGAACAGAAATAATTTTCTGGATATCCATTTACCTAGAGCTATGCTATGCATACTGTGGGCTGATCTTGGTTGTTTGTTGTTCGCATATGGCATACACGAGCCCCTTTCTTGCATCTGGTTTTACTTTTCACGTACATGAGATCGAGAGAACATAGCGATATAACATGTCAAACAGATGTTTTCCCGAGCACCTAATCTCACCTTCAGGTGACTGGAGGTCCAGCGTGACCCATTTCCACCGAATTCGTCACATAATGAATGTCTGCACCCAGAGGTAAGTACTCTTAAGATCGGGCCCTAAACACGTCGGAGCTCGACCTCCGTAAATGGTGGACAATTGCGTAATAGTCAGCTTCATGCGTTCCCGCTGATGCCCAATTGACTAGTTTCTATCTCACTCTTTAGGTCCATTTTCAATTTAAGAGAAATCTGGCGTTCTTTGTGGTGTCTCATCTGACTCTACATAATATTCTGTGTCTCATGTCCTGGGAAGCTAAGTATTAATGATTTAAGTCATTCAAAGTAGAAAATAAAAACATGGTATATAGATGCTTTTGTGTGTGTGTGTGTGTGTGTGTGTGTGTGTGTGTGTGTGTGTGTGTGTGTGTGTGTGTGTGTGAAATATTAGTTATTTTAAAAAAGTGTTATCATGCTAATTAGTTTAACAACAAAATATTGACTAAACAAAATATATTTTCAAACAAAACATACAACATTTATAAATACAAGAAAATAAATCTCACCCCAAATCCTCTTTGTAATAAATAATAACAATATAATCCAGTAGAATATTTCCATAGCTTGTATTGCTCATTATTAAAGAAACATTAAATCCAAAGTTTGAAAACACATATAAAATATGTATCTATGTATTTTATTTAAGCATGTTAGTGAATATACTATACGCACACACCAAAACAGTTTATGGAATGATCACAATACGACCACCGCTATTGAATTTGTTTACTGTACTGGCTTACACCTAGTATTTTCTTTTCATTCATTTATTCATTCATATGCACAGTAGTTACCAGCGGGAGAACTTTTTTAATTTCTGAGGCGTGTATAACACTGCTTTATATCCACAACGATACAAAGAGCATTCATTTATAAAGTAATCCGATAGGTGTATGATAAGTTCAAGACGTCTTGCCTTATGTAAGCTAACCATTAAAATATTTTCATTTTGTTTCCTTTTTATAAATCACTCGGATCGCCTCTGCCATGTTGTATTACGGCGGATGACTTTACAAAAGTATTCCGCGTGAAAATCAATCGAGTGACACATTTTGCTTCTGTGTAAACATGGAGGCGTGGTTACAGCTGCTGATTGGTTGTTTCCCGCCTTTCCGCTGGGTTAGATGGGTACACTAGTACAGGTAAAATCAATTAAGGATAGAGCCAGGTGTGTAGGTTGACTTTCCCTGATTTATGACGTTTTCTGACCAAGAAAAAATACATAACAGGTAACTGAAAAATTAACTGTTTCAGCAATAAATATGAATCAAAACGTTGTTGAGAGGTCTGTGGTTGATATAAAAGTTGCTGTTTTATCCTTCATTAGAGGCTGTCTGGAAGGCGGTAATGATAATCACATAAACCGCACCATAAGAAAACGTGTCTTGGGGCACATGCTAATGATACAGAACAAGATCAGACAAAGAATCTAGGGGCGGGTCCAGAGGGGTACCGGGAGGTTCAGTAGAACCCACCATTTGACTCAAATTTCGATTTCATGGGAAATTGTTGATAAATTTGGTACATATTGGATCCTGTGTTTACCCTAAATATTCGCACATCTTAATCCTTTACCATATACTTCAATTTTTAATATTTGTGGCTGTATCTAAAATTGCTGGACTAATGGCAAACAATGTAATCCCTGATCAGCCTCCAACCTATGGCGTCTGATCTGGGTCTACACTGTTCGCCCAGGCCAGTTCGAATACTTAGGCTAAATACGGTATTTTGATCAAATCGGCCCCGACCCAAGAAATTTTGAACCTTCATAAAATAATTCTGGTTCCGCCCCTGGTGCACACACAATCTAAATACGGTATTTTGATCAAATCGGCCCCACCCCTACCCAAGAAATTTTGAACCTTCCTAAAATAATTCTGGTTCCGCCCTTGGAACACACACAGTCTCATAAGGGTCTTTAATACACATTTGACAGATTCTACAGTATCCAATGGTTCAGATAGCGGACAGTGACAGCCCTGACCAGACTGCGCACATACATCAAACGTTCCGCTTGACACACTGGGATATACAGTACAGTCAGAAACCCCGTGGCAACATTTTGCCTTGTCATCGGTACTTCCCCGTCCGTGCTAAGGGGTGAATTTTCTCGAAAGGTTGCTAATGAAGAAAAAATGAAAAAAGCAAACAGAAATCAAGGAATTTACTTTTTAATACCATTTTGCTTACACGTTTCAGTCAGCGATCATAAAATAAATAAATAGATAAATTAAGCATTTGTAACGATGACTCCTAAACATCTGCAGAAAATATAGCATAATTGTGGAACATAATAACATGTGATAACAATAATTATTCATAAACATTATGTACCTACTTCCTAATTGCAAACAGTGCTATTCTTGCCAACTATGACATTCTCGTCAAGTCATTATCAATCGGAGCTTTGCTTACTTTGTGAAAACCCTTACAATGCCACAATGAAAATATACATATGTCGTAATCGAACATCTAAATAATCGAACATCTATATAACGTCATGACTGAAATTTCTGCATAAAACCATAATCGAAAATCTGCATAATGTCATAATCGAAAATCTACATGCCATAATCGAAAATCTACATAATGACGTAATAAAAAATCTACATAATGCCATAACGAAAATCTACATAATGTCATAATTGAAACTCTACATCCTGTCATAATCGAAAAATCAATATGACGTCATAATCGAAATTCTACATAAAGCCATAATCGAAAATCTACATAATGTCATAATCGAAAATCTACAAAATGCCATAATCGAAAATTTACATAATGTCATAATTGAAAATCTACATCATGCCATAATCGAAAATCTATATAATGTCATTATCAAAGTCTATATAATGTCATAATTAAAAATCTACATAATGCATAATCGAAAATCTACGTAATGCCATAATCGAAAATCTATATAATGTAATTATCGAAAATCTATATAATGTCATAATTAAAAATCTACATAATGCATAATCGAAAATCTACGTAATGCCATAATCGAAAATCTACACAAAGCCATAATCGACAAGCGACATAATGCCATAATCGAAAATCTTCATAATGCATTAATCGAAAATCTACATAATGTCATAATCGAAAATCTATATAACGCCATAATCGAAAATGCGCAAAATGCCAAAATCGAAAATCTACATAATGCCATAACCGAAAATCTGCATAATGCTCTAATCGAACAAGAAGGCATTTCTGGCAGCGCATGAGCACATTCTATGTCCGGGATAGTCCGCATTTGCTCTAAAAATTCGGGCCTCTTAACTTCTTTGCATATTTACCCTAAATTTTGAACAAGCCCGTGGGACTGTCTAAAGAGTGCGCTTCTTGCTCAGGTGAACGTCGAAAATCCTGGCTAGACTGGGTAGATGCGCAGCCCGGCTTGAATCGTGGCTGTTCGCATGGGATATGGGTTAATTTCCGATCGTCTTGCCCATCAGTCTGGCGCAAACCCGATAAAAGCGTTTTTTATTAAGGGATGTAAATCCGAGAACGCTTTTTTTGTCTTATTACTTCTATTTGCCAAAATAAATATGCTAAAACTGATTTAGATTACGCTTTATGGTTTGCGAACGAATAAAACGAAAATAAAATGCTCATGAAAAAATAAGGTAATTGAAAAATATGTCCCGCATATGGTTTGATTTATGTCTTGAATGAGTTATTGAAGAAATTACAAGATGCCCAATTCTTACCGAAAGATTAAAAATTAAAAACTGTAAAAAAAAGATTGTTTGGAACAACGAATATATTACGATACAGTTAAACCTCATTATACTGACATTCGATACGACGACAAAATTCGTTATAATGACAATTTGAATGTCACGAAACCTTCGCTCAAGAGGTGACAGTTAATGAGAAATTATGCAAGAATATTGCATTAAAACTCCAAGCAACATATGTTTTGGATATCTGTTAGAATTGCCTCGCTGAGGCGATTCTAACGAATATCCAAAGCATATGTGACATGTCTATGAGGAAATAAGAATAAAACAATATCTTTCTTACATAAAGAACAAAACAAGGTATTTCTTACATATAATTTTGTCCATTAAGGATTCTTTACAACAGCAAATTCATTTTAATGGCAACATCTTTGGGAATAAATGCTCTCACTGGCCACATTAAGCACAATAAATCTCATCGCATGTACAAAAATGTATATTCGAGCAGTCTGATCATGAGATTATGGCAATGACATGCTACTGGCCGTACACAATTGTCCGGACAGTCAATAATAGTGAAGAAGATGTCCAGGAAGAGACACATAAGTACAATCACAACATAAAGCTACCAATTACACCAAGTCACAACATAACCTACCAATGACACCAAGTCACAACATAACCTACCAATGACACCAAGTCACAACATAACCTACCAATGACACCAAGTCACAACATAACCCTATCCATGACACCAAGTCACAACATAACCTACCAATGACACCAAGTCACAACATAAACCTAACAATGACACCAAGTCACAACATAAACCTACCAATGACACCAAGTCACAACATAAACCTACCAATGACACCAAGTCACAACATAACCTACCAATGACACCAAGTCACAACATAACCTACCAATGACACCAAGTCACAACATAACCTACCAATGACACCAAGTCACAACATAACCTACCAATGACACCAAGTCACAACATAAAGCTACCAATGACACCAAGTCACAACATAAACCTACCAATGACACCAAGTCACAACATAAACCTACCAATGACACCAAGTCACAACATAACCTACCAATGACACCAAGTCACAACATAAACCTACCAATGACACCAAGTCACAACATAAACCTACCAATGACACCAAGTCACAACATAAACCTACCAATGACACCAAGTCACAACATAACCTACCAATGACACCAAGTCACAACATAACCTACCAATGACACCAAGTTACAACATAACCTACCAATGACACCAAGTCACAACATAAACCTACCAATGACACCAAGTCACAACATAAACCTACCAATGACACCAAGTCACAACATAACCTACCAATTACACCAAGTCACAACATAAACCTACCAATGACACCAAGTCACAACATAACCTACCAATGACACCAAGTCACAACATAACCTACCAATGACACCAAGTCACAACATAAACCTAACAATGACACCAAGTCACAACATAAACCTACCAATGACACCAAGTCACAACATAAACCTACCAATGACACCAAGTCACAACATAAACCTACCAATGACACCAAGTCACAACATAAACCTACCAATGACACCAAGTCACAACATAACTTACCAATGACACCAAGTCACAACATAAACCTACCAATGACACCAAGTTACAACATAAACCTACCAATGACACCAAGTCACAACATAAACCTACCAATGACACCAAGTCACAACATAACCTACCAATGACACCAAGTCACAACATAACCTACCAATGACACCAAGTCACAACATAAAGCTACCAATGACACCAAGTCACAACATAAACCTACCAATGACACCAAGTCACAACATAAACCTACCAATGACACCAAGTCACAACATAACCTACCAATGACACCAAGTCACAACATAAACCTACCAATGACACCAAGTCACAACATAAACCTACCAATGACACCAAGTCACAACATAAACCTACCAATGACACCAAGTCACAACATAACCTACCAATGACACCAAGTCACAACATAACCTACCAATGACACCAAGTTACAACATAACCTACCAATGACACCAAGTCACAACATAAACCTACCAATGACACCAAGTCACAACATAAACCTACCAATGACACCAAGTCACAACATAACCTACCAATGACACCAAGTCACAACATAACCTACCAATGACACCAAGTTACAACATAACCTACCAATGACACCAAGTCACAACATAAACCTACCAATGACACCAAGTCACAACATAAACCTACCAATGACACCAAGTCACAACATAACCTACCAATTACACCAAGTCACAACATAAACCTACCAATGACACCAAGTCACAACATAACCTACCAATGACACCAAGTCACAACATAACCTACCAATGACACCAAGTCACAACATAAACCTAACAATGACACCAAGTCACAACATAAACCTACCAATGACACCAAGTCACAACATAACCTACCAATGACACCAAGTCACAACATAACCTACCAATGACACCAAGTCACAACATAACCTACCAATGACACCAAGTCACAACATAACCTACCAATGACACCAAGTCACAACATAACCTACCAATGACACCAAGTCACAACATAACCTACCAATGACACCAAGTTACAACATAAACCTACCAATGACACCAAGTCACAACATAAACCTACCAATGACACCAAGTCACAACATAAACCTACCAATGACACCAAGTTACAACATAACCTACCAATGACACCAAGTCACAACATAAACCTACCAATGACACCAAGTCACAACATAAACCTACCAATGACACCAAGTCACAACATAACCTACCAATGACACCAAGTCACAACATAACCTACCAATGACACCAAGTCACAACATAAACCTACCAATGACACCAAGTCACAACATAAACCTACCAATGACACCAAGTCACAACATAAACCTACCAATGACACCAAGTCACAACATAACCTACCAATGACACCAAGTCACAACATAACCTACCAATGACACCAAGTCACAACATAACCTACCAATGACACCAAGTCACAACATAACCTACCAATGACACCAAGTCACAACATAACCTACCAATGACACCAAGTTACAACATAAACCTACCAATGACACCAAGTCACAACATAACCTACAAATGACACCAAGTCACAACATAACCCTATCAATGACACCAAGTCACAACATAACCTACCAATGACACCAAGATACAAGATAAACATACCAATGACACCAAGTCACAACATAACCTACAAATGACACCAAGAGGAAGAGGAAATAAATTACGAAGGACAGCACACGTCACAAACCAACGAAAAGGAAAACAACCAGCGCCGAACGCCAGATAACAATGCTCGCATCTCAACATGAAAACATGACAACAAAACAAAACTGACTGCAAAGTGGGCATGCAGACTTACAGCGGGTGAAATAAAAGTCAAACATCCTGTCATTTTTGCAGAAAAGCTTTGCTGTCTTGTTTTGCTGGCCTTCGTATACCATGCTTAGGTTTCTAGGAAGTACGGATGTTACATGTAAACAACAGTGTCTGACCAGGGACTGCGTATTCCGAAATATTCGACAAAGCATGTTCTACTTGTTGCTGCTTGTGGGCATTGGATGCACTTAGTCGAACTCGAATGGCTCGAACATCTTTGGGACCATAGACATTTGTTCTAGATATGGGTAGTTCGAACTACTGAGGGTTAATCATAGCGCCAGGTCAGGAAACAAACAGCGATAATTTAGGGAAGTCCTTCGATCTCCTACACAATAATGGTATGTTGAGTGTACTCATTAGAATCGCCTCGATGAGGCGGTTCTAATGAGTGCACACAACATACACTTTCATTATAAAATAAGAAAAAATTCTTAAATATTTGTTTTCTTGAGCAATCGGAAGAATTTCGTAGGGACTCAAAAACTAGATCTAATTAGCTATGGTAAATGAGCCATCGATGTTCCAGCTATTGAGGTTCGACTGTAACAAGGGACATGACTTTTGTGAATTCTTTTTCTCTTTCGTGCAAACCGTCAAGCACCTTATGAAAATAAGTCTAAAAGGAAATAATTATCGGCAAGACAATTTTGATAGAAATGTCTCCCCTAGTGCTGTATTCAATCGTCTTATACTCTTTCTCTGTTGCGTAGCTAAATTATTTCGTCCACATGGCCTTTTCTCCGGGAGCATCAATTCTCACTTACCCATAACATGATTAAATACAGTCATGTCTGTTTTACTTGTATTCAAGGCTCAGTTTCACGGATCACTTTAAAGGTTCTTTTTGGGCCCAAAATCAGTTCTGTAAATAAAGCAAAAAAAATTAAAGTCGCTCAACCTTCTTCTTTAATATCAAAATTAATTTGTTCAATGTGCTTCTGCAAAGTTGTGTTAAAGACATTGAAAGGGGTTAGGTTTTTTTGTTCGTTCTTGATCAAGGTTTTTGCCATGGGAACCGTGACAGCAATGTTACAACGCAATATATAATGACAAATCGGGCAAATCGGACAAAATAGGCTTACGAAATCTCTCTTATATAAAAGGAAGTATTTTGACTTTATTTAGTTGTTGTAGATATATTGTGTAGTAGATTGCTGTGCCATATTCTACGCCTGACTGGGGATGGTTGGGTGAGGCAAAGGTGTCATGTATCTTACGTCACTGGGGCGTCCAACTGAGGTTGCCTTACAGTTGGGCAAAGCATGCTATCCTTGCAACAGGTAAGGGTAGAGAGGGAATGTTTTATTCCTTCTGTTTCTTCACTTTCATTCATTTTCCTCTTCCTCCCTGTCCCTCTCTTTCACCTCCTCTACTATTTCTTCTATATCTCTTCTCCCTTTCTCTGGGAGACGACACAAAATGACCCACAAGGATTGACGTGTCGTTAAACCCCAACACCATCAATCGACCTACGTCCGACTGGGTACTACCTGTTCGGCTTTAGCACATGCGTTCAGCATCTTTTTGCGCAGTATCTTACTTTGATTCCGTACCATACTTTTTTTTAATGCACATGGCAGCTGCACCACTTTTTGTGCAATAGTCTTTACTGTGTATGAAAGTGACATGATATCGAAGCAATAGTGATATCAAAGCATCTGAAAGGGTTAGTGTTTATCAGATACAAAGACGAACAGACGGTTTTATTGCGACAGTATTCGCTTTAATCCAACATAAATTTTTCAATTTGATATATGTATACAAGAGCTGCGTATAAAAAAGGCACCTGTAACTTTCTGGTTGTGTCATGGGAAAATATACTGTTAGTCAAATCTGCGTTAAGCAAGCGTCTATGGGTGGCCAAAATGCGGTTGCTTAAGACAGGTGCTTGCTTTCTACAGGTAAGTTTCCATTTCTTTACCTGGGATCTTTGATGGGATCTGACGCAGTGTTTTATTCAAGACAGGTGATTGCTTAATACAGATGGCCTTTAAGACGATTTTATTTTCACTGTACCTCACTCAACTATAATGGGCCGAACATGGTAAAATGTACCTTCGAACAAGTGCGCCTAGCGAAAAATTAGATCAGTCTGCTCATCTACGCAGTCTTATCCGTGTGTTCGCTGTCCGTCTCTGCTTCTTGCCTATCCACAGAACATCTAGCAAAGAATCTGATCAGACAGGGCGGATGTTTATTACAGGTATATGGATCACAAATTTACATAATCCATTCATAATTGGCTCTTCTGCGGGCTATTCATTTGAATTAATATTTCCTAGGGGCTATTCACTTGAGCTACTTACGAAGGAATTGAGTGCATGTCAGGCTTCTCTACTCCTGAGTTCCCCAATAGTAAATGGCAGATGGATTGATAAAAGGTTGTATACAGTGAACCCTCGTTACAACGACAGCCTTTGTTCCCAAAGATGCTGCCATTAAAATGAATCTGCTGTTGTAAAGAATCCTTAATGGACAGACTATAAGAAAGGCCTTGTTTTATTCTTATTTACTCATAGAACATATATTTTGGATATTTGTTAGAATCGCCTCAGTGAGGCGATTCTAACACAAATATCCAAAACATATGTTGCTTGAAATTTGAATGCAATATTCTTGCATAATTTCTCATTAACTGTCACCTCACTGTAGTTGTCCTAGAGTGGAAGGTGCTCAGATCCCACACATGAAATAAGCTTAGAGACAGATACCAAGTTGTCACGGGAGGTGTAGGTGGTGAGGTGATTCCACCTGTTCAATAGGCTGAGACCATCCGTGTAAGCCATAGATCATAACTAAGTAGTTAATCCAATTCCTGACTTAATTGACAACAGTTGCTTTAGGTGAAAAAAAGTGTCCCCAGAGATTCAGAAAGTATACACCTAGTCTCTCTCTCTCTCTCTCTCTCTCTCTCTCTCTCTCTCTCTCTCTCTCTCTCTCTCTCTCTCTCTCTCTCTCTCTCTCTCTCTCTCTCTCTCTCTCTCTCTCTCTCTCTCTCTCTCTTAAGATGCTATACGTGTGGGCTAAAGTATCAAATAAGTCCCCGTCCCACCTGTTCACAGCCCTCAAACAACAATGATAATAACAAAAACGGAATACGTAAGCTGCCAAACCACTGACCATAACTGTACTCTCAGACAGCACCATATTTTGAACTCAGTCAGAATTGGAATAAGATAGTTCAACAGCCTGCCTGTAAAGAAGTAGTTATTATTTTACTATTACCATTTCCTGGGCAAATTCCACAGACGACAAACTGAAGATATTTTTTCTTATTTTCCCGCAGGAAATAGGCACTGATACTTTATGCAAATTGTTTCCTTAGGACAAAATGTCATCTGAGAGTTTTACCCAGCATGCTAAGCGTTAAAATGGATCAACCACAATTACAGAAATATCATTACAAAGAAGTATGACGTCTGCAAATGTCATATAGTATGTTACCTGCGATGGCTAAATTTCTAAAGTAGATTGTTCTGTCTGTGAGCATGGGCTAATCCAATCACATTTTATTGTGTGGTTTGGATTTTGTTAGTTTGGTAAGTGTGTGTGTGTGTGTGTGCGTGCGTGCGTGCGTGCGTGCGTGTGTGTGTGTGTCCAAAACGAACTGTTATTTAAATTGTAAACAGTGAAGTCTCTAACCTGACGTCGAGTCTACACTGTTCGCAGACTTTAGGTACAAATGGTTTGAATACTTGCAGCACGCTGTTGGTTTTAACACTTAGCACGCTGTTGGTTTTAACGCTTAGCACGCTGTTGGTTTTAACGCTTAGCACGCTGTTGGTTTTAACGCTTAGCACGCTGTTGGTTTTAACACTTAGCACGCTGTTGGTTTTAACGCTTAGCATGATGTTGGTTTTAACGCTTAGCACGCTATGTGTGTGTGTGTGTGTGTGTGTGTGTGTGTGTCCAAAACGAACTGTTATTTAAATTGTAAACAGTGAAGTCTCTAACCTGACGTCGAGTCTACACTGTTCGCAGACTTTAGGTACAAATGGTTTGAATACTTGCAGCACGCTGTTGGTTTTAACACTTAGCACGCTGTTGGTTTTAACGCTTAGCATAGTGTTGGTTTTAACGCTTAGCATAGTGTTGGTTTTAACGCTTAGCATGTTGTTGGTTTTAACGCTTAGCATGCTGTTGGTTTTAACGCTTAGCACGCTGTTGGTTTTAACACTTAGCATGCTGTTGGTTTTAACGCTTAGCATGCTGTTGGTTTTAACGCTTAGCATGCTGTTGGTTTTAACGCTTAGCATACTGTTGGTTTTAACGCTTAGCATACTGTTGGTTTTAATGCTTAGCATACTGTTGGTTTTAACGCTTAGCATACTGTTGGTTTTAATGCTTAGCATGCTGTTGGTTTATACCGCTTAGCATACTGTTGGTTTATACCGCTTAGCATACTGTTGGTTTTAATGCTTAGCATACTGTTGGTTTTAACGCTTAGCATGCTGTTGGTTTTAATGCTTAGCATACTGTTGGTTTTAATGCTTAGTATACTGTTGGTTTTAACGCTTAGCATAGTGTTGGTTTTAATGCCTGTTGGTTTAATGCTTAGCTTGCTGTTGGTTTTAACGCTTAGCATGCTGTTGGTTTTAATGCTTAGCATGATGGGTAAAAAAAATTCAGCATACGACATTTTAAAATGTTTTTCTTATTTCTCCAGAAAATAGGTTTTGACATGTCAAAGTCTATTTTCTAGGAAAAAAATATCACCAGTTTTTCTTCTGCCAAATCAGCCCAGAGAGTGGTAAAGGTTAAAGATGACAGCCATTGTCCTCAAATTTTAAAAGAAGTTATTAGGGTCTTTTGATTTTTAAGCAAAGTCTCTGAAGTAAATGAAACGTAAAATTGTGTCTTGGACATTTCGTTATCAAAGATCTTTTGTGACAGTCGAAGATTATGAACGACATTTTAATATTTATATGGTTTGGGTGGATAGTGGGAGGATATCACACTATAAATACAGAATTCTTCCACAAGAACTCTCACTGTGATGGTTGCCATGACAAGTCTAATGAAGCGAACGAGTCATCGCCAATTCTGATGTAAAGATATTTTCTAAAACTATTAATAGGTATAATTTTGATAAAATATTTTAAACAATGAGTCTCCTCATGCATACGGACGGTACAGGATAGAGACTGCCATTCATTTTTCTTTATATATCATATATACTGGACAACTCTTCTAACCGGCCACTTTTGTTTTCTTGGTAAATCCTATTAAATGTGAATGGATTGAAAGAAACTTGGTCTAAAATAATTTGCTAGACATTCTAATATGATTAACTGGATAAGATTAGGACATGTTTGAGATTTAAAACGCAGTTTCCTAGCAAAATTTAAAAAAAAAAAAAGCATTAAATGCGCATGCGCAATCCTTATTCTAAGAATTTCAATTCCAAAAAATAAACGGCCACAGTTGAAACTTCATCACTAACAATAAAAACATGAAAAATTTCAGTTCTGTCGAATTGCAAAGCAAGAAAATGACAATGAAGTTTTAAAATTTTGAATTTTGTAACTTTCCATTCACCTCAATGGAAACTTAGTCAGTCCCTAACACGTGAACAATTCGGCCATTTCCGGCCTGCTCTTTCAGTGAAAAATCTTAAAAGTTTATCAGCTACTATTTTAATAGAAAACGTCAAATACCGTTTATGGAGATTTAAGCCAAATGGTAGCCGGTTAGAACTTTTGACTAGTATATATTCTGCCAATGTTCTGGAGCCCATAGATTTTATGTTTTAATTTCAAAGATAAACATTATATATTTGCCTGAAACAGTCCCTCTGAAAAGTCCAAAACCAGAAAGGATGTGGTAGGTTATATTACATTTAAGAAACTTCCTTGTCTTTTAAATGATCGACCCCGTATTGTTTACCCGGTCTGGACCAATGTAAAGATAATATGTTCTCAAGATGACTTTCAAGATTCGTTATTAAAACAACTCATCAAGACCTACAGGGTTCCCCATATCTACTGCAAAACTGCCTGATTTATATTTATTTGACCACTTCTTGCATCAAAACAGGTACGAGTACAAACACCTCAGAAAGACGCAAACATTTTGGAATTGTTTATTACGGAACTATATTGGGATAGACCCGTAATAGGTGCTCTGTGAGATAACAAACAAAGACCCGGATAAGCCTGGTATCTAAGTAGTTTGATCAAGGTTATCTCATTTCCTAACATTCCAATATTAAATTGCTCGGCATTCGTCGATTTTATTTTTCGCTCAGGATTGCCGTGTGAGTGTGCATATTTTGTTTTGTGTTGAGGTTTTACGGCCCAGTCAACCCAATGGGGTCATGTCGAGCACGGTCAGTTTACCTAACCACACGTTTACTGGGCAGGCTTAGTCCTCTAAGCGGTTAACCAGTATTGTGCATATTCTTTCGCCAGAAACTGACAATTGCCCTTCTTGAATCAGCGGAAGGGAGAGAATGACCGTAGAAAATATTTCATGATCAATCTCCACGAAAGAATTTTGCCGACCACGGCGGGGGTTGAACCCGCGACCTCCTGGTCTCCAGTCGGACGGCGCATCCAACTGAGCCACCGAGGCCGGCGTGAGTGTGCATATATCACATACGAATTCGTAACATATGTAACAATTGTACGCATACGTAACAGTTACATACAGTCTCAACACAAGGACGGAGTAAACATGACTCTAATAGATGTGCCTGAAACATGTGCGCTCGCTATCAACGATATGCCTAGTGTTGGTAGGCCTATATGGCGGCTGACGGAGGGTAAACACGCCAACCCACACATAGGCGAGGCGACCAAGAAGACGATCGTCCCAGCAGCTGATGGTGTGCCCAGTGGTGTGACATCCAAGATGGCGGAGACCAAGATGGTGGCTCCCACGCCAGATACCAAGACGGCGGATGATGCGCTCAACGTGGCTATATTCACCACACCGACAGGACCTACCGACGGGACTCAGCACCTCCATTGCCGAGGATACTACGACTGACCACTCTCCGGAAGGGGAGTGGAAGGAAGTGGTATCTAAGAAGAATAAAAAGAAGACCGGCAGGAATTCACCACCACGATCAAAGAAAGAATGACCTATGGTTCAGCAACAGCGGATTCCGCCTAAGAAGGTCCAGCGGATCCAGTCCCCTCTACAAGACCTTAGCAGGGAGGAGAGAAGAGGAGTAGGAGCTACCAAGGAGTACCCACTTCACGAGAAATATGATCTCGATGAATGGTGACAGACAAGCTTGAACACCGGGATTGCCAATACGTAATCATCAGGGCCTACTGACAGTAACGGGAAGAAGAAAATATCAACGTGGACCTACCAGCGTATTTCATCTATTTTATCAATGATGAGCCAACAAGGTTCTTCGCCAAAGGACCCACTTCGAAGTCCTACTACAAGGAACACTGCGAAGATATCGAAAGACGCTTGTCATGTGGGAACAGCGTCTACTGGTACGACATGTTGGATCGATCCAGCAAGGGCTCTGACCGGACAGCTCCACAGATCCAGAAGATCTCTCCTTCCTGCCCATGATGCTGCCTTCCGGACAAAAAGGTTATTCCTTTACGAACCCTTCCAGCGTATTTCGTATGGTGGCATGACTGAGCAAGTGTGAGATTATATTGTGCATTGGTAATACACACGTTTTGAAGCTCTTTTCTTTTGACCGAACGTCTAAATTCTGAAGCTTACAGACCTTGACCTTTATGCATATGTTCCGATCAGGTGAGGTAGTACGCGCATGAATTATGCGTGGACACTGTTTCAAGCCAGATTTATCTGGCGCTGCCTCTATGTGCCTAAGGTGCCTGACAGCGTTAAAAATCTGACTGATGATGATGATGACGTAACAGTTACATATGTGTATGAGTGTCACATGTCGAATTTAACAAGTGTGCAAACAATACGAAATCATCACAGTTTATAAAATTGCAAAAAAAAAAAAAAAAAAATCGATACAGTTGGATTGTGTAGACCGGACGTGGCGACTGATCAGGATCTACACTGTTTGTCACTCGTTTTGTCCCATATCACTCTAAATAGTGTAAAGCCTGATCAGATGTTATAATAGCAATGACAGCTAATCTGGGTTTACACTGCTCTCATGTTACTAATGCTGTTTTTTTGTTGTTGTTTTTTTGTTTTTTGTTTGTTTGTTTTTGTTTGTTTGTTTGTTTTTGTTGTTGTTTTTGTTTTTGTTTGTTTGTTGTTGTTGTTTTTTTGTTTTGTTTGTTTGTTTGTTTATTTGTTGTTGTTTTTTTGTTTTGTTTTGTTTTTTTTCATGACACGGCTCATATACGAGCGTATGTACGGTTATAGCAGATTTCCATTGTCAGAACAAAAGATACTGTCGTTTAAAGTGTACCAGTAACAACATTCACACCAAACACGGACACTGATCCTTAAATGCTTCAGCTACGATTAGCATGAAGGTCCTATTTCATCCTTGTAAAAATGATTTTTGTAACTAGAAGTTTCAGTTATAGGCTATTAGCAACATAGACATAGACTTTTTCTACCTGGGAAACCATGCATATCAAGTGGTGGCAACATTTTTGCATACATACTTAATAAATATCTACAGCTTAATATCTATGCTAATTTACAGGTAACAAAAACAATTAAAAGTTTGTATAATAAAACACGTTACATATTACATTAAACATACAAGTTTGTTCAACATATATAGATGCATAAACATTAGTTTTGTAAGTAGGGCCATGTGTCAAATAAAACATGCATATTAAAAAACAAATCGGTCACAGTAATCGACCAGTTCCCGAAATAGTGACCTCTACTTCATGTAATGAACAGGTGCTACGTGTATGTATGGTTCGTACATATCATACGAACGCTTCACACTGACCTATCCATATGTTACGTATTTGTACAGTTGTACGCAATTGCAAACGTAACATTGTCATGTGTTATATAGTGATATCCATAATTAGAGTTAGTGATATTAATAAATGGACTGAATTAGTATATCCATAATTCGAATTAGTGATATCCATAAATCGAATTAGTGATATCAATAATTTGAATTAGTGATATCCATAAAGCATTTAGATTATTGGATATATTATGCGTACAGTTTGTACGGAAACGTAACATCGCCATGTGTTATTTAGTGATATCCATAATTCGAGTTAGTGATATTAATAAATGGGCTGAATTAGTGATATCCATAAATCGAATTAGTGATATCTATAATTCGAATTAGTGATCCATAATACGATTTATATCACTAATTCGAATTATGGATATCCATAAATAATTATGGATATCAGTAATTCGAATTATGGATATCACTAATTCGAATTATGGATGTCCATAAATAATTATGAATATCTATAAAGAGGGAATAAATAGCAAAACGGCGTCCCGTATGATTTTCTTTTGCCCCGGCTTAGTCTTACATTGTTTCATCTTGGTTTTGTGATTATTTGTGTTGTACTGTGATGCTCACTAATAAGGAAGAGGACCAACAAGGACCGAACATATAATTGTAAATTCGAGCTGCAGCAGAACTAAAGGCGAGGTTTCAATCAAGTAAAACCAGTTTAAGCCTCCACCGACTCACCTCCACCCCACCTCCCTCCCCAGTATGTTTTCTGCTGCTGACCGCTCAAAGGTGATTCCTCTGTTGCATTTCTTCTTAGTTTGTATGTTAATTATTGCAACAGAGTTTTATTATTGTGTGAGTCCTCATCAACAGAGTTTTGTTATTGTGTGAGTCCTCATCTCTTCTTCTTTCGCTGCCATAGAAAGGCTGGGCTTCGTGATTGTGCCATATTCTGGGTAACTGTCATAGTTTTGGTTTCCAACCACAGAATTCGAGAAATGAATCCAGACCAAAGAAATAAGATGCTGCGCAAACCACTGAACACGTCGTACTTTGAACACTGTGAGGACGTACGCAAGCAAATCCAAGATGGCATTGGCTAACCTTGGTAAGAAGAGAGAGAGAGAGAGAGAGAGAGAGAGAGAGAGAGAGAGAGAGAGAGAGAGAGAGAGAGAGAGAACGGAATTTCAAATGATACGATCATATCTCACTATGTCTCTTCCGCTGATTCAAGAAGGGTAATTGTCAGTTTCTGACAAAAGAATGAGCAAAAGTACTGGTTAACAGCTTAGAGGGCTAAGCTTACTCAGGAAAAAAAGTGTGGCTAGGTAAACTGACGGCGCTCGACATGACCCCAGTAGTTTGACTGGGCCGTAAAACCTCAACACAAACAAACACATCTCACTATCCTATGGCATGGAAAGAAAAAAAAATCTGCAAGTTACAGAAGAAAAATGAAAAGAGGCAGACAGAAGAAAGATGGAAAGATAACACAGATCTATGAACTTCGCCAGCTCACAAAAGTTAGTTTAAGACAGATCAAACTGGAGAGAAAAAATCTCGAAGTTATCATCGGAGCCCCAATGACAGACGAGTTAAAGAGTTAAAGGACTGAAGTGAAATGAATGTTTCTTTCATTTTTTGTGCAGTATACATATTACTTTTCAGCCGCTCTACAGTCTAAGAGTAGTTACGTAACTGACGCACAATGCACGAAAATGGCCCTTATGTAGTTTGCGGACAACGCAGGCCCTGATCAGCCTGCGCATATGCGCAGGCTGATCTAGGCCTTCGTTGTCCGCTTACAGAATCAATGGATACTGTAGTATATGTCGACGGACACATCTGGGCCTTAGCTGTTCACATATGACATAAGATAATCTGGACATGTGCATGTCGCGTGTAGTCGGAGGTACGTTTTTCCTTGACGCGGATCTGATCATATGATCCCCAATGTCAGCAAACATACCGTCGAAATGTAAGTGCAGCGAAGATTCACATCAGCATGCGCATTCGCGCAGTCTGATCAGGATCTTCACTGGGCGCATTTTGGATAGCTAACGAGGGAAAGTTTCTTTATGCAAACAACGAAGACGTGCGCGGGCTAATTTCAGTCTTCGCTGAGTGCACATGTCCGAAGGTACGCTTTCTGATGTTGGGGCTCATATTCCGCCCGCATGTGAGACCCTCGAATGAATCGAAGAAAAAACAAGCGGTATCGTCGGAAACGAGCCAATATTTAGCCTGGCATATTCCCACATATTGTGCTAGGATTACCGTAGGTAGGAGATAAATTACATTAAAGCCCAAGAGGACCCTACTATGGTGAACTTTAAATTGGAGCCTGTCTATCTCCCAGATTAATATTATTTGGTGTCTCATCGTCTTTCACGGAGTAAAGATTTGATATAGGGCATGCCAATGAAATTCAAAGGCAATGTATGTAATAAGTCTGCAGCATATAGTTTATTAGATTTAAACAAGTGTGGATCAAAATATTGTGCGACAATTGTATTAGAATTCCTGCATGCAGGTCACAAAAGCCAGACGCAGCTATTTAACGCACAAAAAGTTCCTGAAATTGCTTAAGTTTTCAAACTGGCTTTAAGCGTCTCTAAAAGCCTTCTGAAGCTACAAAAGTCGAAACGAAATTATCAGATTCGTAAGTCCACAGACAAATTAAATTTTCATATGAGTAAATACATTTGCAATACGGTTGGTAGCAGTGTCAATCTAAATAATTTATGCCTTATCAGATGGACCACAACGTGAGAAAATGGTTATTTTCGCATATGCGGACAAAGAAGGCCCAGATAAGCCTGCGCATATGCGTAGGCTTATCAGGGCCTTCGTTGTCCGCTTACAAAATCACCGCTTTCTATAAATATATTGATGAAAAGAGAAGACCCTGTTGAGATTGAGCGGAATGCAAACGCTGATTCGAGTCTTCACTGAAAACATATGCTATATGGTACATTTTCTCATGTTGAGACTGAGATGTCTTGTCGCTGTATCTTGTATATATCCATTGTCCTTGGCTTCAGGTTTGATACGTCATTCGAGTCGTATCATCAGAAAGCCTAATTACGGGCACGTGCGAACTGTCCATGCCTAGAGCAGCTGCGCAAGGGCGTGAGCAGTTAGTCCTTGTATCCCGTATACTAATAATGTACTGCGCATGTCTGACCGGACGGACCATGCACTTGCGCATTCTTTTCTGAGCATGCGCACTTCGAACATTGAGCCTGCTTTAATGTTTCGCCATGATGCGACTAAATCTATTTCATGCACAACAGTGGGTAACAGAATTATGGAAATCGATGCAACATGCTTACAACCAACACTATTTTCACGAGATTTAGAAACAGGATAGTCAAATTGAGGAAATGTAATTCAGTATCAATGGCTTTAACTCTAAGCACTCTCGCGGTAATTTCAGCAGAAGACATACTGATAATGTTTTATTCTTATTTATCCGATGGTGTTTGACAGTTCATGCAAACTGTCTCCCTAGGAGAGAATTTGTACGAACGTCAACCCCTATTTTCTGGTAAATAAGAAAAATATTTCATAATGTCGTTCGCTAAAATTTTTTGCCCAATATGCTCTGACCACGTGGCTATAGATATAATAAAAAATAAATAAGCAATGCTTATTAGATACCCCCTCCCCACCCACCCCCGCACAGTAATGACCCAGTAAAGAAAACTGACTTTCTTCTGCTAAAATTTGAGTTTCAAAGTGCCGGTGTGACATTGAATCAAGAGATAGTGTGCAGAATTTGAGTTTCTAAATGCCTGTGTGACCTCGAAAATGAGGCCAAGGTCATCAAAACCTAATCACTTCCCCCATTTTATTGAAGTATCCGTGCTAGTGTGGTCAAATTCTATCTATTGAAACATGAGATATAGAGTGACCTTGAAAATGAGGTAAGGATCACCAAAATCTAATCACTTCTTTCCTATGTCCTAATGATGTATAAGTGCTAATTTGGTAAAATCCCAGTCATTGGTTCAAGATATAGTGTACACACTAGCTTTTTCTATCAAAATTTGAGTCTCAAAGTGCCAGGGTGACCTGGAAATGGAGGTCAAAATCACCAAAATCTAATCACTTCTTTTCCCCATCCAAATAAAATATCTGTGCTGGTTTGGTCAAATTCGATCTAAGAATTCATGAGATAGAGTGCAAACAAGGCTCACTTTAGAGTATTTATAATGTAGTGACATTGAAAAAAAGGTCAAGGTCACCAAAATCTAATCACTTCTTTCCCCCATCCTAATGTTGTATCTGTGCTAGTTTGGTCAAATTTCAGCTATTTTTTTAAAGAGATAGTATGCACACAAGCTTTTCACTCCATTAAGAAATTATACAAAGGGCAATAACTGTAAGAGAATTGGCCCCTAGCCCTTACTTTTTCTTATGTGGGTACACCGTACTGATATCAATGTGTCTGCTGAAATTAATGAATATTCATCGCTGCGTTTTCAATATATTAGGGAAAAACCAAAGTCACGGACGGACAGATGGACGCACGGATGGACGGACACCATGAAAACAGTATACCCCACCACAAAATAAGTTTTCGCGGGAGGGTGGGGGGGGGGGGCGGGGGTGGGGAGGCGGTGAAGTGGTGTATTATAATAATCACGTGACTTCGTAAATTATTAGATTATAGTTGGCACCTTCAACACAAAGTAACAGACTAAAAAAAGACAATTAAATGGACTAAAAGCAAATGGAACTTAAAAGGCCGTCTATTCAATAGCTAAACATTGCAGTAAAAGTTATTTGTTTATACCATGGGAAACATACATGATACTTAATACCACTGTCTATCAAATAGTACCATCTTAGCCTATTTATATTCAACATTTACTCTCTTCTCGTTGGAGAGGGAGGGGAGCTTTTCTTAAAGAATATCATTTGCTCCCTCTGGAGCTCTTTTGCTTGCAACACTACCTCCATTTGTAAACCGTGTCAAGCATGGACCAGGAGGCGTAAGCAGTGTTACATTAACGTTCATGAACCCAATATAACAGCTACAGTTGACTCTCGCTATTTCGAACTCGCTTATCTCGAATAACCGCTTATCTTGAAGTGAAAAACTGGTCCCTGCCTAAACATGAAAATCTAACAACAGATAAAAATATTGTGGAAAAGAGGGGAGCAATTTCTCCTTTTTTCCACAATATTTTCAATATATCTCTCACTTCAAGAATCCAATTCATATATATTTATTAAATGTGGTTGATCGAATTATTTTTTCCTGGACTCTGCAAATCTGTTATGTCGAGGTATGGATATCCCGAAGTATTTCAGAGAGTCCCTTGGAATTCGAGATAACGAGAGTCGACTGTGTTTTCGTTCATTTGATGTGGGTTTCCTTCTAAATGATTCCGCTTTTCAGAATTTATTCAGATACTAAGTAGACAACATAACGATGTTTCACTTTGCAAAATGGAGGCAGAATCTTTCGGGAGTGTCCATGCCTAAAGTAAATTCGAGCAGGTTTTCTGAGATTGATCTCGATGCCTCTTAGAGCATAAAGCAATGCTAAAGGAACATTCCGCTTTTCGGAGTGGGTACTGGCACTTCAAGAAACAACTTTGAGGACGATACTTCCCTAGTATTTGAAACCTTTCAAACACGAGCACTTCACTTACAGGGCAAATCCCAGAGGGAGCGAATGTTTTCCTTTTCTAGTGCCTCAAATGAGAAGGGAGGCGACTATTTCCATGCCAGAATTATTTCCATGGAGATGATAAATTTATGCAGTTTACTTAAAATACAGATATGTTAACAGGCATAAATGTTGTTTTCCAAAGGTAAGAATTAATTAATTTGGGAACAGAAAATATTACTGTCCGAGGTCACCTTCCGTAGAAAACCAGAGCAAAGGGAAACTTGAATAACGCGTCATTACAAATGCCGGCTTAATTAACGATATTTCCATAAATGTAATGAAACGAGATGCCTTGAATAAATCTACATTCTTGAAGCACCTTTATTGAAGAAATTTGAATGATGATATATGAGCCGGGGCACTACTCTTGAACTGTTAGGAATACTGTGATAATTTTTTGCACACAGACTGATACATTAGATCTAGCCAATGAGCTTGCCAAATGTCATTTTTCATTGTTCGAGGCCACACCGATACAAAAACATGTAAAAAATATGAAAATGACTGTAAGTCTTGTGACCTATGTGATATTTTATACAATATTTTATAGATATTAATACTGAAAAGATCTAGCCAAAGGAATTTGCAAATGCCATTTTTCTTTGACCGAGGCAAAGCTGAGGTCAACATTCTTTCTGTAGTCAATTAGTGAACATGGTCGTAACTCTTGAAGCCTTAGGAATATCGCACGACCCGCAGAAAAGTCGACCGACCGAAAGGTCGACTTTCAAAGAACGCCATATATTCAACAGGTTGGCATACAGGTTAATACCGACAAGATCAAGCTATTGGGCTTGCCAAATGTCACTTTACGGTGCCCGAGGTTAAGCTGAGGCACAGACAAGTCTGAGGTGGATGTGCACCATAGCAATAGTTGATTAATCGGTTTATTTGTACTCTGTGACACAAAAAAAGAAAGTTGAACGGTTTATGTCAAATTGAACGTTCGTGGCATTTGATATGAGAACATAGAAATATTATTCAGGGTCTTTGTGACCAATGTGTCAGTTTTGTTACATGACATCGCATACTTATCATTTTAATAGGTGAGTATTTAGAAAACGGAGCTTATCCTACACAACCAAATCAGCCTGCTTGTCCTGGCAGTATGTCGTGCTCTATTCTGCTAAAGAAATAGTTTTAGCCACTTCTGCGTACTGCTCTGTGTGTCCGGCCAGAAAAAAAAAACTGAAGCTAAGCATCTTTAGGGGAATAAATACACTTTCAAGCGTGGTAACCCCCTCAAAACTGATTGTCTCCGTTTGAAAAATGGTTCAATTTTAGCTAAAAGGAAAGAATTTACTCCAAGTGGAGCAAATTATTTCCTTTCAGTATAGACCCCTTTCAGAAGGGATACAAAGGAATACAGTGGTCAGGAGAGCAAACAGGAATGCACACTATTGTTTCCCTTGGTGCAAATGGCGAAACAACTGCAATGTCTATCCAGTGTCCTTAATCAGGATAGGGTGATTGCGGTTTCTTCTCAGTGCAACTTCAGCCTTCGTAGGTCATAGAGGGCTACTGTGTTTTGTAGAATTCGATAGTCTGCCGTACGGATACATTGCATTATACATAGTTTTTCTCAATACATGTGATCATAAGTACAATGTTTTGGGTAACAAAATTAAATATCACGGGGTAATCAGAGCTTCTAGCTCAAGGATGAGGGAGAATTACTCACAACTATTCTCCTTGGCCAAATTTATGCGCCTTTCTATTTCAAACTGCAAGTATTTTTTATTTTAATTTTCATATCTGCAAACACCTCACTATTATTGCAAATTCTGCTGATATAAGGTAAAGGATATTTAAAAAATAGGCCCCGCCCAGCTTTTGGAGATTTTATGACTACTCAGTGTCGATTAAAATGTAGAAAACATATAAGAGATCGAAAAAAGTCTATGCATGGTAGATCTGCCTTTCGTACCATAGCGATACCGATACACTTGCCTTCCTTCTGAAAAGTGGTCTAAGAAGGAAACAAGTTGGCTTCTTTAAAAAGAATCCAATGAAAAGGTCTGCAGCTGTTTATTTGCTATGCGTGTGCTTAGCTGTCTCTATAAGTAGGAAATGGACTCTGACTGATGAACATGCAATTTTTTGATCGGGAACTCGGGTAACAATTGTCCTTCTTTGCGGAACTTTTAGTTTTGAATGCAGTTATATTTGTGCTATATAGCAGTGTAATTCAAGCAAAGAGGAGGCATACCCCATCCTGTGTTAATTAATGATGTGCCTGCACTATGATCCTTTAGCGGTCATAGTATATTCAAAGGTCATAGTCCATAGATATCTGTATCTGAATGAGATATAGACAATGATGTTTGCTGGACTCATTTTATAAAATATCATTTTTGTACCTGCATGATTGTCTGATAATAGTTTTGCACAGAAATCAGTCTGAACGTTTTCTACATGTACGCCAATGTGTGTCAAGATACAACAAATGCATCAAAGCAATTCAGGTATCTATTTTTCTTTTGTTTTGGTGGTTGTTGTTGTATTGAAACTGACATGAATGACTTTTTCAATGCAAAACTACACCAAGTAAACTTTCCATAGGATGAACATGATGAAACCTGCCATGGATATTGTCAGATTGCATCATAAACTAAGTAAAGTTTCTGTAGGATGAACAGATTTCATGATAAGCTAAGTACACTTCCCAGAGAATAAACAGATTGCATGATAAACTTAGTAAACTGTTGTAGGAAGAAAAGATTGCATGATAAACTAAGTAAACTTTTGTAGGATGAACAGACTGCATGATAAACTTAGTAAACTTCTGTAGAATTACATGATAAACATAGTAAACTTTCTGTAGAATGAGCAGATTCCATGATAAACTTAGTAAATCTGTAGGGTGAACAGATTGCATGATAAACTAAGTAAACTTTCCGTAGGATGAACACGATGAAACCTGCCATCGATATTATCAGACTGCATGATAAACGTGATAAAAACATGGTAACAGAAAAAACAATCACAACACATTCTAATGATCCTATTGGAACTCCCAATGTTTTGGTGCCTACATGTTTTTTTTTTTTATACCTGTTGTGTGCTTTCCTTCATTCCTAATGGTAGTACAGTGAAGTTAGCAGGTTTCAAGTTCTTGGGAAGAATATATGAGAAATATGCATTGTGAAGAAACCTTTATTTCTGTTTTAAATCTAAGAAATGAAAACAGAGGTGCAGGCAAGGTTTTGAAGATAATTCCAGATATTTTTTCTTATTTCTCAATGAAAATGTGAGCAATCATTAGAACTATCTAGGCAAGAGCAGAGACAGTTCTAATGAGGGCTCACAACGTATGTTTTATGGAGAGATACGGAAATTATCTAAAATATATCACTGTTACCTCTGCTCAAAACATGCTGTCAATGGCTCACCTTAAAAATAGTGCATATGAAATATGATCGAAACTAAACCACTGGTCTCTTGTTTAAAAGTCTGACTGAAGATGAGGATGACAGCAACAGAAGCTGCCATCCTATAAGATTTCTTAAAGCCTTAAGGTCTGGTTAGCTAAAACAAGAGTTGTCAGCAGACAATGGAGCACCCCTTCTCATGGGTACAAGGTATAATAACATTTTAGTGGAATCATGAAATATAGGTTTCAGTAATCTGCAAAAAGTATGAGGTCATTAACAGTGTCAGTCTAAATATTTATGACAAGTATGATACTTTCTATTTGATACAGTCAGTGATACAAAGCAAAATCAGTGGACCATGAAATATAGGTAACAGTGAACTGAAATATATGAGGTCATTTGCTGAACAAGTATCTCAAGTATGATGCTTATCTATAAGATAGAGTTAGAGATATGAGGCAAAATCACTGGACCATGAAATATCCCATGTAAAATTTATGGCCAAATTTTCTAAAACTCAAGGGCACGTAACTCCAGATTCAGCTGAAAATCGAACTTGATCAAGATATTATACCTGTCCTCGTTATCTGCAAGACTGAAGACGATCTGAAAATAATTGAAGCTGCTAGAGTGATGACAAGATTTTTCCCATGTTAAGTCAATGGAAGCTATATGTTGCCATGGCAACCAGAGTTCCAATCTGATCGGCCCAAAAACATTATGCTGCCTTTCCCCCTGCCAAATGATGCTTCATATGAAACTCAATCAAGATCGGCCGACTAGCTGCAGAGATATACTTCGTTGAAAGTGTGGACGACGGACGATGACGGACACCGGATCATGCCATACTAATACCTCACCCAGCCTTCGGCTCAGGTGAGCTAAAATGAGTAGAGCATAACCTCAATAAAATATGATCATCTTCAATTCATGGAAACAATAACTGTTAAGTTTCATCAAACTCTCTTGAGAAATGTGGGCGAGAACTTCAGCTGATGAAATGGCTAAATCTGAAAAAGGGCAATAACTCTAATAAAAAGCAGTCGAGCATAACCTCCATATAATATGATCCTCTTCAGATCTTAGAGCAACAACTGAAAGGTTTCATTCAAATGCACTGAAAACTGCAAGAGGAGTTGCACAGACAAGACCTCATGTTGAAAAACTGACAAAGGGTAAATTGGGTAAAATGCAGTCCAGCAAGCCCTCAATAAAATATGATCATCTTCAGGTCATGGGAACAATAACTGGAAAGTTTCATTAAAATCCGGACTTGTAAGTAAATAATTTTATCAACGTAAAAACTATTTATCGGAAATACAGAAGTAAGCTCATTATGATTATTTTTTTTTCTGCAGGTAAAATAAAATAAACAAAAAATTGGGCGAAATTTAACTCGAATTATTATAAAAAGAAATTCGTGCGAATTTATTTTCTAGCTAAAAAGAAGTTTTGAATAACAAATATATGTTAGTAAGTAATTTTACTAATGCCAATTGTTTATTCCAAACACAGAATAAGCTCATTTATGACTGACCGATTTATGCGCAGCCTATGTTTTCGCTCAAACATTTCGATAATCCTGGTTTTAATAAGATCCTAGACTGGGACACCACTTGAGGACAATTTCATAAACAGCAGGCCGTTTTTAGGTATAGGATATTGAGCAACCAGACCAAAATCCCCAGCTATACGAGTGAACACTGTGGAAAAGGTCTGAGGACCTTTTCCAATAAGTTACCCCCTTTTAGGGTAGACTCCTTTTAAGAAGGGGCTTTGTGTGCTGGAGAGTAAACAGGAAGGTTATCTCCCTTGTAAAATCGCAGAAAATCTAGCAAGTGTATTCAGCCCCCTTAAATATAATGAGATGGTAATTTCAGGACATTGGACACCTTTAGGTATTACCAGTGTCAAGATGTTTCTATGACAGTATAGCTGTTACATGTGCTTTGCTATTTAAAATGTGACAAGTTAACACCGGATGTAATGTACAGTCAGTGGGCATGGCTTGTCCCGATTTAAATCAAGGTATTTCATTGTATCCTAGAATAATGCCTAGGCTGAAATTAACAAGGCTACAGTAGACAAAAATATACCAAAGTATGCAAACTCAAAGCAATAAATATAATTTCAAGAGGTCTGTTAACCAGCTTGATTTGAAAAAGAGAAATACAAAACAAAAACAGAAAAATAAAATAAAATAAAAAAAAATAAAAAAAAAAAAAAATAATGTGATCGGAAATCTTATTTTTTTTAAAGAAATTATGCTTACTTTAAATAGTGAAAGCCCCATTACTTAAAGGGTTAAAATTATCAAAATTATTTGTATATTGTGTGTGTGTGTGTGTGTGTGTGTGTGTGTTTCTTTAATGTATAAAATTGTTCGTGAACTTTACGTCTTTGAAGTAATGTGCAGAATTTCTGTAGAAAATGTAAAAATGCATTGGATTGAACAGCAACGTCACAAAGTGGCAAATAAGTAGGCCTCAACGGAAGAAATGTATCTTCTGACATGTGCGCCCAACGAAGACTCAAATTAGCTTGCACACCCGCATAAAGAAAAACTGGCATCCTTGGCTGTCCAAATTATGCCCCGTGAAGATTCTGATCAAACTGTATGAAAGCACAGGCTGATCTGACTCTTTGCTTGGCGCACATGTCCGAATGACGTTTTCTGACGTCACGGCTCATTAATATGTCCATTGACTGTAAACGGTGCTTTACTTTTGTTGCGATGTATATAAACCCAATGACCTTCCTAGCAATGATACTCTAAGTAAGAAAATTTCCTTTAGGCCATATAGCATCAGCGAAAAGGCTTGAGGAGAAAAGTCTACTCTAAAAGGAAAGAATTTCCTCCCAGAGGGAGCAAATTCTTTCCTTTTAGAATAGACTCCTTTTCGAAAGGGAGCAAAAATAAAGTTGACAGAGTTGCCTCCCTTGAAAGTGTATCCAGCCGCCTTTAAACAGTAACCGAATATAGTATCGCACAACATATGCCCATATATAAATAATTCGCTTATGTTGAGGTCATTACGCAGTGGTAATTAATCTCCGTCATGAATCTGTTTTGGCTGACACAAGAATTCTTAATGTAATTTGTGACTCGCCGCAAGTTGAATATAAGGTAGAAGCCCGTGATGTAGAATAACGTCTCTAAAGGTTACTCAGTACCATTGGAAACAAAGCACACACATAGGAACGAAAATCGGTGTCTCGGTTTTATTGAAACTCTGCATATGACAGAAAGGTAGTTTTCATGGCTGCATACGTCTCTAAAGGTTACTCAGTACCATTGGAAACAAAGAACACACAAAGGAACGAAAATCCGTGTCTCGGTTTTATTAAAAATCTGCATATGACAGAAAGGTAGTTTTCATGACTGCATACGTCTCTAAAGGTTACTCAGTACCACTGGAAACAAAGCACACACATAGGAACGAAAATCGGTGTCTCTCGGTTTTATTGAAACTCTGCATATGACAGAAAGGTAGTTTTCATGGCTGCATACGCCCCCTAACACCGGTTTAAACAAACTTGACTTTCCAAGATACCAGGCCCCGAGGTCATAAAACTTTTTTCATGCTCAACTCAGCTGAGCATGAAATTTTCTCTGCTCATAAATATGAGAATGCAACAAATAGTTGGCAGTTTCATATTTATAAGCAGAGAAATTTTCATGCTCAGCTATGTTTAGCAAGAAAGAATTTGCAGTTGTTTAGATTTTTAGCAGGACAAATTTCATGCTCAGCTGAGTTGAGCATGATTAAAAGTTTTATAACGTTGGGACCAAAATGAGCTGAATGTTAAAACCGTCACACAGTCCTTAACACCCACTGCAGTGAAGCCAGCACACGACAAAACATACAATAAGATTTGTGCGATCAGCGAAGACTGATCAGAGTCTTCGCCGATCGTATGTGCCTACAATTCGCCGATCGTATGTGCCTACTACAGCCTCCAGGCTATCAAAAGAGGAGTGAAAGAGAATCTTTGCCATACTGGGTGGATGTACAAGCTGATCTAAGTATTTGCTGGTCACACAGGTCTTATTGTAGGTTTTATTGTGCGCTGGTTCAAATCGAAAAATGTTACCCTTGGAAATAAAAAAAGACATAAAAGAACAAAACTTTGAGTCCCGGTTTGATTGAGACTCTTCATATGGTAGCAATATAGTTTGCAGGGATACATAGCCCCGGCAACGGCTTAAGCTCAACTCGGTTTTCAAAGACATTATGAAAACACGCTTACTCAGACATATAGAAATTTTTACCTCCAAAAACTGAAAATTTTCGGATAAAAACTCTGATATTTTATACATAGATTGTGGATACTCATTAGAACCGCCTCATCGAGGCGGTTCTAACGAGTGCCCACAATCTATGTTTTTGAGCAGAAATAAGAGAAATAATGTATACCCATGTAAACCCCAGTTTTACTATATAAGACTGGGGTTTAAGGGGGTCAAAATTATATAGGCATGTTTTCGTGATGTACCAGAATGGGTTCATTAATCCCAAGGAAAATAAATGGAAAAAGCATAGAAAACTGTACGGTGAATTATGTGGAGACATTTTACGGCGGCCACACAGCACTTAACACCGGCTGCAGTGAAACCTAATAAAAAGGAATCCGTTGTACTCGATATAACAGGTTATTTTCTTATTTTTCTAACAAATTTCTATCTTTTACCTTGTAACTGTGAACCTTACATTTTTGTTAATTTCCCTGCGGTTCAACGAATGTAATAATAGCTACCAAACCTCCTTGAACACGAGACACAAGAACTAAAAAAAACTTTCGAAACCACAACATTATGTTTGTCGATTTAAAGCTCTACCGCAGTCTCTGGTTTTCTTTTGACAGGTGGTTATACAAAAACATGTTTGAGTTGCATATCTGCACATCTCGTAAGGCGAATTGTTACATTTTTAGGGAAGGTAACTCTGTCTAAATTGTTTGTCCCCCTTTTGAAAAGGGATCTAATCTAAAAGGAAGGAATTTGCTCCCAATTGGAGCAAACTCTTGCCTTATAGATAAGACCCTTTTTCAGAAGGGGCTTGATGTGCAGGAAAGCAAACGGGAAGTCACAAAGTTTTCTCCCTTGTGTGGAAAATCTATCAACTATAGCTTGCCTCGATAAAGGATGAAACACAAAGTCCCTTCTGAAAAAAAGATCTACTTTTAAAGGAAAGAATTCTTTCCTTTTAGAATGGATCTATGAAAAGGGATGAAAAAGCGATCCGGATAAAGTGAGAACAGACTCAGACCAGCGAAAACCTGGCCTGTATTTGCTGTTCGCATATAATAATGTATGATTAGTTTTCCCAAAGCATTCCCCATTTAATTGTTTCACCAGTCAATGTGAAAGACACTCCATCTTGCTTTCTTCTATTAATCATCAATAAGGTAGGTAAATCCCCGAAGATGTTGAAATAACGACGTGCAGTATGTCACCATGTTGGCGCGAGTTCAGCGTCACTGGGAATCATTTCCACAAGTAATTCACAGCAAGAATGTCGCTTTTTACAGTCTTTGAGAACGCAAAAGTTTTCTAAGACATGCATTCAATGAAAACCTCTGTTAACTAGAAAACGGGACTTTATACTTCTTAGGCTCGTCGATACAATCTGGAAATGTCGACAGATCGACATTTTTTCCGGCACTTTCTGAAAATTAATTTCGGCAACTCTGTTGTTTTTTTTTTTTTTTTGTTTTTTTTTTTTTTTTTTTTTTTGTTTTGTTTTGTTTTCACCTTAGTTACAGCGCATTACAACATTTCAAAGAAACAATATGACGTGTTTTTTTTATTGTTTTTAATAAAAAAAAAGCTATTTACATGCGCACGCAAATACACTAGCAATAGCAGCAACAATTATATCAACATTAACCCATTTATGCCCAGTGGACTCTTCTATCTCAAGTCTTTGGACAGATCCATTTCCAATAGAAGGGATGTCTGGTTAGTTCTTTTTATTACCATGTTTTATAGAAATTCCTGTATTAAATGCAAACAGTGTAGACCTTGATCAGACGCTGGGTCTACACTGTTTGCCAGTGTCCCTTTTGTTGGACGCTAGGCATAAATGGGATAACAAACGTTTAAAATCTCTTAAACAGATAGGGAAATGTATATTAATTTTAGTATTTCCAAGATATGACACGAAGTTCTGGATATTTCAAAGTTATTCTAAAATCCCGGATACTCATCATACTGTCTGTCTTGTTATCACCCTCGTACCCCAGGATTCTACAAGCCATCAACGTACAGCCTGCATGGATGCGCAGGCTGATCTGAATCTGTGCTGTTTTCACAAATAAGATTAATAGAATCTAAAAGAAATGAACCTTGAGAGTAACTATGAACACACTCATAGAACTGAAGATAGCTGACGTGTTAAGTTTTGTGGTCATTCTGGGCTAGACTAGCTAGTTTAGTACCCAATAATATAATGATAATTACAGTCGACTCTCGTTATCTCAAACTCCAAGAGACCAGAGTTTCTGGTTTGAGATATCAATTGCTTGAGATAACAGTAGTTTGAGACAAAAGGAGTTGAAATGCAAGGAACATATAAACATATAAACTAAATATCTACGTCATTTTATTTACTTTCACTTAATCAGTAGTTTGAGGTATCAGTGTTTGACATAATGAGAGTCGAATGTATTATTAATTTTAATACCATTAAACTCCTGCTGCGGAAGTGTGTCCATGTCCTTAAAAAAGCTCACTCAAAGACACCAGTTTTTAATTTCAGTGCAATTTACAATTACATGGGAAACTATTACGTGCACATAACAAACTAACGATCCCTTGCGTGTATCAACGAGGTAGGAGTATTTTCTAACTTAATTTTCCCAATCATTTTCTACTGGCTAATTCAAAGCAGTTTAACATTTAAAGTGCTATTCACAACCGCAGCAGACGAAATTTTGTTTATTTATTTATTTATTATTTTTCAGGGGAAGAAAGACTTATCATTTCATGTGCATCGTCTGCTAGCAGACATGAAACGCCAAGTCTTATAATATTTCTCTGGAAAATAATAAATAAAAAAATAGAATGTCTGCTGTATTTTTGTTGAGCGCTTTTAGGGTTAATACAGTTAACTCGGTACAATATCGGGATTTTCAATAAAAGATGGCTTCGAACGGCAGGTGCGCTGCGGAAATACATCTAAATTGTTAATACATGTGTAATAATTGATCAGCAACTAACACGTTCCTTAATTGCTCTGCAAAAAAAAAAAAAAAAAACGTTTTAGCATCCTACCACCGATAGGAACCTTAGCGCATGCGCGAACAGCGATGACCTAGATCATCCCCAGTAGCCGTGCTCATTGCATAGGATGGTAGAATCTGCTGTATGCTTTAATGTCTTCCCAAGACACTAATTCGACAGCACGGATGCGCAGGTCGGGCAGTCGCTGTTCGCATTCTCGCATGGCTCCTTTGATGCCTTTCTGTGCTCTGAACAGCCAAAGGGCGAAGACAGGAAAAAAGATGTATTGCAAATGCCATGTGCGAACAGTGAAGACCCAGACCAGCCTGTGCGCATGCGCACAGTCTGGTCGGCCTTCCCTATTCGCCGACAAAATGTTTGGAACTTATAGCATTTGTGTATAAACAACAATTATCCTGGCCTGACCGCACAAGTTCATGGACGTCATAAGGGACCTTTAGCTGAGGAGCGTCCGAGTGAAAAAAAAACAAACAAAAAAAACAACAAAAAAACAGATAAACAGCTTCAATATTCACCCTTTCACCATTCTCTGGAAAATTCAGCAGACGACAAACTGGTGATAATTTTTTTAATAATTTCCTCAGAAAATAAGGTTTTGAAATTTTATGAAAATTGTCCCCTTCCATGAAATGGCAAACCTGTTTTTCTTTGAATAATAAGGAAATTGTTTGGTGAAGAAATTTTCACAGCACGCTAAGCTTTAAACAGAATGCGAAACAAGACCAGCACATAGGACAGGTCTAGGATTGAATAAGAGACAATATATAATGATTTACTGCTTATGTAAGCCATCCTAGGGATTGACACGGGGTTTCCCTGACAATGTCTCGTATTTTTCTTTTTATTTCAGCCGCGCCAAGCAAAAATGGGCCTGCGCGGACAGCGAAGGCCCTGATCAGACTGCGCATCCATGCCGTCTGATCAGGACATTTGCTGTCCGCTGCCAGAATCATTGGATACTATTAAATGTATCAATGTAGATCAATGTATCAATCCCGGTTAATACCCGGATGAGACCTTACGCCTGCACAGGATGACGTGAATCCGCACATTTTGCGCATGCTAAAGGCGCTTTTTCACGTGATGTGACCCATTTGAGGAAACTTGCATTGAATTGATTTGAGGCTCAGTAACAGATGCAACATATTCTTAGGGACGGGTTTTTCCCATTTTTTTCTGATGTGTGGTCAGATATTGATTTCATTGACTTCGTCTTGGATTCAACAGAAGTTAATTATGATTCGGATACGAAGGGATGGACACAGTGACGTTGATATTTCCGATATTTTCTTTCAAAGCATCTCCTTTATAAATTCATTGTTATTGTCTTTTATTTGAGAGACTTGAAGTTGGTCAGTTATTGATTTTATTGAAACGGTCCGGTATTCAATATGTGAGTCTGTAATTACCAGATCAGTAAGGATGTACCCTCGCCCCCACCCTACCCCCACCCCACACAGGGGTTTCGGAAAAGATATCACGGTCATTTATTTTCATGGAATAAGACAACATTCACAAATATTTAGGATTTCTCTTAATTTTAAGTAACAAGGGAATTTTGGAAAAAAATAAATGTGCAAACAAGGGAACATAGCCCGGCCATTATTCTTAGGGAACATGAACCCCTGGGAGGATCTCAAGGATAGATACAGTCTTTTTCCGATTTATTATCCAATTTTATTTGAAGAAATTTTATCAAATATGGATTTCAGTGAACTGGCATGGGTTTCTGTATGAGGCATATGATGTTCTCAAGTATCAGTTCAAAGTTGGCTTCTCAGTGTTGAAATTGGCCAGAGAGTTCAGATGATAATTTCTCAGTGTTTCGATTCAACCTTTAGCAATCTGTGGGCAAATTCAGCACACGACAACTTATTGATACCTTTACTTTATTATTCCTCCCCCCCCCCCCACCACACACACACACACACACACACACACACACACACACACACACACATACACGTCATAACATTTAACATTTCATGACATGCACCCCTCAGAAAATAGGTTTTGACATTTCATGACATGTAAAACCGTATTATTTTTGTGGTTAAAATGTCTCCTGGTTTTTTTTTTTTTTTTTTTTGGTTTTTTTAATGTTGTTGAGCATTATATTTCTTGGCAACTGTGAAGACAGTGGCCGTAACTCCTCCTACTGATAAGGTACCTTTCTGCGTGCCAATGCCCAGTTACCATTTCCGCTGTTTTTGTTATTGTAATTTGGAGAATATTACGCAACGTAATATTTTCTGCGTTCATCTTGTATCATGGATCATTTCTATCGGGAGAAACGTACTAATTAGTACATATCAAATCCATTTGTTTAATCCATCAAAATGATTAAAACTTAGTTCGTTCGATTAAATGAACTAATTACCCTTAACCCATTATATAGTCTGAAGACCCCCAAAAGGGTGATTGGCAAACAGTGCAGACTCAGATCAGACGTCGCACAATGCGGCGTCTGATCAGGATCTTCACTCTTTGCAAATAGCTATTTTTTTTTCTCTAGGAAAATCGAACTCACATAGCCAAAACTGAAATTCGACTCTTCCAATATATAGGGTGGGGAGTCTATTCAGTCTAAAATGGGTAATAATGTGACTGGTGTTTGGAGTGCATGCATCGTTTAAATGCATCATCGTTGGCAGTAACTTTAGGGGCGGATTCAGAGGGGGTCCGCGGGGTTCAGTCGAACCTCCTTTGACTCAAAATTTCATTTTCATGAGAAATTTTGGACAAATTTAGAATACCGTATATACCGTAAATATTCACATCTTTTACTCTTTACCTGAAACTTCAACAAGTCAATTTTACTAGCCATGACTGCGTGTAAAATTGTGGGATGTGTGGCGTTTTGCGGCGTCTGGCCTAGGTCGACACTTTTTGTTCAGGCCTGTCTTTCTGAATATGTACGGCAATTTTATCAAATGGAATCCCCCAAGAAATCATCCTGGATTCACCCCGCATTCAAGTTGTTACTGAGACAAATATATATGAGCCGGGGCACAACATTTCTCACAACACCGCATGTGGGGACACCGAAGACTAAAATCAGCCTGCGCATCTGCGGAGTCTGATCAGTGTTTACGAAGGGCATCCTATGGATAGCCAAGGATACAGTTGTCCTCAGGCGGACAGCGAAGACTGACAGTCTGCAAGGATACGTGGGCTGATCATAGTCTTCGCTGAGCACACATGCAATCTTGTAGGAAATGCTGTGCTTCGGCTAATATATGAATAGAATAGAATATACATTTTTTTTTCTTTCATAAATGCCCGTGAGGATGTATGATGGCATAAGACCAGGTTAATGAACTTATAAAAAAATACATGTATTACCTGAAAACATGCTTAAAAAAAAAACAAAAAAAACATTGTAACATTGTGCATACAATTATGATGAGACCTACAGAAATATGGAAATCAACATTTCAGAACAGTAGGTAGTGACCAAAACCCGTCTGCACTACCTTGCCAAAATTATCTATCAGGAACCCAGTGAGACAGGGAGCGTGTAATGAACCCTGCAACCCTTCCTCTATATGCAAGACTCAGCTTGAACAGAAATGACCACAATGCACCGTTACAAATCCTATATATACGAACCAGCAACAATTATCTGGCACATAAGCCACATACAGCTCATTCCTTCTGTACATAAAATAATAACAGCAGTCCTGTTCAGTATGTGTTTGTTTGTTTGCTTGTTGTTTCTTTTCTTTTCTTTTTCCTCTACTTCTTCTTCTCCCAGCTAGCATTCTTAATAAATCTATAGCGGGCCGTTATCGGCCCGTCAGCTACCCTGACGGGCCGATAACGGCCCGCTATAGATTTATTAAGAATGCTTATGGGGCTTCTTCTTGAATCCTAAGCGGGTATTTTACAGATGTCGGTTTAAGAACTTAGACTGGCTGGCAAGTGATATGGCCTATCTACAAAAACATGTCATTATGTCCGCCCATGTACTTATAAAATTGTAGCGGACGGCAATCAAAATTAGAAGAAGTAGTAGTAGTAGTGATAGTAGTAGTCGTAGTAATAGCAATAGTCGTAGTAGTTGTCGTCGTCGTCGTAGTAGTAGTAGTAGTGGTAGTAGTGGTAGTAGAAGTAGTCGTAATAGTAGTTTTCGTCGTTTAGTAGTAGTAGTCGTAGTGGTAGAAGTGGTAGTAGAAAAAGTAGTAGTAGTGGTAGTAGTATAAGTAGTAGTAGTAACAGCAGTAGCAGTAGTCGTAGAAGTAGTAGTAGTCGTAGAAGTAGTAGTGATAGTGGCAGTAGTAGTAGTAGTAGTTGTATAAGTAGAAGTAGAAGTAAAAGTAGTATAGTTGTAGTTGTAGTGGTAGTAAAAGTAAACGTAGTAGTAGTGGTGGTAGTGGTGGTGGTAGTAGTGGTGGTAGTGGTAGTAGTAGTGGTGGTAGTAGTAGTAGTGGTGGTCCTAGTAGTGGTGGTGGTAGTAGTAGTGGTGGTAGTAGTAGTAATAGTGGTGGTGGTAGTAGTAGTAGTAGTTGGAAGTAGTTGTAATAGTAGTGGAAGGGGGTTGTAGTAGTAGTGGTGGTAGTGGTAATAGTGGTAGTATTAGTAGTAAAGATAGTAGTGGTAACAGTAGTAGTGGTGGTAGTAGTAGTAGTAGTAGCAGAAGTAGAGGTAGTAGTAGTGATGGTAGTGGTAGTAGTGGTAATCGTTTTAGTAGTAGTAGTAATAGTGGTGGTGGTAATGGTAGTAGTAGTAGTAGCAGTGGTGGTAGTGGTGGTGGTAGTAGTAGTAGTGGTAAGTAGTAGAAGTAGTAGAAGTGGTAGTGGAAGTAGTAGTAGTAGTAGTAGTAGTGGAAGTAGTAGTAGTAGAAGTAGTAGTGGTGGTAATGGCAGTAGTAGTGGTCGTAGTAGTAGTAGTAGTAAAAACCAACATTTTCCATGACAACAAGGCCTAGTTATTCTTAGCCTTACGAACACGTTTAGTCAACTTTGACATTTTATAGCAAACTTTGTTTTTGTTTTTTTGTTTTTTTTGTTTTGTTTTTTTTCAGAAACAAGGGTTATATACAGTTACCTCCCATTATCTCAAACACTGATACCTCAAACATCTGCTTAGGTCAAACCAAACAGACTGGACTATTAATTTAGTTATTATGTGTTCCTTTAATTTGAACTTTTATCACAAGCTACTGTTTTCTCAAACTCAAACCTCTGGTCCCTTAGACTTTGAGACATTGTGACGTTGTTACATTGAGTCTATTTTACGTGTATCAAAAATGTTCATACTTCACTATGTAACGTCAGGTTAATTTAACCCTTTAATCCCTACAGGCCAATAACCTTTGCAAGCAGTGCAGATCCAGATGAGACGGCTTATCACTGTTTGCCATTCTTGGTTTTTGACTGAATGTGTCCGAATTGAGACATGGATGGAACAGTCTATATTAAAAACTCGGCGGAGAAAGGGTTAATGGCTTCGTTAACCTAAAACGATTTCAACGGCTAGGTTCTAAAATATGCGTTGCGCTGGCATCGTTGATCTTTACTTTTTCTGTCAAGGTCAGTACGGTTACTCGCGTTTTTTTTTGTTTTTTTTTTTTTTGTTTTGTTTTGTGTGTGTGTGTGTGTGTTTGTGTGTGTTTGTGTGTGTGTGTGTGTGTGTGTGTGTGTGTTTTGTGTTTTTGTTTTGTTTTGTTTTGTTGTTGTTGTCGTCGTTGTTGTTTTTGATTCTTTCCAAAAGCATTATTAGTTGTATCGGTTGTCTGAAAATTTCCAACCTGGAACTAGGATTCGAATCTGCAGTCGTAAGCTTCTCAGTCAGGCACTCTAACATTTATGCGTTTTAATCGTTCAAAAGTGTTAATCTGTGTATGGCATACATTGTATCTTGAAATATTAGCAACAAGGCGTATTGTTTTTGTTGTAGCGTTCTTGATAACCCAGCAAACAAACAACGCTGTTTTGCCGTCACCGAGACGACAAACAACATTGTATAGTATGAGTAATTGAGTGGTTGTTCATTGAGAACTGAATATTGTCGGTATAGGAACCTGATATGCAGTATAGAGAAAATGGTAGATAAGCCTGAAGTATTCATGTTACCAATTACAAAAATAGGCTTTTATTTTATTCTTTCGGTGCCAAATTTCAGACAACATTGTCATCTGTTTTTTTTTGTTTTGTTTTTTTTTTTGTTTTTTTTTTTTAACAAACTATCCCTTGGAAAGAAATCTATATGTAAAGTTGAAAGACTGAATGTCAAACAGCGTAGATCCTGATGAGACGGCTCATCTGGATCTATGCTGTTTGCAAAAACCTATTGTTATCGCCTATGGTTGTGAAAGAGTTAATGCAGACATTTTACACAGGACTTTCTTCTTTTCTAGTTTTCTCAGTACCCAACGGGCACACAACGTTTAACAACGTGGTTCAACGTTGATTTAACGTTGTTTCAGCGTTGAGTGGTGTTGTAATGATTTTTCAAAGTTGTGTATCTGATAGGCAATTTGTTTAATTTGATATCAAACACCTCTGACGAGGCCTGTATTGCTTAGAATATGCAAGTAAGATGTAGTACTTAATATATTTGTGAAGACAAACAGTGAAGTAACTATCATAAGTATTCTAAAGACTCGATTAACTCGTTTTGAATAAAAACGAAACTTAAATGATTCTTAAAATACACCAGAGTGATAGGCATATGTTTTAATTTCAACCGCAAATATTCAAACGTTGCTTCTGCCTCCCTACGCGTCTTGCAAAATGAAGACAGATGTTTAATTAATATAACACGTGTCATGATTTTATTTGAAAACACATAAAATGTCGTTTGTGAGAAAAATATTTTATGTGAAAACACATGAAATATTTTATCGATTTTTTTTTTAATTCAAGGTACAATCGGAAATTTAGCCCATCTGCCAAAAACTGAGGAGGAGCCATAGTGATCGCTTTCTGTCCGTAGTCCGCCGTCCGTCCGTCGCACATCCATCTATGCGTATGTATACATCCGTTGCCGGAACCAAATGAAAAAAAGGTGTTCCTAATGAAGGAGCGGTTTTAATTTCTGGAGGTCTTATGACGTTTTAATATGATGCGCAACGGGGAAAATGTCCTTATGCCATATGCGAAAGGCAAAGGTCCAGATAAGCCTGCGCATCCGTGCAGTCTGTTCTGGGCATTCTTTGTTCGTTGACATAAGCTACAGTATCAGTTGATTCTGTAAGCAGACAACGAAGGCTCTGATCAGTCTGTGCAAATGCGCAGGTTGACAGGGCTTGCGTTGTCGCAAATAGCATTAGTTCCCCTTTCGTTTTTTGCACATAAATTATGAATTTTCTGCATGTGTAATGGAATTCATTTGGAATATTTACCGTTTCATGGATGCCATGTGGAAAAATGAGCAAACCATCGGATTCAGGATTTGCAACAACACACCAATTAAATAATCAAGTAGAAATATGATATGAAGACACCCAGAGGAAGACTTTAAAACACATATTTTAACATTTACCACTCTATGGGCAAATTCAGCAAACGACAAATTGATGATATTTTTCTTATTTTTCCCAAAAATCTGGATTTGAAATTTCATGCCATTGGAGACAATTTGCATGAAATGTCTAAACCTGATTTCTAGGAAAAATAAGAAAAGTATTTCAACATGTCGTCTGCTGAAAATTTTACCCAGAGTGTATGCTTTTTTATGGCTTGTGACCTTTAATCCCGCCGAATCCTTTATCTTCCCAATACATGTATTAAAAACACAGCCAGCCTTATCATCTCCTCATAACAAGGAACCAATAGACAGTCAATAAAGGTAAATGCACAGAAACATCTAGGCTTTATTTTATCATGATTGCCCACGGTATTATTACCCGAGAAAGCCGAAGTTTAAAGTATGACATCGAATAAACATAATGCGGAAATTCAATTTTACTTTCAACAGGAATACTTTACAGGCTATTTACTGTTCGTTATACAGATGTTGTATGGGACAGCTGCACCCAGTATGAAGCCAATACACTTGAACAGATACATATAGGGGCTTCAAGAACAGGAATAGATACATATAGGGGCTGCAAGTATGGGGGCAGCTATGTTAATGTCAAATGAATCAATACATTAGAAAAGAGCAACGTCAGAAAACGTACATTTGGACATGTACACAATGCGATTAGATTCAGGTCAGACTACTTGCGCAGTCTGTTCAGACTCTTCACCGTGTGCATTTTGGATATCCAAGGATGCAAAGTTTCTTCATGTGGATAACGAAGACTCTCATCAGATAGCACGGGTGTGCAGACTGATTTGAGTCTTCGTTGGGCGCACATCTCAAGAGGTACGCATAATAAACACACTGCTCAGAAAAAAAAAACTGTTTTCTTTCTTTTTACTCGTTTGTCGCGCTTATGCAATATTATTTATTAATATTCATACACATAATGCTTAGAATTGTGTCTGGGTAGCATTTCCTACAACATTGCAAGTGAACCCAGCGTAGACTCAGATCAGCCTGTGCAACTTCGCTGTCCGCCTGAAGACGCTTTGGATCATTGGCTACCCACAGAGTGCCCTGCGAATACTCTGATCAGACTGGGCATCCGCAGAGTCTGATCTGAGTCTTCGCTGGGCGCACATGCTATTGTAGGAAATGCTGTGTTCCGGCTCAAGTGTTTTCGGCGTATGTTTTTATTATGCACCATAATTTGCCTTTATATTATTCAGTAAACTATAAATATCTAAATTATATGCACGCACAGAAGTGTTGGAAGCTTTATGTACTATGGTTGTTACATTGACAAATGACGGAGGTTCTAAAATACAAAATAAAATTGAGATGGCGTCACACTATGATTCATTGCGGTAGTTCATGAATCAGTGTGGTTGGAAACAATAGGGACAAATAATTAATGAAAATTCTCAATAAAATAAAAGTTTTGCAATTTTAAAAAATCGTTATTTGGATTTTAATTGAGGCGCCTAATGGTTCCGGTGAACATATTTCTCAGGCAGGGAAAATGACACCATGTCTTCTGTTAAGAATCTAAATAACTGCCCGGCTAGTATTCTATTTAAATCTATATCGGACCGTTCTCGGCCCGACAGGAATCTGTCGGACAGATATCGGTCCAATATAAATTTAAGTAGAATTCTAGCTGGGTAATAATGTCACGTAACACTATGTAAACAAGGAATCGATACAAATCCCCTCGCACAAGACTACTTGGTGTGGGCAAACACTGAACTGAGAAATTAGATGACATATAAGTTATATGAATGGAGAAACCAAAAGCCTGTGACATTAATGACAAGTCATATATGACCTTGACATTAAGCTACAGTATTGCAAACATTCAGATTTTCAAGTTGGGAGAGATTAGATCTCACATGATAGAAAATATTTTAATCATGTAAACCTTGACCTTGAGCCTAGGACCTGAAAGTCGAACTTGCTCAAGATATTATCATACCCACAAACGTGTGAAGTTATATTAAAATCCATTGAAAAATGTAGAGGCTAGAGCGATGACAAAGTTTTCTTTTAAAAATAGCCAGTTGCCTTGACATTGAGCCCAGCAACTGAAAGTTGAACTTGCTCGAGTAATTGTAATACCAAACAATTGTGTGAAGATACATTAAAATCCATTGATAAATGCAGGGGCTAGAGCGAGTACAAAGTTGTTGTTGTTTTTTTTTTTTTTCTTTAAATAACCATAGTTACCTTGACCTTGAGCCCAGCAACCTGAAAGTTGAACTTGCACGAGATATCATCATATCAATCATTTATGTGAAGTTATATTAAAATCCGTCAATAAATGTAGGCACTACAGCACTGACAAAGTTTTTTTTTTTTTCTAAAATTAGCCACAATCACCTTGACCTTGAGCCCAGGACCCTGAAAGTCAAACTTGCTCGAGATATTATCACAACCAACATTTGTGTGATTTACATTAAACTCCATCAATAAATGTAGGTGCTAGAGCGATGACGAAGTTTTTTTTCTAAAAATAGCCACAGTGACTTTGACCTTAGGTCCAGAACCTTGAAGGTCAAAATTGCTTGAGACATTGTCATACCCAACATTTGTATGAAGTTATATTAAAATCCATTGACAAATGTAGGCACTAGAGCGATTACAAAGTTTTCTAAAAATAGCCATAGTGACCTTGACCTTAAGTCCAGGACCCTAAAGATCAAACTTGCTCAAGATATTATTATACCCAACATTCCTATGAAGTTACATTAAAATCCACCAATGAATGTATGCGCTAGAGCGATGATAATTTTTTTCTAAAAACAGCCACAGTGACCTTGACCTTGAGCTCAGGACACTGAAAGTTTAACTTGCTTGAGGTATTGTTATACCTAACATTTGTTTGAAGTTATATTAAAATCCATCAATAAATGTAGGCTCTAGAGTGATGACAATGTTTTTCTAAAAATAGCCACAGTGACCTTGACCTTGAGCCCAGAACCCTGACAGTCAAACTCGCTCGAGATGTTGTCATACCCAACATTTGTATGAAGTTACATTTAAATCCATCAATAAATGTGGGCGCTAGAGCGATGATGTTCTTTTCTATAAACAGCCACAGAGACCTTGACCTGGAGCCCAGGACCCTGCAAGTCGAACTTGCTCGAGATACTGTCATACTTAACGTTTGTGTGAAGTAATATTAAAATCCATCAATAAATGTAGGTGCTAGAGCGATGACAAAGTTTTAATAAAAATAGCCACAGTGACCTTGACCTTGAGCCCAGGACCCTGGAAGTCGAACTTGCTTGAGATATTGTCATACCCACATTTGTGTGAAGTTATATTAAAATCCATTGATAAAGAGCGATGACAATTTTTTTTAAAAAAAAATAGCCACAGTGACCTTGACCTTGAGCCCAGGGCACTGAACGTCGAATTTGCTCGAGATATTGTCATACCCAACAGTTGTGTGAAGTCATATTTAAATCCATCGATATATGTAAGCGCTAGAGCGATGACAATGTTTTCTAAAAGTAGCCACGGTGACCTTGACCCACGGCTCAGGACCCTGAAAGTCGAACTTACTCGAGATTTTGACATACCCAACAGTTGTGTGAAGTTATATTAAAATCCATTAATAAATGCAGGCGCCAGAGCCGATGATAAAGTTTTTTTTCTAAAAACAGCCACGGTGACCTTGACCTTACTTACGTACGTGACAAACCCTTTAGCCCATCCACCGTGGTGCGAGGGGATAACAAAATATGACCCTGCTTGAGGATTTTAAAGTAAAAATCATATTCAAACAGAACGTGAATACGTACATGTACCATTGTTTGAACCTGGTTTTCGTTGTCGGCCGTTTTGAGTCCCAAAACTTAATTGGGACAACAGCTTGGCGGGCAGGTATTTACGTATGCAAGAATAATAATGAGCCGCCAGAAAACGACTCCCAACGAAGATTCAGATCAATCTGCGCATTCGCGCAGTCTGATCAGATTCCTCACTGGGCGCATTTTGGATAGTCAAGGATGGAAAGTTTCTACATTCGGACAACGAAGAATCTGATCAGACTGCGCGGATGAGAAGGCTGATTGTAGTTTTTTTGTTGGACGCACATGCCAGAAGGTAGGTTTTCTCTAAAAATACCGACGGGCGCTCAACGTACTGTACCTGCTAGGCCATACTTACTACGGCAGAGAATGCATATTAGTGGAGCTTCTCTCTGATTTTAACCATTGCATTGCTGAATGAATTGCCACGCCCGTTTCTAATTTTCAACCAGTCAGATTACTTGATCCGGGGTGTTGATACAAATTCACATTCTAAATGACAAACAGTGTAGATCAAGATCAGTTGGCTTCTAGATCTACACTGTTTGCAAAGGCAGGGCATATCTTGGACCAGCAGGACCAGTGTTTAAAAAAAAACTTCCAGACAAGTAAATATTTGAATTAGTCCAAAACATACTTCTTTCAGTGATTTCTGTTGACAGATGATAATAGCTTGATTTATTTGGGACGTGCTGAATTTTATGTAAAAACGTGTAAAAATAATGTTACTGGAAGACGCATTGCGTTCTATACAGCAAGACATAATGAACGCCTGTATTCATATACAGAGATGGATGAGTTTGTTCTAAGCTTTTTAAATCTTAGTGTAAATCATCAGTTAAGTCTTGTCAGAAATGTTGAGGTTTGTATGAGACTAACAACCCGCGTGCAAGGATACTGGCTTAAAGGCCGCAAAATGTTATCTTTCATCCCTTAAATTTATCAAATGGATTCTTCTGTCTTTGAGTTTGATAATGTCTACTACAGCAAATAGGGTCATCGTCAAAACTAAAAAATAACCGAATGACAATTAGAGTGGATCCCGATGAGATAGCTCATATGAGCCGCCTAATCAGGATCTACACTGTTTCCATTGTTATCTTCTTTTTCATCATCATCTTCTTTATTGTATTGTCTCCACGATTGTTTTACGTGGCACCGCCTTATTCATGTAAGAAAGCGCGGTAGCTCAGTGGTGAGCGCACTGTCCTCTAGAGCTAGAGCTGCCGGGATCAATCCCGGGCTTAGTAGGCAAGGGAATTTCGGTGTCCGAATTCATTCGTGTCATTTGCAGGCATGACATAAAAACAGTGCGCCGTCCTTCGGATCGGGATGTCAACTGCAGCCCCCACCCTCCCCCGCCCCCGCCCCTGCCCCTCCCCTCCCGTGCAGGGAAATTAACCCCTGTGCAGGTTATTCAAAATGGTTACTTGTAAGCCTTCATCCTGCAACCCGGAGTGTAGAACGTACATCTGCTTAGAATTACCGCAAGGGCGTATGGCAGTATATAAAGAGAGATAGATAGATAGAAAATTTATGGTGAAAGTTCATTACACAGGCTATTATAAGTTCATTTATGCACTATGCTTTCTGCTAATATATCTACTGTGTTCTGCAGGACTGAAAGGATTAAAGACTTCGTAATAAGACGTTCGTAAGAGATTAATTTAGTAAAGATATTCAGACAGACTCTACTTAGACATGTTTGGCATTTGAGCAGAGACAACAACAAAAACAAACTATAATATGCCGACTGTGCACAGAACATATGCTTGCTGACAATTGCTCGTTGTGAGAACAAAATTCGTCTTTACAAAACAGCTTGTAAAGTATGTTGTCAAACATATCAATCATTTCAATTTATACTACATGCGTATTCAGTTTCATTGATCTGTTGTCAAGTTTGTTTAGAAGTTGCAATGAACTTCTTAAACTGTTTGAGAGTATTTCTAAACTAACTTGCGAGAATTGTCTTATTGCTTTTGCGTTGGGCAAGAGCAGAATATATAGGTTATAACAAATACACAATTCCTTTCACTGAGGTCCTATTGTGTTGTCATCACACTGAGAAGTGGTATAAGGAACTTAAATACAAAGTCCTTTGATAAGTTTCGAAGTTCCTAAGCAAGTTGACAAAGAAGTTCCCAACATATCAATGAATTTGAATACTATGGGATGGATAGGATGAGCAACAAATTTCACAAGCGTTTTGTGGTGAAGGATTGTGCTGTAACTGTAATTATTACCTAAGAGAAGATACTGTAAGATTTATACATGCTTTCTAATACTACTCATCTATATCTTATGCTTACTTGTTGTATATACTGTGACATAAAATGTATAAAATATTGTTTGAACCTGCTAATTGACGTTCATTTAAAGTTAAGGTAAGCAGATACACTCGGTAGATTTTCCGCCATTTTTGACAAGGGAGACAACTTCTGGAACTCCCTATTTGCGTTTATGTATACCAATGCACTTCTGAAAAGGGGTCTACTCTTAAAGAAAAGAATTTTCTCCAAAAGGGAGCAATTTTTTGCCTTTTAGAGTAGACTTCTTTTCAGAAGGGAGCAAAAACAACTTTGACAGAGTTATCTCCCTTGAAAATGTATTACTTTTCCTTAAGTGAATATTGTGTAAATACACTAATTCACGTTCATTTCAACCTAAATTGTAAGTCCATCTCCAGAAATGCACAACTTTAGCCATCGATATGTTACATATTTCTGCGGCCGTTCAGCATTAGTTAATGCTCATTTTACAGGTGTGATTCAACCGTTCTCAGCTGACAGCATAGACAGATCGCCATTAATATTTCATCTTTCCTGACAATACGGAGACCTGTAACCATGTCTGGATATTCCCCATTAATGTCTTGCGTCCCAAAAGGGGACCTACAGGCAAACATTGTAGACCCTGATCAGACGCCGCAGATCACGGTGTCGATCTGCGGCGTCTGAGCTGGGCCTACACTAACTGCACTAAACGTAAGAATTTCTGTAGAAGAAATAATAAAAAATAAAAATACCTTCCCTTAACTTGACAAGGTTAGCTTTTTAAAAAGCTTAGAAAGTCATCTTTTGGCGCTATTAAATAATGCAGTAGCATGTTATTAGGTTTCAAAGAGCTAAAACAAAAGTGCACTTCTTGCAATCCATCTCTATGTGATGCGAATAATCGGGACAATGAAGTTGGTGGCATTAAAGATTGTCAAGGAAAGTCTTTGTGGGCACTGAGTGTTAAAACGCATCATAATTTGGAAATTTCGTATTACCTCACCTGCGTCACACAGGCGGATACGCTCCCATCTATGTCACTCTGGCGCCTAGGAACAATACTAAACATTGGCATGTGCAAAGCGTGAGGTAGAAAACTCCACTGGGCTTTGGTGTGTTACCAAGCATTAGCTTTCATATAGTTCATAACCGCATTAGTTGACACTGAACCTCATGACAGCGTTGACATAAAGATCAGCCTGGGTATCCTTGCATCCATCGGTATCTAAATGTTGCTGAACCGTTTACATCAGCAATCTTTTGCAATAACAAATCATGTAATTGAAACGGTGCGTTAAAACAAGATTGCAACAGTTATGTTTTATAGTCAGAAATTTACTGATATTTTTCATGGTATTGAGGTCTTCATTTTTTCTGGCATAGGCATCTAATAAAGTACACAACAAGAAAATTGATACAGACCAAAAATAAAGCTGGAGAAAAGAGAAGTATGCCACGCAAAATAAAAAACAAAAACAAAAAAAAAAACGCGCACATGCTTACTAGAATAGACCTGTACGCTCTCGCAGTCCAATCATGGTCTTCGCTGTTTTGCATGAAGTAATCCTAGGTATTAAAGAATGTATACTAAGAAAGACGATCCTGATTAGACTGCGAATGTTCATGCTAAGTAGGGTGTTTGGATTTCGCCTGTTCTCTAAAGATATCATTTTCTTATGAAGCGTTTACCATGTTTATCCTTAGTATTTGGAAAGACATGCCTGGGCAAACAGTGTAGACTCAGATCAGACGCCGCATCCTGTGGCGTCTTATCAGGGTCTACACTATTTGCCACTTATCTAGCAGTTTAGATACATGGGCAGGTAGTAAAATAGAGTTGTTGAAATATACGTACAGCCGACTCTCGTTATTTCGACTTCGCTTATCTCGAATAACCGCTTATCTCGAAGTGAAAATCTGGTCCCTGTTTTAACATGGAAACCTAACAACAGCTGAAAAATATTGTGGAAAAGAGGAGAAATTGCTCCTTTGGAGCAACTTCTCCTCTTTTCCACAATATTTTCAATATATTTAAATTTAAGGAGTTTAATTATATGTATATTCATTTGTGAAATGTAGTTGTACGATTTATTTTTTCCTCTATTTTGCAAACCTGATATGTCGATGTACGGATATCTCGAAGTATTTCAGAGAGTCCCTTGGACTTCGAGATAACGAGAGTCGACTGTATAAATAATGGTAAGGAATATTTAGGGTACATACTGTATTAGTCTGACTGCTGAAGTCTGCCAGAAAAGCTATAACTTAATAAATGTTACATGTTTTCTGGCTTATTGTAGTTGAAATGCAGTAAACGGTGGCAGTAAAACTGCATGCAGCAGACAAAACATGCCAGGCCCGCAGTTGAAAAAATAACATGCTATGAGAAAAAGAACATTATGTCGTATGGGAAGAGCTAAGGCACAGATCACCTGCATTTTCACGCATTCTGCTCAGGGCATTTGATGTTCGTTAACATAATTAGAGGACATAAAAGTCCCAGATCTGACCGAGCATTCGCGCAACCTGATCTTGGGCTTCGATGTCGGCATATGCATAAGGATTATTTCCTAATGACATGTAAAACATTTTCCCATATCTACACGACAGTGTCACGGTCAGGAAACTTCATAATGGGAGCCATTGGCTCCGATAAGCAAATGTTGGGTGCGTCTTCCGGAGCACGTGCGGCTCTGAATATAGCGGCTGAAAAAAGTAAACAAAAGAGGTAGGTCAGTCACTCGTCGAAAAAATCTGTTTTTGTGGGGTAGTTTTTCTCAAAAAGGAGAATTACATGCTGCTCTTAGTTTTCTCACCTAATAGATAGTTTATAAATGTGTACGATCTCGTCTGAATTACTTGTGGCGTGGGCTGATCGATGCTGAATAAACTGATCGTCGAAGGTTCAGCGACGCTATTCCCGGTTATTTTTTCATAAAAGGTAAGAGAAAAGTCCAGGGAGTGCTACAATCACAAACCGCAGCCCTTCCCAGACCCCAAGATAAAATGCATATGCGCCTGGACTGTTTGGCATTTTTATGTGTGAAATGATTTTTTGACCTGTCTCACTTACCGAAAAAAAAAATTGACAACAAACTAATGGAAATGGAGGGCAAATAAACAATGGCTCCGATGGTGTAGGGCGGCTCTGAATATATCGGTCGGCTCTGATAGCTGAGGGCTAATGTTTGCAGAACTATTATTATAAAAAATAGCTTCTGTCCAGTTGCGAGTATTGAAGCCTTGCAGCAACGTTTGTCTCTTCTGATCTTTGGACATCTATTCCGTGCTGTAGCAGTTGTTTTTTGCTCTAAAATGTCTTGACGGGGACGTACAACCTTACCAAAACAAGCACAGAAACTGATTATGGCCTCTGGTAGTGGATGTACGTGGATTTTTCTGTTTCAAGATATGCGATGAAATCGATCACGTCACAGGTGCAATTTTTGTGGTCTTGTTTTAGCTCACCTGTGCAAAACATAAATCTCGATTTCAGCACGAAAATCCTACGGAAATTAAACCTACCTCAGCCATTTTATGTCACCAAAAAATTGCTTTTAGAGGTTGGACTTTTTGTTGTTTTTTTTTTTTTTTTTTTTCCTTTTTTAATTTAAAAATGTGTTTCAAAGATTCAGCTGGAATGGTTAACAGTGATTAACCTACCATTTTCAAACTTCCAATTGTACATTCTGTCCACTCTTTCGGTTTCTGGCAGTCTTATCACCATGTTTGGGAGAAAGGAATGTTGGCTCTGTTGGGTAGGCACTTGTTACTGTACTCGTTCCGCCCTCGGGAAGCGGCTGGGGAACTTCCCAGAATTTTGGTAGCTTTTGGGGCCAAAGACAGACTTACACAGAAACATTTTTTTATAATCCTGAAAATATGATTTCCGGACAAAACATAAACTTTTAAGTCAGACTTACCATGCAAATATTATTTTGAAACTGTTTAGCTTAATCCTGTTTTGCATGACTTCGTACAGAAAGCTACTTTTTGAGATACAAATATATAAAAGTGGGTGGGTAACTATGTATCATGAGGAGTAGAGACATATTTAAATACAAAATGATGTCTAAGGTGATAACTTAGCACCTTTCCAATTTCAAAAATGGCTTTTTGAAGTAGTTTTAGAGCATACGTTTCAATAAGAATGTAAGCTGTCTAATTTCAAAACCGATGTTCAGAAGACCATGAAAAGTAGGTCAGTGTCATTAATTTTAAAAAAAATGACCTGTCCAAGAGATGCTACTCTGGTTCAAGTTTCTTAACTTAAAATCAAAATGGACCAAAACTGTGAAATATACCTGTTTTTCAATTATATATGTGTGTTCATTGGCGTGTGAAATTAGGTCAAATTCATATTTTGAATGTATCAATAGATGGAAATTTGCAAGATGAAGAAATAACCCATATGGCATACTTCTAGCAAGAACAATTCCTTAGAAAGCTAAAACAAAAATAAATTTGTGAGACAAAAAATCTTGAAACATGAATTGGTCGATATGATACTCTAAAACTTCTTCCAAACGCCATTCTTGTAATTATTTATGGTGCTTGGTTATCACCTTAGATTTCATTCTGAGTGTTTATGGAAGGAAAGTGTATACGTCTAGATCGCTTGTTCAGAGATTTAAAACATTATGTATTTCTCTATCCCCTATCATACATAGTTACCCCTACCGCTAAAACGAGACCACAAAAATTGCACCTGTGACGTGATCGATTTCATCGCATATCTTGAAACAGAAAAATCCACGTAAATCCACTACCAGAGGCCATAATCAGTTTCTGTGCTTGTTTTGATAAGGTTGTACGTCCCCGTCAAGACATTTTAGAGCAAAAATCAACTGTTACAGCACGGAATAGATGTCCAAAGATCAGAAGAGACAAACCTTGCTGCAAAGCTTCAATACTCGCAACTGGACAGAGGCTATCTTTTATAATAATAGTTCTGCAAACATTAGCCCTCAGCTATCAGAGCCGACCGATATATTCAGAGCCGCCCTACACCATCGGAGCCATTGTTTATTTGCCCTCCATTTCCATTAGTTTGTTGTCAATTTTTATTTTTCTGTAAGTGAGACAGGTCAAAAAATCATTTCACACATAAAAAATGCCAAACAGTCCAGGCGCATATGCATTTTATGAAAAAATAACCGGAAATAGCGTCGCTGAACCCTCGACGATCAGTTTATTCAGCATCGATCAGCCCACGCCACAAGTAATTCAGACGAGATCGTACACATTTACAAACTATCTATTAGGTGAAAAAACTGTTAAAAGACTTGAGAGCAGCACGTAATTCTCCTTTTTGAGAAAAACTACCCCACAAAAACAGATTCTTTCGACGAGTGACTGACCTACCTATTTTGTTTACTTTTTTCAGCCGCTATATTCAGAGCCGCACGTGCTCTGGAAGACGCACACAACATTTGCTTATCGGAGCCACTGGCTCCCATTATGAAGTTTCCTGACCGTGAGTGTGCACAATCCACTATATGTAGTTAAGACCAGACTGGTCAAGGGTTTGGCTAGTCGCCTACACAATCGCCTTTCTCTCTAGGTAATACGAGCAGACGACGTAAACTTAAGCATATTTATTCTTATCACACAAAATACATCCCAGCTATATTTTGTGGCATTCAACTTAAATCTCGTATTGGACTGTTATCGGCCAGATTGGATTCTTACAATGTATCTAGGATGTACATAATATAATATGACTAGTGACCTACAATTTCTTTAATTGTTTCTAGAATTGCAATAAAGTTGCAATAAAGTGGAATAGTTATTGTCATTTTTATTTCCAGATGTATCAGGACAAAAATAAAAAAAAAAATGTTTGGGAGAAAAATGAAAATCAGTATAGCGCGTAGCTAACGAGTCGTATGAGTATAAACACCAGTTTACTCGGGATTACCCGTAGAATACTTTCGATAAATCGGGTCTACGGTCAATGTCGTCAAAGGCTAACTTGCCGTACCAACGCACTTACCTGCTGCGAAACTGTTGGTTAACTCTTTCGGCGCCAAATTTCAGACTACATTTGTCGTCTGCTTTTTTTTTTTTTTTTTTTTTTTTACAAATTTTCGATTGGAAAGTTTATATGTAAAGCTGAAAAACTGAATGTCAGACAGCGTAGATCCAGATAAGACGGCTCATTATGGATCTACGCTGTTTGCGAAAGCCTATTATTATCGCCTGTGGCAGTGGAAGAGTTAAAAAAAAAGTTTCAAAGCCTGAAAATAATATATACGAAACGTGAAGAGCCTGCAGATTGACTGATGCTTTTTCACATGAAGTAACTCATATTACTAGATTTCTTATAAATCCCATTCTCAAAACCCTTTAAAATCGCCGTAGTTGGCATTTGATATCGACTAGTTAAATCGCATTCCAGTTTTGTGGCATTTTTAATGTGAAAACTTCGTGAAAATGGTAATTAAAGTCTTGAAATATAATCTGATGGCGCCCGATCAAATATAGCCATTTCCGCAATCATCTTCTTTTTCTGTCTGTCTATTGAAATTTCTATCTCTTTTCAAAAAACGCATGTGACGGAGAACTTAATGATTTTTCACGATTCAGTGTTTTAATGCTGTTGATTTAAAAAAATCACCAGACACCACGCAGCGATATTCCAGCGACAACACTAGTATATTCTAAGCCTGAAATCAAATAGTCGGTTTTCTCAATTCCTGTTCCTTGCAAAAAAAAAAAAAAAAAAAAAAGAAAGAAAGAAAAAACGTACCCCAAACATTGGAAAGATATACGGCTGAATTTTTGTATATATAAAGCTTGTATATTGGTTCATACAAAACCGCTGTATAGCAATGCAAAACTAATTGCATTTTGGAGAAACGCATGCATTTTGCGTGATACTGGTTAGAGTTTTGCAAAGCAGCTGTAAGTTCTGTTTAGCGCACTGTACGCATGTGTATACTTACAAGTAAAATACACCCTATATACACCCAACTCGCGATAAAATCTATCTGTACAGTTGATGTCTGAATATGAATTAGCAGTGATTGTTTAAAAATTCTTGTCGCGTTTTGTAAAAGGCGTGTATTTTATGGAATTTTGATAAACATTTTAGTTTGTGGATATTACGTCAGATGTTATGTTTGGTCTTCATACATTCTTACACAGTATAGTTCGTCAACAAAGGTTTTGAAATTATGGACATGAAGAAACGCGCGGCGATTCCCGTCAACATGCATGGTTAAGACTTACGTAAGTACAATACAGGGTTCTATACGAATATTTTTTATTGCAAAACCATAAGCACGAATGCCCGAAAGATTAATAAATTGTTATATGGTATTAAGACAATCATAAAATGATATATGGTATTAATTCAATCATAAAACGTGGTGTCTGACAGCTTGTAAAATTTTCAGTTAGTTTCTCGTTCTTGAACTTGATTAAGAATAAAATGATTTTTCATAGTATATCTGACTTTATGTTGCCATCCTTAATTCAGAAATACAATAAAAACTCATTTAATTTCTGAGCGAGTTCAAGAACAAGAAATTGAAATTTTACAGGTGGTCAGACACCAGACACCACATCAATGATCGGTCGGACGCCATATTGATGATCGTATCCATACCATATATCAATTTATCAAACTTCTTTGATAATATAATGCCTATTTTTGAGAAATGTGTAACCTATAAAATTTATCAGATTTTTAATAGAGCAAGTGCCCAAAGGGTCATGAATATCCCGGTAGGCGCCATTTCAATGACAATGATATAAGGCAAAATCAATGGACCATGAAATATAGGTCAGTGACCAACATACAGTTTACAAGATCAGTCTCTGAGTGACACTGGTCTATCATCGCAAGTACAACTTTTTTTCTAGTAAATAGTCTTCGAGACATGAAGCAAAATCGCTGGCCTATAAAATATAGGTCTCTGACCTATATATGATTGATAGGTCAATCTGATGTGTCACATTGTCACCATTATACCAACGATGATGTTAATCGAAATAATCTAGAAGATAAAGCAAAATCACTAGACCATGGAATATATGCTGATTTATATTCACTTTGAGGTCAAAGTTTAGGTCACACTGTGTCAATATCTGTAAATATGACACTTAGGCATCAAATAGTTAGAGATATGAGACAGCATCGCTGGGCTATGAAATGTAGGTCACAAAGACCTACATTTATTTTGAGGTAAAATGCTCTGTCATACTGACACATAATCCCAAACTATGATAGTCATACATCAAGTTGTCTTCAACATGCAACATAAAATCACTGGACCATGAAAAATAGTTCACAGTGACCTACATTTACTTTTAGGTCGAATGTCGGATCATACTGATTCATAATCCCAAATAATGATGTTCATATATCAAACAACATTCAAGATATAAGGCAAATCACTTGACCATGAAATGTAAGTCACCTACATTTATTATGATGTCAATTGTGATGTCCAACATCCCAAGTATCACATTAATCCATGAAATGGTCTTCAAGATATAAGGCAAAATCACTGGAGCATAAAAATTAGGTCACCATGACCTTGACCTTATAACACTGAATGTTGATTTGATAAATATACCTGATACCCAGTCCTCTTTATTAAGAAGTTGTTTGTATAAACAAACTGCAATATACTACTTTATTGAGGCGTCCTAGATTTTGACCTCTAACCCCCCACCCCCCCCCCCCGCGGGGGCATGACCCAGGAGTCCATAGATGTAGAGTGGAAGAGAACCCTCCCAGGTATCTCCATACCAAATAGGAATAGTTTCTGATAGGTGGCTGCAGAGATATAGGTAATCAAAAAACTTCAAAGTAAAACTTGGTTTTAGCAGGTGTAAACGGACTGAATCACGGACGGACGGACGGAATGACGGACAGACGAACGGACAGATGGAACCAACGAAAACTATATACCCCTTCGGCATACTTCGTATGCCGGGGGTATAAAAAGTCCTAGTGAGCAGTGGGTGGAAGGAAGAAAATCAGCTTTTTGGTCAATTTAAAGAGTTTTGGAGTAAAAAGTAGGACAATTTCACAAAAATGTAGGGAAAAGTAGGAGCGCAAAAAATAGGGAAAAGAAGAAGCGCAAAAAAAAAGTTAGGACAAAAGGGCCTGTTTGAAATTCTGTAATTACCATACAATGTATCATTTATTCTGTTATTTTGTCGAACCGCGTGTTCCTCCGAGAGTTCATGAATTATACATATTATTATAATGTACGTAATGTGTTTTCATATAAACTTATATTTCTTTTCACATAAATCTGACTTTACGAGAGTTATCATATAAACCACTGCACGTTTATTACCAATAAAACATTATCGTCTGTGTTGGAACTGCTAGATGGAGTGTCAGATAAAAGAAATAACTGCTGAAGTTTTAAAGAAATGTTTTACTACAATGACGATATTGTCTACGCCCATCTTGGAATTTGCTATTTCTCCGGAAGCTAGGAAAGGTAACGGGCTGGTCCAATGCTATTTTCCATGGACTGCTCAACATTATTATCAATAACCAAGTATTAGCTTTAACAAAAACTGCTCAACATCATATAAACAAGTATTAGCTAAGCGTAGACCAAGCTTTATATGAAAGGTAATACTTGTAAAATCCGTACATGTAGGGAATTAGCTAAATAAATTCTGCACTGAGGAATGCGCATAAAAAACGAAAATAGCAGATTCGGTTTTATTGAGCTTGTTCATGAACAGTAATGTAACATATAACACTGCTCACGTCTCTTAGCCCATGATTGAGCGATAGTCTATATTCAGATACTCAAATGAGCTCACTCAGTGATCCCTAACTTGAACCCAGAACACAGAATACTGGGTTCAATTCCCAAAGTACCAGAAAATATGAACTACACTAAAGTGAAGTACGGGGAGACGTTTTGTGACCGCCACACAATGTGACACTTAACACCAGCTATAGTGTAGATAAATAAATTCTGCAAGGAGGGATCTTTGGAAGAAAATACAGCAAATAAACGAAAATAACAGACTCGGCTCTATTAATAGACCTTGGGCCGGCTATAGACCCCCTCCCCGCCACGCCCCCACACCCAGGGGGAATTTTGTACACTATGATTTTCTGAAACTACATTATATAAGAAACAAAATGACACATGTTAGCCTCCTGGCGATGGGGGCGTTTGCATGTAACTGCCATGTTACCAACATTACCCTCAAAACAATGAAAATGATTTGGTGTAAATATTAAAGTATCTATATTTTTGCTTACTAGCATGCTATTTGCCACTAATGCATGTGGTTTTACAGAGACATGTATCTCAATATGCTGGGACGTCAACGATTTGTTTTATAACGGTGTCATACGTTACTAAAAGTCATAAATCTCATATATATATATATATATATATATATATATATATATATATATATATATATATATATATATATATATATATATATATATATATATATGTTTCCTGATACAAAGTTTTGAACGATTATGAGAAGTCAGTGACTAAAAATTTAATCTAATGCTGTTTTACAAAAAAGATAAACACTATTTGTCCTCGTTTGTACATCAAGACATAAAATCAAATCAGCTTGATTAAGCAGATTACAAAAGGAACGATAGTTACTTTAAACAGCCTAAACTTCTTTTTCTGAAAAGTATCTTTATTTCAAACTTCTCAACATCTTATTTGCTGTGGTTGCATTTAGTACAATGTATTTAACTATTATGATTGGTTAAATGCATTATATACTTTGAATAAATGCTTTATAATATTCTTAATGTTATATATGTTACTTTTTGAGTGAAACTTTATCTACATTGTTTAAATGGTTGTTGATACTTTGTACATAAAGGTGAAATCAGCTCTATAATTCTTTTAATAACAAACATAGTAAATTATTTCTCACACACCTTTATATTAAGTGAAAGAAAACTCTCGCCATCTTCTGCTGGTGTATCCGATGGGTAATTTTATCTTTAAAATTGTAAAATGCACCCTTCAACAAATACAGAAATATCCCCTATTCTATGCATAAAACCGATTCTCTAAAACTTAAATCCATCATGACTACCAGAAATAATACTGTTACACACGTTATATGTCAGTTTAAGTGCTGTGATGTCAGAACACTGTTTCCTAGAGACAGTGTTTGCAGGAAAATGTCTTCTGTAGATCTCCATCAATGAAAACACTGTATACTTTCCTGATATCCACACAAAAGCATAAATAAGTGAAAACAATCATTCTGAGGGCACAAATTATTCAAGGAGAAATATATCATTATTTGAGTTTACACAAAAATGCAGTGGTAATCACGTTGATAATAACATCACACATATAGCAACACTACACTGCAATTTTAAGTCATCTCTAAGATGTAGCCAAATACACAGCATGCACACTCTGGCACTAATCTGTTGCCACAGTGTATAAAATAAAACATTTTATGTTGGCTGGAAGACAGTTTGCTTCAATAAAATCTGCTGATTGTGAAATACCATGTGAAAACAACACATGTAGGTCAGTCATACATAATAAAATTTGATGACAAACACATTAAATAAATAATTAATATTGTTTATCATCTATATAGTGATAAGAAAAGCATTTTAGATATAAGATTTTACAAAAGTCTTGTTATAATTTATTAGTGATATAAGTAATAAGAATAACATACAACAACATTAAGCTTAACGATTTCCATTCTCTTTGTTACTTTATAATGGACCTTCAAACATGTACTTGATTGTCAGAATGGTGATAGTATAAAACAAACTGATAAGATCGGTTGTGTCTCTAAGCCTTATGAGATAAAAAAAAAAAACTTCTTCTGTCCCTACCCCTGATATACCATTTATTTCTTGATTATTTTGATGCCAAGATACGATAAGGTATTTTATAGTCACCTTTTATTTCCACTGCAATTTCAGAAATGACATTAATCTAGTACCTGCTGATGGTCAATTATTCTGTTAAGGTGAATAGTTTACTACCAATATAAAATGCTAAATACAAGAGTGGAGTCAATCTTAAAGGTATTAAAGTCACTGATTACGGCTTAGGTACCATGACCGCAACTACTTACAGACAATATCATTTACCTAATATGTCTGGTAAGTTAACTGTAACTGCTGTTCTTAATCAAACTCCTTGCATATCTCCATTTAGACTTTTACAACTTTTATTGTACTTCTAAAGACAGACCCTACCAAAATAAGACAAAACGATTTTTCATAACTATTATTAAAGTCCCATGCCCAGAGACTTCAGTCTTCAAATTTACATATTTGGGACATACTCTGGTGCTTAGAATACAACCTACTGCTCAAAATGCATATTCTGACACTAAGGAACTTTTCTTGGTCCTTTCATGCAGTTAATTTCAGTCATATGTAATGCTGACTATAGCTAATTATATCCAACAATATTGATCTGATTGTTTGTTCATGCGTTTAGCTAGGCCCCGGTAGTTTATGTTATAATAGGAAAATGTACAAGTATATGCATTAAACAGATGAAAATCAAGTAACATACCTTTTTGTTTTCAACACAAGAGTGGAGTCAATCTCTTAAAGGTATTAAAGTCACTGAATTGCTTAAATATATACTTAATTTCATTGTGATATGTATGTTTCTAAATTTGCCTAATGTTACCCACCTATCTTTAATGATTATTGTATTCTGTATATTCAATAGATAAAGCAACACTGTTTGTTTGGGAGAAATCATATTACCGTAAGGCAAAGTGTTATATGATTAACTTTGTTATCTTAATGTATTTAAGCTGCAGTATGACAAAACAAACAATTGACTTGTGCACATGGCGAAGACTCAGATCAGACTTGTTGTCCGCTCATTCTGATAAGTCTTTGCAGTCTGCATGAAGAAAGCTGAGGCCCTTTGCTATTCACTGAGCTCACAGGGTAGACATTGACCAGGTATCGCTGTATGCATAAGCCCTATATGTCCTTCGGCAGCTTATGATAGTGATAAACATTTTGTTTTGATAGGACTACATGTAAATGCTACATTGGTTCTAAATATATGCACTTCTTGGCATGAGATAATGCTTGTGAGCAGATTGTTTAATCAGAAATAACATTTTATGTTACATAGATTAAAAACATGTAACAGAAAGACTTTGTGGTCAACTGCATAAAATGCCATGTTTTTAAATAGATTTGAAAGTCATAAATACAAATCATAAACAAAAACTAGTGTAGCAAGCTATAATTTGGATATTCTTAATATACCAATAAAATTCTTGAATTGATATGCGTTGGTTTGCTAGCCTGCAGATAAATAATGTACTTAACACGCATGATAATGTAACAGAATGAATAAGGTGAAAGTGTCATTTTTATCCTTTTATTCTGAAAAAAAAATCTGATTTTAAAACTGGGTATTAATTCAAGAAATAAAAGTATAGGTAAAGATCTTCACAGAAAGAAAGATCTCTTAAAATTAAGACATTGAGGTGTTACATATATTACCACTGATAAATTATTAAGCAAAGTCATGTGACATACAATTTATCTGTAGATATTTTTTTAGACATAAAGAAATTATGAGCATTTGCCATAAATTGAAAAGTTCAGGACAGTATTCAGTATCTTATGTAAAAGTGGCCTAGATGCAGATAGCAATTTTACTGTTAACAGTATAAAATGTATGTTATAACTGACAGAGTATATCGGCATTAAATTTGCAGTTTTGGGAATGCTTACAAAAACTTCTAAATGATACAAAACAGCTGCACTTAATACTGATGAAGATTACCATACAGAAAACCACCAAAGCCCACAGTGTATGGGGATATTTTAGATGTTACCTACGTTACTATAGGCAGAATGATATGGCAGAGACATGTTTTAATGTGCCTTAGTATCTCATATTACTTATATATAATGCTAAAATGAGAATTCACTTTATTTGTACAACTTCTAGGCTGCATTTGATGTGATGTTATGTGAAAATGATATTTTTTTCAATGTTACATTTCACACTGGGGTGATTTTGCCTAACAGCCAATAACTTATACAGTATAAAAGCTAGAGAGATAATTTTTGCAGCTTTGGAAATGATACGTAAATACCTTATCAGAAATTGCAATATTAAGGTCAAAGAGGCAAATTACAATCTATGAAAAGGAATTATATGAGTTAAAATACTCATTTCTAAAGGGTACATTAAAAATGTAACATGCGGAACGCTATGTAAGGCCAAAAAGAAGTTTCAAACATCACATTTTGTAGTCAGTGGACTATTCGTTTGCTTTATATATTTAGTTGGAACATATAATTACTTTTGCTCTAATTCTCATAGGTTTAATAATTTCCTATGGTAGTATACGTTTTGTAGGGGCTGTAACGAATGTAAAAGGCTGTTACTCGGTAACGCCCCCATCGCCAGATGGCTAACATGCTGCAAAATACTTGAAAGATAATAGGCTTTAAGAAAAACATGGTTTGCAAAATTCTCCGTATGAGGTGGGGGGGGGGGGCGGGGGGCGGGTAAACCACAGCTGGCCAGCGGCCTATAAGTATATTATAAACAGTAATGTTACGTTGCTCACGCCTCCCAGCCCATGGCTGAGCGATATTCTATTTTCAAATAAATCGAGTTGAATGATATTAAGGACGAGAACAATAAAAACGACACTAAAATGAGATACGGGGAGACGTTTTACGGCCGCCAGGCAGCACTTGACACCAGCTGCAGAAGTCTATTTGCTGAGAGCGAATACACAGACCAATCTAAGTGTATGTATCCGCATAAGGTTGCTCAAGACTTTCTCTGATTTTAAAGCTAAATGTAGTTTAACTCGTTTTAGTCCGGGAGACCCTCAAAAGGGTAATAGGCAAACAGTGCAGACTTGGTTCTCCACTGTTTGCAAATGGATTACCAAATTTCTCTATAGAGTTATCAAATTTACATAGCCTGACATACCTAAAGTGGAAATTGGATTCTTCCAATATTAGTGTGAGGGAGTTTACTCATTCTAAAATGGGTTAATGAACTGTTACAGGGAACAAAAAAGTGCCAATCAGACAGAGCTGACGTGAAGGCTGGTATAAGTCTTCGCTGTTGAATATCGCATTTAGAGACTTAGCTGTGTGGGTAACTTTTCCATATAGTAGTCATTTAGTACATGATAAAACATATTCAAGCCCCGAGGTTATAAAACATTTTTTTCGTGCTCAAATAAGCTGAGCACGAAATTTGCCCTGCTAAAATAAATCTCAAATTGCAAATTCTTTCTTCTTAAACATAACTGAGCATGCAAATTTCTCTGCTGATAAATATAAAAAATGCCAACTATTGGTGGCATTGAAAATGCTAACTATTGTTTGCATTTTTCATTTTTGTTAGCAGAAAAAAATCATGTTCAGCTGGGTTGAGCACGAAAGAAGTTTCAGACATCACAACGCAAAACTACATACAGACATACATGTAACCTGAGGATCAGACAATGAAATATGAAGTACATCATAATATTATATGATTGATTATCAGAGATATTTCTGAGGTGACAAACCTCCCAGATATCCCTGTATCCCTGGTCTCCAGAATCGCACGAAATGATCACATGGGCATTGCGATGCGAAACGTGCCTTGGGGCATATGCGGACATCGAAGGCCTAGATCAGCCTGTATGATGGATAGCAAAGGCCCGTATGATACTGTGCGCATAAGCAGGAAGATCTGAATGCGCGCATTTTCTGCATGCTCGAAGGCGTTTTTTTCATTTTACTCGGCCTGTATATATGTATTCACTGAAGTAATATATATGTACTTGTCCACAAGAATGTAACTCTTACATGTTACATGTAAGCCGAAGCACGTTAACTGATATTGGGGAAATAGTTGTTATATCTGTGTTTATATTCTCTCTGACATGATCAGCGTAGTTTTCGACATCGTCAACAGTATCATCTTTTTATAAGATGTCGTTAATCTCATTTCAAAGACAGGTATCCCTATTTATTTCGATTGAGCAGCATTTTATCCCATCCCTACCCGTCACAAGTTAAAGTCAACATTATCACATACCAGTACTAGCGTACACACAGCCTGCACAGTCTGCGTAGATTTGGATCAGTCTGCGAGCAGAGCAGAGAGTGCGGAAGCGCGGTTGGTCTAGGTCTACGCTGGGTCTACGCCGGCCGCATATGTAATAAGGCTTCTTTCTATTTTGAGCAGCTTGTTGGTTTTAACGCTTAGCTCTCTGGGTAAAATTTCAGCAGACGACATTTTGAAATATTTTTCCTATTTTTTTTTCCAGAAAATATTCTGCAAGTTGTCTCCTTGGAAGACAATTTGCGTGAAATTTCAAAGCCTCTTTTCTTTGAAAAAAATCAAAAAAAAATCATTTTTTCGTCTCCTGAATTTGCCGAGAGAGTGGTAAAGGCTAAAAAGTACATAATAAGTACTTTTAGACTAATTTATTTATAATCGCTCCAGATATGAGGATTATCCGGATAAATATTTTTTTCTTATTTCTCCATGAAAACATATTGTGGGTACTCACTAGAAGCCGTTCAACTCGGCGCTTCTAATAACATGTCTTCATGATGAAATGATAAAAATATCAATATATTTTGTTTGACAATAGTTCCTTATCTGGAGCCATGATTTATACACACTGACACGCAATGTGTCCGCATCTTTGGACGCAAATTATGTATATGCTAGGACAAAAATAAGTGAAAAAAGGGGGATATGTGATAGATATCCTGACTAAATTATTTTGCCTCCCTCCCTTCTCAAAGGAGCCAAATTTCCTTTAACAAGACTGTAATCACTTGCTTTGAAAGAAGCCCCTTTTCGAAGGGATTCATATATAGAGAAGTTTCCCTTTAAAAGGGAGGCAGTAACTCTCAACTTAGATCTGTTCTTGTCATCTTTTCACCTTAAGGGGGAACGACACGCCTTCAGTAGGAATAATTCTGATATGAGCCTAGCTAGCGAAAATGTACCTTAGGGTCAAGTGCAGACAGCGAAGGTTCAGATCAGACTGGACGGATTCAGCCAACCGAATCAATAGGAAAGAATGTATGAATGGAGAGCAAAGGCCCGGACGGTACTTTGCGCATATGCACTTTAACAAAAAAAAAAACAAAAAAAAAAACACGTCACACGTTTCTAACTAACGAAAAGTAAAGCAACCAGTCTCCCCATTACGAAAACAGGCCTATTCAAATACACTGAAAATTTTACCACCAAAAAATGAAAATTTTCAGATAAAAAAATCTGATATTTTTCACATTTCTACTCAAAACATAGATTGTGGGTACTCGTTAGAACCGCCTCGACGAGGCGGTTCTAACGAGTACCATAATCTATGTTTTTGAGCAGAAATAAAAAAAAAATAACGTATACCCCTGTAAACCCAGTTTTACCATATAAAAGTAGGGTTTTAGGGGGTCAAAATTATATAGGCATGTTTTCGTGATACTTCCAACGGATGATCACAAGTCAACTTTAGCACCTGCTGATGAGCGACAAACGGTGTAGAATCTGATCAGACACCTGCCTGTTCGCAGTGGCGTAGCAAGTACAGAATTATATTTACGCACATCGAGGAAAAATGTTGAAAAAAAAATCACCCTAGTATCACTTCCAAAGTAAGAGCTTCTCTTGGAGGAAAGAATTTGCTCCCTCAAGGAGCAAATTCTTTCCTTTAAGAGAAGCTCTTATTTCGGAAGCGATAAAGTACTTCCTTCCAGACCATTGCCTATGGTAAAGAAGTAAAATATTTTATGTTAGTTGATGTCTCTTTATAGCAAATGATATTATTTTTCTAACGCTTTTACACATGATACGCACATGCGTAACGTGCGTAATGAGTGCTATACTTATGTGTTCGTATACTGAGAATAAATATGGTACGCACAGCTTCGGTACTATGTCACTGGAGTACTTTTGCTAGGACCGAAAACCCTGTATGATTAAAAAAACGAATAAAAAAAAACGATTAACTTTTTTCTAGGTGTGTATTCAAAAATATGTTTTATACGGTAGTCCAACTATTTATGGCATTTTGAATTAACGTCAGAATATTATTCACTATTCAGTGACTGTCGGTTTTGGCATTTAGAAATACCACTAGCCTTTTTAATGAAGCAGACGACAGTTAGCAGACAAGAGACAAGAAGTTAGCCGCCCAATATTTGGCTTAAGTCGACAGCGAATGACCAGATCAGCCCGTGCATTTGCGCAGTCTGACCATGGTATTTGCCGTCCGCTTACAGAATCGTTGGCTACTATAGAATACAGGTATATCGACACACAGACAAGACCATGATCAGACTACGCAGATGTGTATGCTTATCTAGTCTTTGTTCACATACCCATTGAAAACTGGAGACCACTAAACGGGTAACCGGCAAACAGTGCAGACCTAGATCAGACGCCGCAGAACGCGGCATCTGATCAGGGTCTCCACTGTTTGCAAAAAGTTCAACTATTTTTCTTTAGGAATATCTACATCATATAACCTGACATACCTAAAATCGAAAATGGACTCTTCCAGTATATAGTGTGGGAGAGTTTATTCAGTATTTAATGGGTTAAATTACTTTGTATCATGTCATGTTCCAGCTCAGATCTATTTGTTTCCTGACAACGGGGTACAAGGCACGGCATTTGAATGAAATGAGCCGAAACTTGAGAAAACGTACCTTCTCATAAGTACGCCGGACAAAGACTCAAATTAGCTTGTGCATTCACGCAGTCTGATTAGAGTGGTCGTTGTCCGCATGAAGAAACCTTGCATCCTTGGCTATCCAAATTGCGCCCAGTGAAGATTCTGATCAGACTGTGCGAATACTTAGGCTGACCTGATCTTCGCTGGGTGAACATGTCCGGAGGTAGGTTCTCTGACGTTGCGGATCAAATGTCGAGCCGCGTTTTTTATTATTATTTGTTTTACAAAATGTCAGGTTTCGTCTGCAACAGACTGTGGTGTCACGAAATGGTATCAGTTTTGCAAGTTAGTTTGGAAATAAAATGAAAACTTGATATCAACAGGCACATATAAGTTACTTCACAAGGATGTACCCATTGCCATAAATTAAACTTAATTATACAGATTATGTCTTTAAATTAAATATTATGCGTAAGATGAACTTATTTTTCATGTTTTTACGATCAAGAATCATTGGAATATAACCCTTAGAGTCAGAAGGTAATACAAATCTCTGCACCCTAAAATGGGGTCATGGGTGTTTCAATATAGAAATATAAAGGCTGACAACACATAGAAGAATGCAATTCATACAGCATAAAAGTTTCCTTACTATACGTAAAATGACCTTACTTTTTTGTATGTTTTTACGATCTAGAATAATTGGAAAATAACCGCTGGCGTCAGAAGGTATACATAATAAAACCTTCTATGTATCCTAAAACCCTTTTAGAAATTGGAGTCAGGAATGCTTTGTGTGTGCACTGCCTATACGACCATAAAATTCCTCGTACATTGAATTCAATGGTCACGTTATATCTTGGCTTGCTGAATTTTTAGTTGTACTGATAAACAATTTTAGGGAAGGCAGATGTCAAAGTAGGTTTGCCCCTTCTGGATGGGATCTGCATTAAAAGGTAAAATAATTCCCCCACCCACAAGCTGGGGATCAAATTCTTTCTTTTGAAGGGGCACCATTTTCAGGTTGTGCAGAAAAGAAAATAGGAAGTCACAAAAGTTGACTGAGCAGTTAAAAATGTCGGAAAATCTACCTAGTGTGCCCAGTCCCCTTAAATATCAATACAGTGAACCCTCGTTACAACGAGAGCATTTGTTCCCAAAGACGTTGCAATTAAAATGAATTTGCTGTTGTATATAATAATTAATGAGCAGATTGATATGCCAGAAAGGTCTTGTTTTGTTCTTAATTCCTCATACAACATATGTTTTGGATATTTGTTAGAATCGCCTCAGTGAGGCGATTCTAACAAATATCCAAAACATATGTTTCTTTAAAGTAGTAAATACAATATTCTTGTATAATTTGTGACTAATTGTTACCTCTTAAGCGAAGATTTCGTGACAGTCAAATTGTCATTATAGCGAATTTTAACGTTGTATCGAGTGTCAGTATAAAGAGGGTTGTCTGTACAAAATATGTTAAAACTTGTACATTTCATTTAAATGCGATGATTTGAATGAAACGCCATGCAATTTTCTATCGTACAGAAGCCTTTAATATATCCTCATACGAACCTCGCCACTGAAATCTTCCATAGCGAATATGTGTAGAGGAAAAAAAAACCAAGATCGGCATGGATACCTATGCAGCCTAATCCGTACCTTTGATATTCACCTGAAGAAAGTTTGAGTACCTTAGAAATTACCGGAAAGTAGGGAAAATATATTGAAGGTGTAAATACATTATAACGCCTCAACCGTATTTACCCTAAGCATTCGGACACCTCACAATACTTGTTCTAAACTTTGAACGCGTACAATTTACTACCCGATGTTGTGTCTAAAAACTGCTGGATGAGGGGCAAACAGAATAGACCCTGAAGGGATGCCGCGTTCTGCGGCATCTCATCTGGGTCTACACTGTTTGTTCAGTCTTGTCTGTCCGAATACATATGGTAAATACGATACTCTAAGTATTCGACACCTTTACACTTCACATACTAAGTTCATCTAACTACCTGTTGATGCATCCACGAGGGAATGAGTAACAAACAGTGCAGACCCTGATCAGACGCTATGTTCTGTGGCATCTGATCTCGGTCTACACTGTTTGTCTATCCGAATGCTTTATTGCCCAACGTGACACATTTTGATTTGTTGTTCCAATACTAAGGATTGTTTTAATTGAATCACTATAAACAACAGAATCTACAGAAAACGCTAAATGCAATTTCTCCACGACCTGCTACCCTCCATATACTATATTTAGTTTCTTCGAGCAATAGCGAAAATGCATATTTGAGCATACCGTATTTACTCGTAGTAATTGGACATCTAAACTCGCTACCATGTTCTTGCTTTTTATCTTTATTCATCACGAAAACATACCTTAAGCCCCACTTTTATATAGTAAAACTGGATTTACAGGGGTATACATTATTTTTCTTATTTCTGCTCAAAAACATAAATTGTGGGTACTCGTTAGAACCGCCTCGCCTTGTATGTGTTGTATATGTAAACATTTCGGAAATAAATATGTTTAAACCAATGAGCACCCACAATCTATGTTTTGAGCAGAAATATGAAAAATATCAGAATTTTTATCTGATAATTTTCATTTTTAGTGGTGAAATTTTCAATATATTTGAATAGGCGTGTTTTCGAAATGGAGCTCTTTTCATGCAGATTTACATACCAGATTTACACGTTCCACTTACGTCGGTGCTAGGGGCGAATGCAGCTCTGCAAACTATAACAATGTTTGCATTTGTTATATTGATGTTTTCTTGGATAATGTAACTACATATATATCATACAAATAAAATAAAGTTTAAACCAAACTAAAACTACAATGCTGACATTTGAAGAGTCTCAATGTGTGTGTGTGTGTGTGTGTGTGTGTGTGTGTGTGTGTGTGTGTGTGTGTGTGTGTGTGTGTGTGTGTGTGTGTGTGTGTGTGTGTGTGTGTGTGTGTGTGTTATCCAAGTGCAATCTTTATAGATTTTATTTCCTGCCAGAATTTGTTTAAAATGCATAGTTTTGGACTTTTTAATAGAAAGGTTTATTACAAGTCGACTGGTAGTAGCCATTTTTGTGTTATAGCGATTTTACGATAAAACAGCTATTACCAGCTGCAGTCGACCGGTAATAGCGATTTTACGATCAAATGACTATTACCAGTCGACTGACAATAGCGATTTTACAATAAAATTGCTATTACCTGTCGACTGGTAATTAAACGAAAAACCGCTATTACCAGTCAGGTAAATATTTTACTAAAAGTCGTTATTAGAGATTTTTAACTTTGATAATGCATTAAGATCACTTCTTGTAGAGGTGAGGAAGCTGATCATTTTGCAGTTGGTTTTGTATGTTATTGTCACCTAATTAGTCTTCCTTTTGATGTATGAGGTGGACTGTATTCTCCGAGTGTGGCTCTTCCTTGTTCTCTCCCATTATCTCCTCTCTTTTTGATCATGTTTTCTCATATTTTATATTGCGGATTTGTACAGAATCATGAGTGAAACTTAATCCCTGCATGCCGTGCACTGATATAAATTACTGGAATGTCAGGAGAAAAGAAACGAAATTTCCTAAGTTTATTTATTTATTTTATTTAGAAAAGTCACATAATAAAACAAGTAATCAAAACATAAGTAAGATAACATACCAACTCAAACTGAATAACTTACGTTACGTTAGCATGTCCATTCACTGAGCACCCCGGTAAACCCCAATTTATATAAAGAAAAGTTAGGTTTACAGGGGGTAAACCTCAGTTTTCTTATTTATTAACCAAACATAAATTTATGTGGCTCATAAGAATCTCGTTAATAAGGCGGTTCTAATGAGCCCCAAAATTCTTAGTTTAGAGCATAAGTGAGAAGAAGAAAAAAATATCGCATTTTGCTTGGCTAACGACATGGACATGCATGTAGTGTAGTCATTGATATAAACAGATATGTTCAGTGACTGTTAGAACACCTTAGGCATTTGCACTGCTATTTCGTCATTTTTCACGCAGTTTGCTGCAGCAGTGCATCGGAAACCATTTACCACGCAATATACATATAGCCATTTCGCTGTTATAAAGTACCCTGCAAGAGCAGAAAATGCTCTCTCTTAGATTCACTGTCTTTTAATACCAGACAAAACAATATTTTGTTTGACTTGCTTCTTTTGAAACCAGTAGGACAGGTAAATAAATATGATCATTTGCGTGTCTGCTATATGCTTGGCAGCAAAAAAGCATGAGCGCGGGTACCAAAGTTTCAAGAATGACATATAATTTTTCTTACCGTAGGTCATAGACTACGACTTACCGTCTCACAAGACACCGGTTCTATACGAATATAGCTCCATAACAAAGACTTCCAGAGTTTTTTTCCTCTTTCTGTTTTTGAAACATATTTTGATGCCAGAACTGGTCCAAGATGTGTATTTCAGACAGTTCTGCAATTGATATGGGCAAAATTGCAGGACTTAAGCGGTTGCTTTGAAAAGGATTAAGCGGTTGCTTTGAAAAGGAGACAGTTCAGTCAACAGGAAAACATATTACCTTTACACCAGTCGAGACCTGGTAAATAATACTGGGGCAGGCGTTTCAAAGACATGGAAGCTTCTTATATGTCATCTAACCTACCAGTCTTTCTGGTTTTCGATGCTGTCAGGCAAGAACTTGTGTTTACCCTTTGAGCTTAAAAAGAGTCTAAGGGCTTCAGAACATTTGCAGAAATGTATGTAATCAATGGTAATCGCTATCCTATAATTCTTCGTTCTGTATTTAAAATGCTTTGATCTTCTAATAAATGCTGTGTGTTCCAAGATCTGGTTTGTTTGCTTGTGTTGAGGCTTTACAGCCCAGTCAACCCAATGGGTTCATGTCGAGCATGGTCAGTTTACCTAACCACACTTTTACTGGGCAGGCTTAGTCCTGTAAGCGGTTAACCAGTATTGTGCACATTCTTTCGCCAGAAACTGACAACTACCCTTCTTGAATCAGCGGAAGGGAGAGAATGATCGTAGAAATTATTTCATGGTCAATCTCCACGAAAGAATCTTGTAAAAAAAAAAAAAAAAAAAAAAAAAAAAACTGCGAAACTGTTTTGCTTTCTTATTAGCTGGTGACCTAAAACCATTTTTAATACTTTACAAGCTGAGTAAAAAATTCAGCAGACAACATTTTAAGACATTTTGTTTCTAATTTTTCCTAGAAAATAGACTTTGATACATCATGCAAATTATCTCCTAAGGGGACATCTTGCATGGAGTGTCAGATCCTATTTTCTAGGAAAAATTGCGTCAGATCCTATTTTCTTGGAAAAATAAGTAAAAAAAATGTTTGTCGTCTGCTGAATGTGCCCAAAACATGGAAAGTGTTAACACCAATGCCGCTTTAAAGACTGAAAATTACGAATGTGCCTTTTGTCGACAGATAATGTTAGATATTCTTACAGTTGATCAGCATTAGGTTTGTAATTATCCTGTTCTGCTGGGAGCTATCTGCTAGATGAAAGACATGTTAACGCCTGATTGGCTACAGCGTTGGCTATTCGAGAAGATTGACTCAAAAATGCAGGTGCGCATCGGAAATAGATTTAATTGGTAACACAAGTGTCATCATGGCTGAGACTTAATAGCTGGGCGTCAAATTTTGCTGCAAATATAGTTAGTACATTAACGCTAAGCACTCCGGGTAAAATTTTCAGCAGACGTCATTTGAAATATTTTGCCTATTTTTCCAGAAAACAGGATTTGACATTGCATGCATATTGTCTCCAATGAAGACAATTTGCATGAAATGTCAAATCTTGTTTTCTATGAAAAATAAGAAAAATATCACGATTTAGTCGTCTGCTTAATTAGCGCAGATAGTGGTAAAGGTTAAGCAAACGTCGCTTTGCTAACAGGAAGAGGACGCATGGGCTGCTTCAAGCGAATTGTCTTTTCGGGGCATACGCGGATGACAAAGACACAATTCAGGCTGCGCGGTCAAAGAAGGGCATTCACTGACCGCTTATAGATGATATCACTGGATACTGTAAACCTTTAAAGCGCCAAGCAAATTCGCAGTAGACGAAATTCTCATTTTCTTTTTCAGAGAAAATAAGACTTGAATTGTCATGTGAATCGTCTACCCAGCAAAGTCAAATCTTATTTACTCTGAAAAATACAAAAAAAAAAAAAAAAAAAAAAAAAAAAACAGAATAAATTCTCATTTTGTTTTCAGAGCAAATAAGACTTGACTTATCATGTGAGATGTCTGCCTAGCAAAGACAAGTCTTCAGTTATTTAATCTGATAAAAAAATAAAACAAAAGCATTGAAATGTTATCTGTTGCAGTTGTGATTGGCACTTTAAGGGTTAAATTACAAACGGACCACAAATGCTCTGATGATATTGTACTGATGCGCAGGGTGATCTAAATCGGAGTATTTCACACATCCTTGAAGAGACCTTTCCGCTTGACGCCGCCCACTTTTCTACAGAATCACCATCTCCTGCGTTTTTTTTCCACAACCGTCACACCAAAGGAACGTTTTCAAACAGTGAGACTCAGATCAGACGCCGCAAAACGTGGCGTCTGATCTGAGTCTACAATGTTTGCCACGATATCAGTATTTTACTGTTTGGCTAGTTTCGCTTTCTTTAATGTGTTCGTTGCTTTCAAAGAATCATTTTTCTCAGAATTCATTTTACTTAACAGAAGCAGTTGTGGCCGCATCCGTGCAAATAATGGACCTTTCGACTTTCATACTGGAACAGCTCATTGAAGATGTCCAGGCATTAATGCGACAATATCAAGTACATAACATATCAACGCTGTTCTGAGACTAATGCACAGCAGTCCAAAGTCGTCTTTTCTACTCTGTTATATCCCAGCAAACAATTAACGACACAATAACGTCTCGTCGACGTCGAGGCGACCTCGAATTAACTTTGTACGGCATGCATTTTCTGGGAATGCACGACAGGTACCGGTTGTATGTGTAACTTATGCATGGATTCCTATCCGTTCCGATTTATGTAACATGCATAACAAACAGAAACATCCGATCCTACCAGATATATCGTAATACCAAATGCACACCAAATGAAAAGTAGAAGTCATACAGGACAGCATACTAAAGTCCTTCCATTCATTTTATCGTATTATCGACAAAAGTCTACCCACTTACCCTGTTAAAAAGTATTTTCTAATCAACTCCGTTGAAAACAGAAATCCGAACAGAACAGACGTAGATGTTTAATATTGCCGAGCACCTGAAGCAAACAGGGGCAACGCCAGAAAATCTGGATTTGTTTCGCCAAGACCCCGGCTTGAAACGGTTTCTGCGCATAATTCATGCGCAGAAAGACTTCGCAGACGGACATGATGCTAGGGTCTGGCCTGTAAGCTTCAGAATTCAGAATAGTCAGTACGCTGCACGATGTAATGTTACACTCGCTCAATCGTGCCACCAACCGGGAATACTCGTAAAAAGAAACCAAAAAGAACCAACCATTATATCCGGTTAGGGCATCCCCTCTTCGTCGTCGTCTTCTTCACCAGCAGCAAGCATAAAGTTATTCCTCCTTGAAACCCCAACGGCTCTTGTTAGGGCCATCAAGCCATGGATCTACCGGCGGCTCGCTGTTGGTCGTTGGCATAGTCCCCTTTGTTACGAGCCAGGCGTAACGAGAAAGAAATGAAAGTGAAACCAGCAACAAGCTTTAAAATTATTCACAATTCTTATTTACAATAATAAAAAAAATAAGACAATGTGCAAAACAGAAAAATATAAGTAAACAGTACCTTTCAAGTTTATGTCACAAAGTCCCTCAGAATTATTCCACAAGAATTTTCCAAAACAAATCCTTTGAATAACAGTTATTGATCCCACAATTTGAAAGTCCCTGAATGCAGAATTTAAGTCCAGAATGAATAAAACATTAAAGTAATCCAGTATAGAAAAATTTCCAGTGAAAGACGCCCGTATGATTTTTTTTTCTCCTTATATAATATCAAAGAACATTCTGGAAAAAGAATTTACTAGAGGTATCACTCATTTTCCAGTTTTAGTCAAGAATATTCTAAATGTTCCATGAAATGCCAAAAGATAGCTTAATCTAGAATATTCCTTTTGGAATGTTCTAAAAAGAACATAAACAACTTGTTATAAACATATTTTTCCAGAAAGTTCTACTTATACATAGACATTTGTAGTAAACATGAAAATAATGATACTTAAAATAATCAAACACCCTCTATATAACACCTTCCACCGACTCGCTTAACGCAAGCGAGTCCATGGCTGATTTATAGGTGTTTCACCCCGTCGGAATATTAGCCGCCATCGTTGTCGGATATCGTTGCCGCCTCATCACCACGCCGAGGTGTTCCGTCCGAAAATTCGATGTGGAAAAACAGAAAGTCCTTCTACCGACAATCTTACATACCGCACGGTCGCTCTTCATCACATGCCTAACAGACCGTGAAATACCCTTTAAGCCTCTCTATTTCACATGCAAAACGGACCCAATATTTTCTCATCGCTTTTGCGTCACATGCATAGCAGACTAAATAGTTTACATTACTCTACGTCAATTGCATAGCAGACAAAATAATTCATATTTGTTCTACGTCACATGCATACCAGACAAAAGAGTTTACATTTGCTTTACGTGACATATATACCGGACAAAGTAGTTTACATTTGTTCTACGTTACATGCATAGCAGACAAAATAGTTTATATTTGCTCTACGTCACATGCATACTAGAAAAATATAGTTTAAATTTGCTCTACGTCACATACATAACAAATAAATTAGTTTATATTTGCTCTACGGCACATGAATAGCAGACAAACTAGTTTACATTTGCTCCACGTCACATGCATAGCAGAAAAAAAATTACGTTGGCTCTACGCCACATGCATAGCATACAAAAAAGTTAACATTTGCTCTATGTCACATGCATAGCAGATGTAATAGTTTACGTTAGCTCTACGTCACATGCATACCAGACAAACAGTTTACATTTGCTCTACGTCACATGCATAGTAGACAAAATAGTTTACATTTGCTCTATATCACATGCATACCAGAAAAAAAATAGTTAACGTTTGCTCAACGTCACATGCACAGCAGATAAAATAGTTTACGTTTGCTCTACGCACATGCATACCAGACAAACAGTTTAAATTTGCTCTACGTCACATGCATAGTAGACAAAATAGTTTACGTTTGCTCTACGTCACAAGCATAGCAGACAAAAAAGTTTACGTTTGCTCTACGGCACATGTATAGCATACAAAATAGTTAACATTTGCTGTACGTCACATGCATAGCAGACAAAACAGTTTTACGTTTCCTCTACGTCTCATGCATACCAGACAAACAGTTTACATTTGCTCTACGTCACATTCTTAGTAGACAAATTAGTTTTCGTTTGTTCTACGTCACATGCATTCCAGACACAATGGTTTATGTTTGCTCTACGTCACATGCATAGCAGACAAAATAGTTTACCTTTGCTCCACGTCACATCCATAGCAGACAAGATACTTTACGTTTACTGTACGTCACATGCATAGCAAACAAAATAGTTTACATTTGCTCTACGTCACATGTTAACAGACACAATATTTTCCATTCGCTCTACGTCATATGCATAAGAGAAAAAATACATTTTGATCCGCTCAACGCCACATGCATAGCAGGAAAATAGTTTCCATTCGCTCTACGGCACATGCATAGCAGGAAAATAGTTTCCATCCGCTCTACACCACATGCATAGCAGGAAAATAGTTTCCATTCGCTCTACACCACACGCATAGTAGGAAAATAGTTTCCATTCGCTCTACACCACATGCACAGCATGAAAATAGTTTCCATTCGCTCTACGCCACATGCATAGCAGGAAAATAGTTTCCATTCGCTCTACGCCACATGCATAGCAGGAAAATAGTTTCCATTCGCTCTACACCACACGCATAGCAGGAAAATAGTTTCCATTCGCTCTACACCACACGCATAGTAGGAAAATAGTTTCCATTCGTTCTACACCACATGCACAGCATGAAAATAGTTTCCATTCGCTCTACGCCACATGCATAGCAGGAAAATAGTTTCCATTCGCTCTACGCCACATGCATAGCAGGAAAATAGTTTCCATTCGCTCTACGCCACATGCATAGCAGGAAAATAGTTTCCATTCGCTCTACACCACACGCATAGCAGGAAAATAGTTTCCATTCGCTCTACACCACACGCATAGTAGGAAAATAGTTTCCATTCGCTCTACACCACATGCACAGCATGAAAATAGTTTCCATTCGCTCTACGCCACATGCATAGCAGGAAAATAGTCTCCATTCGCTCTACGCCACATGCATAGCAGGAAAATAGTTTCCATTCGCTCTACGCCACATGCATAGCAGGAAAATAGTTTCCATTCGCTCTACACCACATGCATAGCAGGAAAATAGTTTCCATTCGCTCTACACCACATGCATAGCAGGAAAATTGTTTCCATTCGCTCTACGCCACATACATAGCAGGAAAATAGTTTCCATTCGCTCTACACCACACGCATAGTAGGAAAATAGTTTCCATTCTCTCTATGTCACATGCATAACAGACATAATAATTCTATCCGCTTTACGTTAATGCATATCAGAAATAGTACGTTGGATCCGCTCTGTGCCCACATGCATCTAATTCTCGTAAATAAAATCTGCGAACTCGGAAGTCTTTCAACTTGGATAAGAAAACTATCTGCGTTCATCACGAAAACACACCTATATAATTTTGACCCCATTAAACCCCACTTTTATATAGTAAAACTGGGGTTTGCAAGGGTATACATTATTTTTCTTATTTCTGCTCAAAACATAAATTGTGGGTACTCGTTAGAACCGCCTCGGCGAGGCGGTTCTAACGAATACCCACAATCTATGAATTGGGCAGAAATATGAAAAATATGAGAATTTTTTATCTAAAAATTTTCCTTTTTTGGTTGTAAAATTTTCAATATATTTGAATAGGCGTGTTTTCGTAATGTCTGTCGGTTAAATTAAAGGATTTTATCATTTTTTTTTTCTCAAGTAGTTGTGTTGAATGAATTCAGTCTACTGTGAGTACAAGAGAAATCAGTAGAATTCCTGCTACAATGTATGAAATGAAATACAGTTGACTCTCGTTATCTCGACCTCGCTTATCTCGAATAACCGCTTATCTCGAAGTAAAAATCTGGCCCCTGCCGAAACATTAAAATCTAACAACAGGTAAAAATATTGTTGAAAAGAGGAGAAGGAGCAATTTCTCCTCTTTTCCACAACATTTTCAATATATCTCTAACTTCTAGTCCAATTACATATATATTTGTTAAATGTGGTTGTTCGAATTATTTTAACCTCAATTCTGCAACTCTGATATGTCGAGGTACGGATATCTCGAAATATTTCAGAGAGTCCCTTGGAATTCGAGATAACGAGAGTCGACTGTATTGTATTTTCACTATTGTATTAGGACACATTTACTCCCCACCATACTTGTCTTCAAATTTGAACACATCACCTTTTTAACATCAACACGTGTTGATGTGTGGAAAAACAAATGGATGAGTAGCAAACATATGGTCCCAGACGCCAGTATCAGGGTAAATACGACAGATTTCCACCAAACTCCACAAAGAGGTATTTTATTAAAGAAGAAAGTGTGTGCTTCTTTGTCAATTGCTTTTAACCTTTTCAAATCTCTGGCTATATTCGGCAGACGACAAACTGAAAATATATTTTCTCATTTTTCACATTTAAATAGGCTTTGACAGGAGACAATTTGCGTGAAATGCCAAAACCTATTTTGTGGGTAAAATAAGAACAATATTTTAAAATGTCATCCGCTGAAATTTTTAACCAGAGTGTTACGTATGTGTTTAAAGAAACAAGTTCAAAACAAAAGGTAAAAGAAAAGTCCAGGGAGTGCCACAATCACAAACCGCAGCCCTTCCCAGACCCCAAGAGGAAGAGGAAACCGACAAATCCAAACAAGCACAAATCGAACAAACGTACGAAAAGCACTAAGAAATTGTCATTTTAAGAACTTTAAGGCTTCATTTAAATCCTGATGTTGCAATTGCGACATTAGTCTGTGGGTGTTTCCTGATGAATGGATGATTTGGATGAGTGTCCAAAACAGAATATTGATAGTCTTAGTTGCTTGCTTTAGTAATGTTCTTCAGGATCTCTTTCCGGAAAAAAAGTCAGATGTTGGATTTAACCAGCTGTGATACGAGTAGCTCTATCCAAAACATCAAACTGCGGGGACCGGTATAAGTCAGCTTAATTTTAGACTTGTATCAGCGAACAGTAAAGACAGCGCCAGAAAGACTTCAATTTATAGATGTGTTAAACTTCATGGCTATCTGTTTTTTTATGTTCATGAGTAGATACATCTGTAACACTATCTTTTACGATATAAATGAAAATGTTTTATCTGATGAAGACTTTTCACTTGGCAATGGGAAAACTCATAAAATATCATATATTCACCTATTTGTGAAAAACTTCCGTAATACCAATTTTTCGTGGAGCAATAAGAAAACCATTAATATGGATACCATCTATACATGTAGCTACATAATGTGCGACATTTTCACTATATATACGAAAAACAAAACGAAGAAGAGTTTGGTTAAAAACCGTTTTTACACAGATTTATGGAGTACACAAGATTGATAAACATATTAAACAAAATACAGCTGCCATGTGCCTGGGATGTCCGGCTAAATTAAAATTCTTATTTGAATTTCCCTTTGAAAACAGGGAGAGGGGAAGTAAATATTTTCCCATGCGAATGGTCTCATTAAGGACTCAAGAAAAAAAATGACTCGCGTGGTTTAAACCTCTTTTACTTGGAAATTAATAAAACAAAAAATCGCTCCTTTAGTCCAGAACGTAATCAAATGTACCTTATGGCGTCTGCCCAGCGAAGACTGAGTCCCCGCAGTCTATAAAGACTCTTCGCTGCCCCTGCCTTTGCCTAGCCTAAGAATGCACAGTGAAGATAACCAAACCACGTGGATGCGCAGGCCGATCTCAGTATTTGATGGGCGCATACAGTACATTTTCTCACATCGCCGCTCTCATATTGTCGTCTGCTGTTTCTACCATTAGCTAGCAAGGTTAAAGGGGAACTGATTCACCTTCAGAAAATTGTTTTGCCTCCCTTCTGAAAAGGGGTCTACTCTAAAAGGAAATAATTTGCTTCTTTTAGAGTAGATCCCTTTTTAGAAGGGGATCGGTGTGCAGAAAAGCAAACAGTCATAAAAATTGTCTCCCTTGTCAAAACTAAAAGCAGAAAATGGATCAGAATTGCAGCAGACGATATTTTGATATTATTTTATTAAAAAGACTGTTTTGAAATTTTATGCGAATCGTCGGGATTTATTTTCCCTGAAAAAAAACAATAAAAAAAATGTCGTCTGCTACAAATTTTGCTTGGCACTTTAAGGAAAATAGCTGTTGATAATGATTTCAAAGTCTTGCTACTTGTATATTAGAGACTGTTTAATGAGATACTGAACGTGCTTGATTTGACTAAAAAGATAGTTGTTATTTTCTTTAATCAGGGTTTCCGTGAGTTTCCGATCCATTGAGGAATACAGAATTAAAATTAGATCTGAGAAAGTGCTATATAATAATACAGAGTGAGTCTGCAAATGAATAGTTGTTATATGATTTGTCTGTAAATTTAAAGACTCCCTGTGACAGAAATTGTAATGAGCGTGTGTTTTTGCCACAAATCCACATCGTATTTACATACACCACAAGCTAACCCGTACATTTTGTTGTTGCCTTTGTTGTTATTGTTGTTGTGCAAATTTTAACGTTGCCGAACGATCAAACTAACCGGTCGTTTTGACGTTTACATTTAATATCCATTGAGATACTCCCATTGTACAATTAAGGCATAACGTAAGAAAGCTCTGCATTCCACGTGAAACAGGTATTCATTTGTATAGATAATATCTTGGCTTCGTTCAAAAGTGCAAAGTGGCCGCTAATGTTTTGCCCTATATCCCAGTACTTAATAATGAGCGCCAACAGGTGCAGGGTTTCCCGGGCAAAACGTTCGCGATAGACTTGCACTTCTGAAAGCAGCCCTGGTTACACAGTAAACGTATATATATTATAATCCAAAGGGCAAAGCGACAGGTCAGTTTGCTCGGCCTGTATGTATGACATCCAATGTCAATGGAGGTAGACTCGAATATGCTCTTTGCAAATGTTTCTACAATTTTTCTTTCATGATTCAGCCCTGCAGGCTTGGTGCCTCTGCCTGTCACCAAGTGCATCCGCATCCACTTTATACTCAACCAAGTGGACATCGAGTGTTAGCTTGGGGTATTACTAGTCTTAAAACATTATCAACCGAACAAGATTCGAACCCACGTCATTCCGCTTGCAAATCGAAAGCACTATCACGAGCAATAACAGGCGAAATCGCAGCCAGCGGGCTTTACATTAACGTTTAGCATGGTGACAAATTGTCTGCTTTGGAGACAGTCTGTATGAAAGTTTTCAATTTGGTGCAGTGCATTTGTTGTCCGCCGGCCAGCTGTGGTTTACCTCCCCACCCACGCCTCCGCACGCCGCCCCCCCCCCCCCCCCTCCATACACGCCCCAATACCACCAAAGGGGGAATTTTGTTGACCATGTTTTTCTTAAAGCCTATCATCTTACAAATATTTTGCAGTATGTTAGCCAACTTTTGGTTTTACATGGCGTTACGCTGTAAATGTAGCCTTTAGAAATTAGTATTTGAACTCATACAGTTCATTTTCATAGATTCTACTTTGCCTCTGTGACCTTAATATTGTATTTTCTCATAAAGCATTTTAATACCCTTTCCAAAGCTGCAAACATTAACTCACGAGCTTTTATGCTTTGTCAGTTATTGGCTGTTAAGCAAAGTCACCCTACTGTGAAATGTAACATTGAAAAAATCATTTTCACATAATATCATATCAAATGCAGCCTAGAAGTTGTACCAATAAAGTGACTGTCTAAATAAAATATCTACATATAAATTATAAGTCAGACCCTCACATGACTTTGCTTAAAAAATTATCAGTGGTAACATATGTAACACTGTAATGTCCTAATTTTAAGGGATTTTTGTCTCTGTAAAGGTCTTTACGTATACTTTTATCTCTTGAATTAATACTCGGTTTTAAAATAAGATTTTTCAGAATAAAAGGATAAAAATGAAACTTTCCCTTATTTATTCGGTTACATTATCAGGAGTGTTACGTAGATAATTAATTTATCTGCACTCTAGCTAACCTATGCATATCAATTCAAGAATTGTATTGGTAAATTAAGAAGATCCATATTATAGCTTGCTACACTAAATTTTGTTTATGATTTTTTCTTTATGACCTTCAAATCTATTTAAAAATCATGGCACATTATGCAGTTGACCACAAAGTCTTTGTGTTACATATTTAATCTTTGTAACATAAAACATTATTTCTGATTAAACAATATTGGTACAAGCATAGTCTCATGCCAAAAAGTGCATATATTTAATACCAGAGTGGCATTCACATGTAATCCTGATTAAAACAAAATGCTTATCACTATCATATGCTGCCGCAGGACATATAGGGCCTATGAATACAGCGATGACTGGTCAATTTCTTCCATTGTGCTCATTGAATAGCAAAGGACCTCAGCTTTCTTCTTGCAGACTGCAAAGACTGAGCGGACAACCAGACAAATCTGAGTCTTTGCCAGATGCACAAGTCAATTGTTAGTTTTGTCATACTGCGGCTTAAATACATTAAGGTAACATAAAGTTAATCATAAGCACATTGTCTTACGGTTATATAATTTCCCCAAAACAAACAGTGTTGCTTTATCTCTTAAATATACAGAATACAATAAGATAAGTGTGTAAAATTAGGCAAATTTAGAAACATACATATCACGATGAAATTAAGTATGTATTAGAGCACTTCAGTGACTTTAACACCTTCAGAGATTGATTCCAGAGATTGTGTCGAGAACAAAAATGGTATGTAACTTGATTTTCATAATGTACATTTTTCTATTGTAACATAAACTACTGGTACCTAGCTAAAACGCATAAATAAGAAATCAGATCAATATTGTTGGATATAATTAGCTATAGTCAGCATGACATATTTACATATGACTTTGAAATTTACTCTATGAAAGGACCTAGAAAAGCTATTCTTAGTGTCAGAATATGCATTCTGCGCAGCAAAAGTTGTATTTTTAGCACCAGAGTATGTCTTAAATATGTAAATTTGAAGACTGACCGGTGTCTGGGTAGAAGGAAAATGGCTTTAAAGAACATGGGACTTTGGTAATGAAAAATAATTGTTTTTGTCTTAATTTGGTAGGGTCTGTCCTTAGAAGCAAAATAAAAGTCGTAAAAGTCTGAGTAAAGATATGCACGGAATCTGATTAAGAATAGCAGTTACCATTTTGTTACATACGTTACCAGACATGTTAGGTAAATGATAATATTGGTGAGTAGCATTTTATATTGGTAGTAAACTATCTTAACCGAAACATTTACCATCAGCAGGTACTAGGTTATTTTCATTTTTGAAATTGCAATGGACATAAAAGCTGACAATAGAATACCTAATCGTATCTTGGCATCAAAATAATAATCAAAATGGTATATCAGGGGTAGGGACCAAAGAAGTAGTTTTTTATATCTCATTATAGTGTCTTGGCAGCTAAATCTAATTCAGACTCTGCCGTAAGCCATATAATGCTCAGAGAAACAATCAGTCCTATAACTTATTTTATACTGTTACCAGTCTGACAATCAATACATGTTTTGGAGGTTCGATGCTTCCTACCAAATTTTGAGTCAACTGGCCTTTCGGTTCAAGAGAAGAAGCGAAAAATAGATTTTCTAGATGGCTGCCATGGCGGCCATCTTGGGCTTCCGATTGGTACATGGTATTTGATAATAAGCAGATTTGTTTTAAGCAAACTGTCTTCTAGCCAGTATAAAATATTTTATTTTATACACTGTGACAACAAAAAAGAGCCAGCGTGTGCATGCGGTGTATTTGGATGCATCTAATTGCAGTGCAGTGTTGATATGTTCGACGTTATTATCAGCGTAATTACCACTGCATTTTTATGTAAACTCAAATAATGAAATAAATCTCCTTGAATAATTTGTTGCCCTCAGAATGTTTGTTTTCACTTTATTCATGCTTTTGTGTTGGTATTAGGAAAGTATACAGTGTTGACAATGATGGAGCGCTACTGAAGAGATTTCTCCTGCAACCACTGTTTATAGGAAACAGGGTTCTTATATCACATCACTTAAACTGACATATAACGTGTGTAACGGTATTAAGTGTGCAATATTTCTGGAAGTTTAGATAGATTTAAGTTTTATAAAATCAGCTTTATGCATAGAGCATAAGCAATGAAGAGATCATATCATGTCAGTATTATGAAACGGAATATTTCTGTATTTGTTATAGAGAACATTTTACAATTTTAAAAATAAAATTATCAATTGGATATACCAGCAGACGATTGGCAAGGGTTTTCTTTTACTTAACTCACCAAACTATAGGGGTATCTGAGAAATAATTTACTATGTTTGTTAATAAAGAGTTATAAAGCTGACTTCCCTTCACCTTTATATACAAAGTATCAACAGCCATTTATACAATGCAGATAAAGAATCACTCAAAAAGTAACGTATATAACATTAAGAAATGTATAAAGCATTTACTCAAAGCATATAATGCATTAAACGAATCATAATAGTTAAATGCATTGTACTAATTGCAACCACAGCAAATAAAATGGTAAGAAGTTTGAAATAACGATGCTTTTCAGAAAAGAAGTTTAGGCGTTTTAAATTAACTATCGTTCCTTATGTCCTTTGCTTAGTCAAGCTGGTTTGTTTTCATTTCTTAATGCACAAACGAGGAAACAGCATTAGATTAAATTTCTAATCACTAATCGTCCTAAACGTTTTATCAGGAAACGTATATATATATATATATATATATATATATATATATATATATATATATATATATATATATATATATATATATATATATATATATATATATATATATATTAGGTTTGTGACTTTTAGTTACGTATGTAACAGTTTTAAAACAAGTCATGGACAGCTTAACATATTGAGATACCCGTCTCTATAAAGCCACATGCATTGGTAGCAAAAAGCATGCCAGTAAGCAAGAATATGGATACCTCAGTATTTACACCAAGTTATTTTTGATTGTTTTGAGGGTAACGTTGGTAACATGGCTGTTACACCCAAACGCCCCCATCGCTAGAGGTCTTACATGTGTCATTTTGTTTCTTATATAATGAAGTTTCAGGAAATCATAGTGTACAAAATTTCCTGGGAGGGGGGTGGGGTGGAGGCGGGGGGAGGCGGGTCTATAGCCGGCCCAAGATCTATTGTGTATGTAGAATTTAAGTATTTCTTATTCTCGCTGACCTCAAACACAACGTACAAAATCTGAAGTTTCATAACCAAGACAGACAGATGTATCACCAGGATAGAATATGCAAAACTGTCACTCTGTAAAAGGTTGTTGTACCTTTCAGCTGTCTTGACCCTATTCTGCTCATATTTGTTCATCCCGAGTACTAAGTCCACGGATCCAGGAGCTCTGGCATCTCTCTTTTTTTTTTTTTTTTTTTTTTTGCCTTACATTGTCTAATTCCATGCGATTTTGGTTGGGACACGAAGGTGAATCAATTGTTGATCCACAATGCACCATTGACCTTATGCGAGCTGGGTACAAGAAGTAAACCCCGGCACTGAATAGAATAAAATAGCATTTATTGGAACACCTACGTATACAGAAGGTGTTCTCTATTCGCGTGCACCTTTTTCGACACGCTGCATTTATGTAGCTATTCTAAAAGGTTACCTTGCACCACTTTATCAAAGGTTATGGGATATACATTAATCTTTACAATTTCACTTGAGCGCAATTTATAGCTTTCCCGGGACAGCGTGACAAAATTTGATATTCTACAAAGAAGTAGCTTTCATAAAAGCTGACATGCATTATGGTTAACCAACGGTACGAGATTTCATTTAGACCTATTGAATTCACCATCTGCATTATAGAATTCAGCTTATTTAGGCAAGATTTGTATGTAAAGAATCCAATACTATTCCGTTTTAAAATCAGCTTTAACATTTATTGTATGCGAATCGTAGACCAAGCTTTTTTGTGAAAACATACTGTTTCCAACTAGGATTATGATCGATAACAGGAAGTGATGCACTGCTTAGGTGAAGCGAACCGCTACTGGAGAGCACGCGAGCTTTATTGTTTTCAAGACCTATGGAGATTTAACCTTTTCTTCACTGCGTTTGGTGACAGCTATTGCAGCTAATCAGTTAAAAATATTTTCTTTGTTGCAAGTGACGTTCTACTGAAGCTATATGTCACTGTCCTGTACCTTGGTGGTGTCATACATACGTTTGCGCCTAGCAAACTGTTTTCCACGTGGTCCTGATTGGAACACAACCGCAGAATTATCTTGAGATACCAATAAAGGTTTTAGTTTAATTCGGACTAGACTGTCCCGTAGATTTTTGCGTCTTCTGTAAGCCAGTAAGGTATCAGTTCTTTTCTGGAAATATATAGTCCGAGGAGGAGGAAATTGTGTACCAGTGACTCCCAATGGTGACGTTACATGTATGGTTCCATACTGTTTGCACGAGTCCATATGCGGGACATTATTTATAAATAGGTTAAACTGATAAATATCTAAAAGGCCGCCTTTGGAAACAAAGAACACACGAACGAACAAAAATCGCAGACTCGGTTTTCTTCAGTCTCTTCATATGCAGCAATGTAATTTGCAAGGCTGCATACGCCCCTCCTTTAGCAATATTCGATTTTTCAAAGTGACCAGAATGGGCTCAATGAACCAAAAGGAAATAAAAAAATAATCTTGAAATAAAACTATAAAGTCAAATTCCTCTTGCTAAAATCCTGGATCCATACATGACTGCTATCAATGATCAATATTTTATCCTGATTTCAAAATATACGGGTACCAGTCCAAGGAAATGTCTCCATGACTGGGCTGCGAGCTTGTCATTTAATGTATCTAATCAACAATATACTGTGGGACCACACAAGGTGATGTGCAGTTATTGAATCCCATTTAACATGCAAGAAACGGGTCTCACATTCTAATCTCCAATCCAATCCATATCTCGTCATTGGGTAATTGATATGTGTTATTAAAGAAAAACGACATTCATTTGTATGCTTATGTAGAAAATTCACGCCAGCCAGGACATCTGGTCTCTGAAAAATGTGCTTTGCCGTTTGCCTGTGTGGTATCATTGCCTAAGATGTCGGGGCCAGTAGACGGTACATGCAACAAATACTGAATGTCTTGACGGCTGCACAGAGAAGAGTCAATACTGTTCGTTTATAACATAATGCTAGTATCTCACAGCTTGCCTTCGTTATGGTTCGGTTTAATCTATTTTGTATACATGTATCCGGCAAGTCACTAAACGAAATTATCACATATACGACAAGAACAGAGTAACCTTTGCACAAACACAGTCTCATCGCTGATATTATATGTGTCGCAACATCAGAAAACGTACCCTGACATTTGCGCCCAACGACGACTCAAATCAGCCTGTGCTTCCATGCAGTTTGATCAGTTTTCGTTCTCCACATGAAGAAACTTCGCATCCTTTGCTATCCAAAATGCGCCCAGTGAAGATTCCGATGAGAATGCACAGTCTGATCGGAATCTTTGCTGGGCGCACATGTCCGAAGGTACGTTTTCTGACGTTGTAGTTCAGTATGTGGACTGACAAAAGATTATGAGGAAACAACGATCAGATCAGATTGCTTGGATGTACAGGTTGATCTTGACTGACGCTGGCTGTATACGTAAGTTCATTTTTCATTTGAATAGATCATTTTATTCCGCATGTGATATGACTAGCTACTGCAGCCTTTGAAATAACTGCATTAGTAAATTGAAATCGATCCTGGTTGTGGTAGATATCTGATTTCAAATGACACCAATTAAAGTCAGCTTTAGAAAATGGTTCCACTAGAGCTCTTTTTTAAATGCAGTTTTTCGTTTGGATGCGCACAGAAACCTCGTTTGAGGTTATCACTGGCCAGGACCGTACGGTTACTACTAATCTATGTCACGGAGATGTCTGGTTTGTAGTCGTATCAGCCAAGCTTCAGAAACTCCTAGATTTAGGCTATTGTCAGCCACGGTGGTTCAGATTAGATGCGCGTTCAACTGGTGATCAGGAGGTCGCGGGTTCGATCCCTGCCGGGTCCGACAATATTCCGTTTTGTGCAGATTGATCATGCTTTCTACGGTCATTCTCTCCCTTCCGCTTATTCAAGAAGGAAAGTTGTCAGTTTATGGAGAAAGAATCTGCACAAATATTACTCGACGAATGTTTACTGTCGTGTCAATGTACTTTTAATGTTGGAATAATCCAGGGTCAAGGTGAAGCAGGTTATTACAGGTATAAATAATGTCACTCGGTACTTTCCGGTTCACCGACTCCGTTTGATTGAATAAGTTATACATCGATAGCGGTTTCTCGTCATAACGCCAACGGTAAGTTCGTTGTTCATAAAGTCAAAAACTCAAGCGACGGTCGGAGATTCGATCCCAGTAACAGTCTTTGTTTTTAACTCATAATATTTTATCTGTGTGTGTGTGTGTGTGTGTGTGTGTGTGTGTGTGTGTGTGTGTGTGTGTGTGTGTGTGTGTGTGTGTTATTTTATTTTTCCTTTCTTTCTTTTTCATCTAAATCACCGCGATGTGAAAATTCTTATGCTGTTTTAACACTAACCGTGCTATGGGCAGATTCACCAGTCGACAAATTGATGTGACTTTTCTTATTTTTTCCCCAGAAAGTAGGATTCAACCAAGGAGACAGTTTGCATGAAATATCGAATTTCTGGGGAAAATATGGAAAATATTTCAAAATGTTGTCAGCTGAAATGGTAAGCAAACACGCCAAACGTTAATACAAAAAAAAGTCTTTATCGCGTGTAATGATGAGTTCTTATTGTATTCGAATAGCGAAGGTCAAGATCAATCTGTGCATCCACACAGTCTCATATGGATCTTCTCTGGATTGTTCCTATCTATTCATTTATTTTATAGTATCCATTAATTTTGTAAGCGGACACAGGTCCTGATCATACTGAACGATGATAAAGTGTTGAGATAACAATGTAATATTATGTTGTTTATTGCCAAAAAGATAAAAGAAAGAAGAGGGGAAAAATACCATGTTAACCCTAAACATTCTGACACCTTACCATACTTGCCCCAATAATTTAACAAGGTCATTCAACTACCTGTTTTTTTTTATCTAAAATTGCCAGTTAAGAGACATTCAGTAACGACTCTAATCACTCTGCGTTTTGCTCTGGGTCCACACTGTTTGCACAGACTTTGGGTAAATACAGTAAGTGCCAGTTCGTCGGGGTCCTTTATAATGGTGTATGAACAGCAGAATGCAATATCGCCTATTTAGCCTTTTTTGTAATTGGGTATGAAAAAAAAAACAATAAAAAATAATTAATTCTTAAGCCACAATTGATATTAAATAAAAAAAATCAAAACAAAACAACAACAACAACAACAATAAAAAAAAAAAAAAAAAGAGGAAACAATTGGGCGGTGCCAATACGACAATTTATTCTACTCAAGACAGTCATATCCGAGTGATGTATCCACTACACCATGCCGTCCTATTTTAAAAGAATTGTGCATATATTTGCTATTCTTGTGGCGTATCGACGAACGCTTCACGGATAAGTCCAAAAATGCCCGCGATGCTATTTTTGGTCATGCTTACCTAAAGACGGAGTCCAACCTTTGACGACAGTAAACAATTCATCGAGTTATACTGTTTAACCGCATAGAAGACTAAGCCAGCCCTGGAAAAGTGTGGTTAAGTCAACTGACCGGCTCGACATTACTCCAAACCAAACCAAAATGTATATCAGCATATACCTAAATACTCACTTTAAACAAACATTATTCTGGACAATACACTAATTATACATATAGAAGCTACATTCAAATATCAGGTTGACACCAGTAGCTTATAAAACCGGGTAAAAATTCAGCAGACAATATTTTGATATAGTCTTCTTATTTTTCCGAAAAAAAATAGGCTTTGACAATTTAACAGAAAGCTTTGACATTTCATGCAAATTTTATCCCAATGAGACAATTTTCCTGAAATGTCAAGGCTTTTATTTCTGGGGGAAAATGAGAAATATGAAAAGCATCGTCAATTTGTTAGCTGCTGAATTAAGTCAGAGAGTGAGTGGTAAAGGTTATTTCTTATCCTAATATATACCATTTCAAATACTTCATGGGGGTAGATCCTTAAACAAAGTTATGCTTAATATCTCCAAAGACTATGAAAACAAATGAGAGATAAAAAAAATAAACTAAGACAAAAACATCAACAACAAAAGTAATATTGGTATAATAATAATGTTATTACAAAAAAGATAAAAAAAGAAAAGAAAGATATCCTGGAGTGAGAGAAGGATTTAAGAGAGGGACAAGATGCATACTAAAATTATTTTGGTAATTCGCAAAGAAACAATATACTATGTGTAGCACCAGCCTCTAGTTCATTTCTTAAAAGTGAGCCATTGGATTCAATAAGAAGAAAAAGGTTCAAGATGGGTTGCTGTCCTGTATACAGTCGACCCTCAATAGCTTGAACACCGTTGGTTCGTTCACCATGGCTAATTCGAACTGTTTTTTGAGCCCCTACGAAATTCTTCCGATAGCTCAAGAAAACAAATATTAAGGTTTTTTTTATCATGAAATTGTATGTTGTGTGTACTCATTAGAATCGCCTCACCGAGGCGATTCTAATGAGTCATACAGCATACCATTATTGTATAAAAGATCAAAAAGACTTCCCTAAATTATCACCATTTGATTCCTTTGGAGCATCTTTGGGACAATGGAACTATGTTCTAGACATAGGTATTTCGAGCCACTGAGGGTTAATCATAGCGCCCGGTTTAATAAGAGGCAATGGGGATAATTTAGGGATGTTGTTTCGATCTTCCATAAAATAATGATATGTTGAGTGTAATTGAAATCTACTAAAGACTACACACAACGTACATTTATATGATAAAATAAGAAATATTCCCTAAAATAACCCTAAATATTTGTTTTCTTGAGCAATCGGAAGAATTTCCTACAGACTCAAAACCGAGTTCGAAACAGCCACGGTGCGGATTCTAGCAGTCAATATCAAAACAAGTATGTTATCATGTAAATGTACGGTTCAATCCAGTGATTGTTTTATAATAAGCCTAGGGAAGCGAACTGGGTATATCGTTATACGAATCTCGACGGCCAAGATCAGTCTGCACATGCGTGCAGTCTGATAAAGGTATAGTATTCAATAATCCTGTAAGTGAATGGCGGCGTTACTGGTCAGACTACGTAAATGAGGATGATCTGGCCTAATTCCTTCCTAATCATAATAGTTATGATGGGCTTATGCATTTCTGTGCCAGTATCTTAGTTATCCATTCTGCACAAGTGTGTACATACAATTCTATCACGAAGTCATTGTTTGAAAGAAGACAAAAAACCTAAAATATTAATGAAGTCATCCAAGTAAGACCACAATCAAGAGTCGAGGCCTTCCCGAGGCACCGAAAAAGAAGATTTAAACCACTGTAGTCTGGAGACCCCTAAAAGGGTAATTGGCAAACAGCGCAGACCCCGATCAGACGCTGCAGAGCCTGACATACCTAAAATCATGATTAGAATCTTCCAATAATATATAGTATTAGAATCTTCCAATATATAGTGTGGGGAGTTCATTCAGTCTACAATGGGATAATGAAGAAACAATGTCAAGACAAAACGGTAGAATTCGCAATAACCGACGTACGAACAAATCATAACAGAGACACCGCTTGCATGTTTAGCAGAAAACCATTGGAGCTGTGGGCTTAAACCAGTTTTACTCACGCGAAATCTCACTTGAAATCTCCTGTCACAACTCTAGACATTAATACAGAATACAAAACACATGAAAGCACAAACATTTAGAAAATATGAAGCAAACTGGTAGCAATTACAGAAGATGATGAGGAGGATGTGGCTGATAATCATCACAAATCTAGGATCACAACAAAGAAAAAAAAACTTAAAAGACAGAAAGCATATAGCAAGTGACCAAAATAATTACAAGAGGCAAAACTATTTTTTTTTTTTTTTTTTTTTTTTCTTTCCTTTCTTAAAAGTCGGGGCATGTTATAAACAGTAATGTTATTTGTGTAATAAGTAAATTCAACTCATGTATTATTAGTCTTGCGGGCTGCAACGATGGAATATAAAGTTAATACAAGTCAGTGACCTTCCGAATACTATTTGTATATATTCATTTATGCGGTGACAAGAAACTTGTAAAGTACTGTTAAAACAGGCCATTACATTTAAAAGCCATAGCTTAGATTAAGTGTATAAGCCATCATGGCAGGATAAAATAAATAAACCATCACACTTCCACATCGCTGCGGTTGTTCCAACGATGATCTGTTTAGACAGAAGAAACAGAAACATAATTAGGAGCTTTAACATGTTTCCATTTTTAATGACAGGTTTTATCTGTCATTAATGACAGATTTTATCTGCCATTTTTTTAGCTAGCACAGGCGTTTTCAAGCTGCATTCGGCTTACACTACCTTTGAAATATGTGTCCGCACATAAATGTAATCCGGCCTATTTTCAGTTTTTGGACGCAATTTCACTCAAATTATGTTTATTTGATAATTTTTTTAACATTTTCTCACGCATGTTTGTATTCATGTATTGGTTTATGTTTAAAATTCCATGAATGATCAGATGACACGTGCCTTTTTTAAAAGATGTAAAATGAATATCCATGAAGCTGAACAAGTATGCAAGCTATATAGTGCCGTGCAAATTTTTAAAGCAGACGACATTCAGAATTTTTCCTTATTTTGCAGACAAAAAAAAAACAGATTAAGCATTTCATATGAATCTCATAAAATTCTCTGATAAAATATAAGAAAAAAAAAGAAATTGACCTAGGCTACAGTCGTAATATGCAGTTTAAAGGTTAACATATCAACATACTTGTGTACCAATATGCCTGCGCTGGACTAAAGACGTGACGCGAGAAACTAGACCGTAAGCTACTGTTACCAGCAATATAAACACTGTCTAATCAGTTATTACTGTCCAAATTTAATATAGATTCTGAAGAATTTTTATGCTTGATAATCAAAAAAAAACTGTGCTCATAATCATGCTGCAAAATGTTTTCTTCGATATTAGCTCAGTGCGTAAGATAGGTTGTAAGGCTGATCTGCGCAATTTGTTGTTAGCTATTAGTAGCGTTTATACGATATCCCATCACCCCTACGTCAAAATTTTATACAGTCATATGCTAAAATAGCCGATGACGCATTTTCTGACAAACATTACAAAAACATGGCATCTTCCAGTGCATTTCCATTTGTTCTTCGTGAAGTCGATGTTCCTGGTGCGATATTAGTGTATGAATCTATTGAAAAACATTCTCATATCCAATTAAAAAGATGGCTGAAATGCAGAGGACTCGCTAAAACAGGCAATAGAAGTCAACTGATTCAAAGATAATCGTTTATTTCGGTACGATTTTGTCATATTTGTGTAAACATGTATACAAAGACTCAAAGATGCCGATGAAAATATTGTCGTTTTCAACGAGTGCTTGAATAATTTTACTGAGAATCGAATATATTTATATTTTGCTCAGTCAATCTCATTTTTTAACACCTTCAGATACAACAAAGCGTAATCTGTAGCTGTCAATTGTTACGAGCCAGGCGTAGCGAGAAAGAAATGGAAGTGAACCAGCAACAAGCTTTAAATTATTAACAATATTTATTCACAAAAAAATAAGGCAAGCTCCAAAACAAAATAATGTAAGTAAACAGTACCTTTCAAGATTTTAGTTCACTTAGTCCCTCAGAAATATTCCATAAGAATATTTAAAACAAATCCTTTGAATAACAGTTTCGTATCCCACAAAGTCCCTGAATTCAGAGTTTTTTCCTTCCTCTTGGTGTCTGGGAAGGGCTGCGGTTTGTGATTGTAGCCTGGATATTATGCGGCAGACTGCATGCCTAGTTGTCAACCCAATCATTGTTGATGGCTATGCTGCACTCTTTTATTGAACGACGGCGTTTCGGGCCTCAGACTCAATGACGGCCTCTTCGTAAAACTTTAACTAGTGGGTTGGGGCTTGACTTTATATCTTTGGCTTGGCCCGCTGTGGTTCAACTATTGGTTTTCATTTACTCTGGCATAGAATTAGCCATGAGTACTCGTCTTTGTTTATTATAGTGATTAATTTGATTTTTATGTTTTCGCTTTGATGCATTGACTGAGTTGGGAGCCTTTATGCGAACCGAATTTTTATGTATTTCTGTATTAAGAGTAACATCGGGACCCAGGGTGAAGTTAGCTAGCTGTAAAAGTGCTTTAAACCCCCGGTGGTTTACTCTACGGACCGTTCTAAGGCGGTGGTCCCGGTGTTAGTCTTACTCTTTGTTGCTTTGTGGTTTATTCTACGAGGCGATTTGTTGTATGTCTTACCATGTGTCATTTTGTTTTTGTGTTTTTTTAAGTCCTTTTAGTATTGCGATTACCTCGCTTTGGGAAGAGAGAGCTAATCGTAGTGCTTTCCGTACGTTTGTTCGATTTGTGCTTGTTCGGATTTGTCGGTTTCCTCTTCCTCTTTGTGTCTGGGAATCTGGGAAGGGCTGTGGTTTGTGACTGTGGCGCTCCCTGGACTTTTCTCTTACCCTTTTTTTTTAATTCCAGAATGAATGAAATATTATACGATTAGAATATTCCTTCTGGAAACATATTTCCTAAGAAAGTTCTATATATATAGAAACTTGTAGTAAACATGAAAATAATGATACTTAAAATAATCAAACACCCTGTATGTAACAGTTCCCCTTTTCAAGGAAAAGAAAGATTTATGTAATAAAGCTTTCTTTTACCATAAAATTATCATAAAATAAAATACTGATAAAGACAATTATTATCTTATATATAGCATGTTACAGGAAACCTCAAATCAAGACATTATGCTCTAGACAAGGCATCAGGAATAATATTATATTATGTTTCCTCCGATATGCCTGATGTCAAGATTGTATTCCTGCAACAACAGGCTCCATCTGAGTTACCTCTGATTCTTGTTTTTCATCCTATGGATGAAAGTCAGTGGATTGTGATCGCTGAAAACAACAATAGGTGAGGATGAAGAAGTTAGATAAACTTCAAAATGTTGAAGAGCAAGAATGAGAGACAAACATTCTTTCTCTACTGTAGAATAAATCTTTTGATGTTTGTTAACTTTTTGGAAAAGTAACAAACTGGATGATCTACACTATTGTCATCCTCTTGCAGCAATACATCACCTGCAACAACATCACTCGCATCTACGGCTAGCTTAAATTCTTTAATAAAATTTGGTGCCAAGAGAACTGGCTCACTTCTAAGTATGGCTTTTAGTTTATCAAAGCATTCTGACAATCCCTGGTCTTCTTAAACATCATTATTTTACTAAGTTAATTAGTCAGTGGCTCAGAAATGACAGAAAAAAAAATATTACAGAATTTTCTTTAATAACCGGCCATACCAAGAAACCTCATCAATTGTCTTTTGCATGTGGGCACCGGAAAATCTGAAATAGCTTCAACTTTAGCTTCTATAGGTTTAACCTGACCTTGACCTACAACATGTCCTAGAAATGTTAAATTTGCATTACAGAAGTCACTTTTAGTCAGATTTATTTTCAGTTTTGCTTCACTTAGTCTGCCAAAAAATGCTCTGATATTCTCCATATGGTGATTCCACTCATCGTGGTGTATGATGACATCATCGATGTAAGCTTCACAATGCTCCAATCCAGTTATTATGGAGTTGATTAAGCGTTGAAATGTTGCTGGAGAATTTTTCACTCCAAATGGCAATACTTTATATTGGTATAATCCATCCGGAGTAACAAATGCTCAGATCTCTTTGGCTCTTTCTATGAGATCGAATTTAGTTATATATTTTGAATTTCCAATTTTGTCAATACAGTCATCCATTCTTGGGACAGGAAAAGTGTCTGTTTTACTCAAATTATTGACCTTCCTGTAATTGGTGCACATCCGATGTGTTCCATCAGGTTTTGGTACAAGAATGCAAGATGAACTCCATTCACTTTGGCTTGGTTCAATGAAATCATTGTCCAGCAAATACTGAAAATCCTCCTTAAGATATTTTTGTTTTGTTGGATTCATTCTATACGGATGTTGTTTTACAGGTTGTGAATCCTCAACATTCACATCATGATAAATTTTGTCAGTCCTTGTAGGAATATCTGGATATAGGTGTTCATATTCATGAATTAACTGTTTCAGTTCCTTTCTTTGGACTGGATCTAGGTTTGAAAGTTTCTGGTCGAGATCCTTTAGAATGTCAGAATTCTGGAGTTTTGATGAAGCAGGATCAGATTTGATCAAGTTCTTGTCTTCAGAGTCCATTTCACTTTGTTCCTGAGGGACTGAACAAACAACACTAATTGGTGTTACAGAAGAAATATCCCTACTAATTTATTGTTTAAGCATGTTAACATGACATAACTGTTTTTGTTTGCGTCTCCCAGGAGTGTTTACAATATAATTTACATTAAAAATCTTTTTATCTACAGTGTAAGGGCCGTAATATCTGGCTTGCAATGGTTTGCCAGAAATAGACAAAAGAGCAAGTACCCTGCCTCCAGGCATGAATTTTCTTTCTTTTGCAGTTTCATCATACCAACCTTTTATTTTCCTTTGTGCTGACTCAATATTGGTCCAAGCAGACTCACAAGCTTTTGACAGTCGGTCTTTAAAATCTGATATATACTGAAGCAAGTTCAAAGAACTGTCTTCATTTGAGAGAATTTTTTTTTTTTCCAAAAGTTTCAAAGGTCTACGCAAAGTGTTGTCAAATACCAGCTCAAATGAGCTGAAACCAAGAGATTCCTGAACAGATTCTCTAACAGTGAACAACAGCAAATGAATGCATTTATCCCAATCTTTTTCAGCGCCAAAGCAGTATGATCTGATCATATTTTTCAGTGTTTGATGAAATCTTTCCAGGTCACCTTGACTTTCAGGATAGTAAGGTGACGATTTATACCCAGCATGCATGACCTGCTGAAAAATTCCAGACATGAAATTTGAGCCCTGATCCGACTGAATATACTTTGGGAGACTTACAAATGTGAAAAAAAATTAGCTTAACCTAGAATATTCCTTCTGGACAGTAAAAACAAAAACATAAACAACTTGTTATTGTAACCATATTTTCCGAGAAAGTTCTATTTATATATAGAAACTTGTAGTAAACATGAAAATAATGATACTTAAAATAATCAAACACCCTATATGAGAGACAACAACCAGGTTAACAGAAGGTAAACGATAGTCGTCATATAACCAGTAATCGTATACAGTGCATGCACGATATTCGTGCTTCTTTTTTCTGTTTAAGAGTGTAGTGTAAAGTAAGCATTCGAAACTGTCAGGGTTCTTTATGAATACCATTATCGAGACTCGCCCCTTCTACATGTGTAATTTTATTTATTTCTTGTGCAAAATGTGATAAAACAACTGCAGCCATTTGCAAACAGTGAAGACCCTGATCAGACTGCTTCTGGAGATCAAAATGTTACTAGGAGCAGTCTGACCTGGGTGTTCACAAGGTGTGGCAGGATTTTTCTGTGTGCCATTCATTGATAAATTTTATTTTATTTTAACGGAAGAAAGTGGTATACCCTGAAACTTGAGCGCATTAAACAAAAATATGCCACCACAGACTAACAACAGTTCTAACGTGCCATTTCTCCCGTATAGTGGATGGGGAAAATTTCCAGCACACAGACCACAAATGCTAAAATTATTCAATTTATAGAGCGAAACGGGTATAAATTAATACCACATCCTGCCTGTTCGCCTGACCTAGCTCCTAGCGACTTCTTCCAAACTTGAAAAAGGATATCCGTGGACTTCATTTTCGGTCTGATGAAGAAGTCGTGACAGCAGTTGAGGAGTGGGTCAATGGAAAGGACCCCGACTTTTTCAGTTCTGGGCTGATGGCACTTGAACACCGTTGGTCTAAGTGCATCAGACTAGAGGGCAATTACATCGAAAAAGAAGAGGTGGATCTCAACCGGAAATAAGTTAGGCTGGTTACTTATTGACTCACCCTCGTATTATTTAGGGGACTGGATACTCTTGGTAGATTTTTCACCAGTTTTTACAAGCGAGGCAACTTTTGTGACTTCCAGTTTGTTTTCCACCAATCCCCTTCTGAAAGGAGTCTACACTAAACGGAAAAGGAAGAAATTCTCTCTGCGGTAAATGTCCTAAAATTTCGAATACTTTATTCCATACTATTGTGGCCTAAATAGTGCTTTTAATGAAGCTGTTTCTTAAAATACTTAGTGGAATGGCAAACGATGAAGACCCTGATCAGACTTCAGGAGCAGTCTGATCTGGGTCTGCACTGTTTGCATAAGTCATCTTGTCAGACACTTTGGTGTACAAAATTTTAGGACACTTACCGTACACCCTTTTGCCGAATGGAGGCAACAAACACCTTCGACGAGAGTTGACTCCCCTTAATGTTTACTAATTCTCCTTAAAGCAAGTAGATCCTGGTATATATGCATCAACGCAGTCTGATCAAGGCATTTGTTTTTCTCCAGCATTTAATGAAGAAGCGTTTGTTTCTAATGAAAATAGCGATGACCCCAAATAGACTGCGTTGTTTAAGTATATGCTAATTGCCTTTTCTGTTTAAAAACTGCTCAATTTATCAAGAAAATTAAAACGAAAATTATTATATGCTTATTTTCAGCTTTAGCACTCTACAGGTTAAATCATCAAATGAAAAATAGAAGAATTTTTTTTTCTTCTTCTCTTTCTTCATTTGTTTTCATTGAAAATAAGGCTTCGCATTCATTTAATAAATAAGACTTGATATTTCAATTTGAATGACACCATAATTCTTACTTCCTGTGAAAATTAAAACAATATTTTTAAATGTGGTCTGCTTTTACTTTAAGTCAACTTTCATCTTTGTAACCTCTCAAGCGTGCTTGCACAAGGTTAAGCTGCATCATTTTTCAGTGAGCCATTTAATAAATATACATTTCCTAAACTGTTTTATGGTTAACCCTTTTAACTCCACAGACCAGAAAGAAGGTTTTGCAAACAGTGTAGATCCAAATGAGAGGGCTCGTACGAGCCTTCTCACCAGAATCTACGCTGTTTGCCTTTTTTAGCTCACCTGAGCACATAGTGCACAAGTGGCTATTCTGATAGGCCAGTTCTCCGGCGTCCGTCGTCCGGCGTGCGTCGTCCGTCGTCTGTTTACAATTGACATCTCCTCCTAAACCGCTGGGCCAATTTGGACCAAACTTCACAGGAATGATCCTTGGGAGGTACTAACTGAAAGTTGTTTAAAAATTTGTAATCCAAGCAGAACTCTGGTTGCCATGGCAACAAATAGGTGAAAATTAGCAAAAACCTTTAAAAATCTTCTTGTCTGAAACCAGAAGGCCCAGGTCTTTGATATTTGGTATGTAGCTTCATCTAATGGGCCATTACCAAAGTTTATCAAATTATAGCCCTTGGGTCAAAATTGGCCCCGCCCTAGGAAGTCACATGTTTTACATAGACCCTTATAGGGAAAAACTTTTAAAAATCTTCTTGTCTGAAACCAGAAGGCCCAGGTCTTTGATAATTGGTACACAGCTTTGTGTAGTAGACCTCTACCAAAATTGTTCAAACGATAGCCCTGGGGTCACAATTTGCCCCGCCCTATGGGTCACATGTTATACAGGGGCCCTTATAGGGAAAAACCTTTAAAAATCTTCTTGTTTGAAACCAGAAGGCCCATGCCTTTGATATTTGGTACACAGCTTTGTCTAGTGGACCTCTGCCAAGATTGTTCAAGTTATAGCCCTGGGGCCAAAACAGGCCCCGCCCTAGGGGTCACATATTTTACATAGACCCTTATAGGGAAAAACCTTTAAAAATCTTCTTGTTTGAAACCAGAAGGCCTAGGTCTTTGATATTTGGTACACAGCTTTGTCTAGTGGACCTCTAGCAAGATTGTTCAAATTATAGCCCTGGGGTCAAAATCGGCCCCGCCCTAGGGGTCACATGTTATACGTTGACCCTTATAGCTAAAAAATATTATAAAAATCTTCTTGTCTGAAACCAGGGCGCAGGTCTTTGATATTTGGTACACACCTTTGTCTAGTAGACCTCTGCCAAGATTGTTCAAATTATAGCCCTGGGGTCACAATTTGCCCCGCCCTAGGGGTCACATGTTATACATAGACTCTTGTAGGAAAACACCTTTAAAAATATTCTTGTTTGAAACCAGAAGGCACAGGTCTTTGATATTTGCTATGTAGCTTCACCTGATGGACCATTACCAAAGTTGTTCAAATTATAGCCCAGCCCTGGGGTCAAAATTGGTCCCGCCCTAGGGGTCCGTGTTTTACATAGACCCTTATCCCTTATAGGGAAAAACTTTTAAAAAATCATCTTGCGTGAAACCAGAAGGCCCAGGTCTTTGATAATTGGTACACAGCTTTGTGTAGTAGACCTCTACCAAGATTGTTCAAATGATAGCCCTGGGGTCACAATTTGCCCCGCCCTAGGGGTCACATATTAAGCATAGACCCATATAGGGAAAACCTTTAAAAACAACTTCTTGTTTGAAACCAGAAGGCCCATGCCATTAATATTTAGTACACAGCTTTGTCTAGTAGACCTTTGCCAAGATTTTTATAGTCCTGGGGTCAAAATTGGCCTCGCCCTAGGGGTGACAGGTTATATATAGACCCTTATAGGAAAAACCTTTAAAAATCTTCTTGTCTGAAACCAGAAGGCCCAGGTCTTTGATATTTAGTACACAGCTTTGTCTAGTGAACCTCTACCAAGATTGTTCAAATTATACCCCTGGGGTCAAAATTAACCTCGCCCTAGAAGTGACAGGTTATATATAGACCCTTATAGGGAAAAATCTTGTCTGAAACCAGAAGGCCCAGGTCTTTGATATTTGGTATGTAGCTTCAGCTAGAGGAACTCTAGCAAGATGTGTTCAAATTATAGCCCTAGGGCCCAAAATGGCCCCGCCCAGAGGCCAACATGTTTTACATATAGACTAACATAGGGAAAACTTTAAAAATCTTCTTGACTGAAACCAGAATGCCAATGCCTTTGATATTTGATATGTAGCTTTGTCTAGTAGACCTCTACCAAGATTGTTCAAATTGTGGCCCTTGGGCCAAAAATGCCCCCGCCCAGGGGCAACAAGTTTTACATAGACTAACATAGGGAAACTTTTAAAAATCTTCTTGACTGAAACCAGAAGGCCCAGGTCATTGATATTTGATATGTAGCTTCATCTAGTGGGCTTCTACCAAGATTGTTCAAATTGTAGCCCTGTGGCCAAAAATGGCCCCGTCCCGGGCCCACTTGTTTTACAAAGCTTTATATAGGGAATACTTTAAAAAACTTCTTGTTTGAAACCATAAGGCCCAGGCCTTTGATATTTGGTACACAGCTTTGTCTAGTGGACCTCTGCCAAGATTGTTCAAATTATAGCCCTGGGGCCAAATTGGTCCCGCCCAGGGCCCACAATGTTTTACATAAATTTCTATAGGGAAAACCTTTAAAAATCTTCTTGTCTAAAACTGGAAGGCCCAGGTTCTTGATTTTTGGTCTGTAGCCTCGTCGAATGGACCTCTACCGAATTTGTTCAAATTATACCCCTGGGGTAAAAAATGGCCCCGCCCCGGTGCCCACTTCTTCTACATAGACTTATATAGGATGACCCCATTCTAAGTATCTAAGCAGAAATAAGAAAAATGCCATAGATTATCGTTACCCATGCCCATGACTGTAAGGTCTATGAAACACACTTTGAGTTTTTGTGTCATAACTTTTATGTTAAAATATTTAAAGAGCTTATATTTTACTAACAAAATGATGGATTTAGTTAACATTTGGCATTTTATTAGATATCAATCCAAAGTATCGTATCCAAATTTCCCTCCGTTTGTTTGTTTATTCATTAATCTATTTGTCCCTCTGTTCATCACGCCTTCAAACGCCATCAGAGGGGTTGATTTTCCATAAAAGTTAACATGCATATATTGCAACTTCTGATTTAAAAGACTTCTCTGACACTGCTGGACAGATTTTTCAATAATTTCACAAGAATGTTCCTTGGGTGATCCTCTACCAAAATTGCTCGAACCGTCCTGGTCTGCTGAACAAGATGGCCGCCAGAGCTAAAATTAAATGAAAAAACAAGAGGACCATGATGGTCCTATATCGCTCACCTGAGCAAACAGCTTTGCATACTTACTGTTGAAGTTTCAGTCAAGTTCACTGCTCTAAGAATTTTGTATAAATTTTATAGCCCTGCTTCCCAGCGGGCATGTTTTTTTTTTCATGCATCATGATGGCTTGAACTGAATCTTGAAAGAGGATCACCAAAGGAACAATTCTGTCAAGTTATATTGAAATCGGTCCAGTGGTTTCTGACAAAAAAGATTTTTAAAATGATTTACATAGCTATATAGGGAAAAAAAGCCCCACCCCCTAACGGCCATGTTTTTTGACGAATCATGACAGCTTGAATAAGCTTGGTAGAGGGTCATCATAGGAACATTCCTGCCAAGTTATATTGAAATCGGTTTAGTGGTTTCTGACAAGAAGATTTTTAAGGTTTTCTATTTAGATATAAAGGGAAAATAAGCCCCACCCCTAGCAGCCATGTTTTTTGACGAATCATGATTGCTTGAACAATCTTAGTAGAGGGTCACCAAAGCAACATTCCTGCCAAGTAATATTGAAATCAGTCAGGTGGTTTCTGACAAGAAGAATTTTAAAGTTTTCTATACAGATATATACGAAAAATAAGCCCCGCCCCCTGGCGGCCATGCTTTCTGACGTATCATGAGGACGTGAACAATCTTGGTAGAAGGTCACCAAAGCAACATTCCTACCAAGTTACACTGAACTCAATCCAACGGTTTCTTAAGAGAAGATTTTTAAAGTTTTCTATATAGATATATACGGAAAATATGCCCCGCCCCCTAGCGGCCATGTTTTCTGACAAATCATGACAGCTTGAACAATCTTGGTAGAGGGTCACCAAAGAAACATTCCTGCCAAGTGATATTGAAATGAGTCCATTGGTTTCTGACAAGAAGATTTTTAACCTTTTCTATATAGATTATATAGGGAAAATAAGCCCGCCCCCTGGCGGCCATGTTTTTTGACGAATCCAAATGGCTTGAACAATCTTGGTAGAGGGTCAACAAGGAAACATTTCTGCCAAATTATAATGAAAATCAGTCCAGTGGTTTCTGACAAAAGATTTTTAAAGTTTTCCTATATAAATATATAGGGAATTAAGCCCCGCCCACCCCCCCCCCCTCCCCCCCCCCCACCCCGACGCCCCGCTGGCAGTAACGGTTTTTGATGAATCATGACGACTTGAAACAATCTTTGTAGAGGGTTACAAAAGAAACATTCCTGCAGTGTTATACTGAAATCGTCCAGTGGTTTCTGACAAGAAGATAATTAAAATTTTCTATATAGATATATAGGGAAAATAAGCCCCGCCCCCTAGCGGCCAAGTTTTATGACAAATCATGACGGCTTGAATAATCTTGGTAGAGGATCACCAAGGAAACATTTTTCCAAGTTATATAGAAATCGGTCCAGTGGTTTCTGACATTAAGATTTTTAAAGTTTTCTATATAGATATATCGGGGAAATAAGCCCCCGCCCCTGGCAGCCATGTTTTTTGACGAATCATGACGGCATGAACACTCTTGGGAGAAGGTTACAAAGAAACATTCCTGCCGTGTTATATTGAAATCGGTCCTGTGGTTTCTGACAAGAAGATTTTTAACTTTTCTATATAGATATATAGGGAAAATAAGCCCTGGCGGCCATGTTTTTGACAAATCTAAATGGCTTGTACAATCTTGGTAGAGGATCACCAAAGGAACATTTCTGCAAAAATATATAGATATATAGGGAAAATAAGTCCCGCCCCCCTGGCGGCCATGTTTTTTGACGAATCCAAATGGCTTGAACAATCTTGGTAGAGGATCACCAAAGGAACATTTCTGCAAAATTATATAGAAATCGGTCCAGTGGTTTCTGACAAGAAGATTTTTAAAGTTTTCTATATAGATATATAGGGAAAATAAGCCCCGCCCCCTGGCGGCCATGTTTTTTGACGAATCCAAATGGCTTGAGCAATCTTAGTAGAGGATCACCAAAGAAACATTTCTGCAAAATTATATAATTATCGGTCCAGTGGTTTCTGACAAGAAGATTTTTAAAGTTTTCTATATAGATATATAGGGAAAATAAGCCCCGCCACCTGGCGGCCATGCTTTTTGACGAATCCAAATGGCTTGAACAATCTTGGTAGAGGATCACCAGAGGAACATTTCTGCAAAATTATATATAAATCGGTAAATTGGTTTCTGACAAGAAGATTTTTTAAGTTTTTAGTTAAAAGATCTATTTTTAGCTCCTCTGACCTAGATATGCAATGGACCGGAACCATTTGAACAATTTTGAAAGAGGATCAACCAAGGATCATTCCTGTGAAGTTTGGTTAAAATCCAATCAGTGGTTAAGGAGATGTTGTTTAAAGATTGTGAACGACGGACAGACGGACGACGACGACGACGGACGGTGAGTGATCACAATAGCTCACCTTGAGCGCTTCGGCTCAGGTGAGCTAAAAAACTAAGGCACCATGGGATCTTGCTTCTGTCAAGCACCCCCCCCTCTTCCCCCCCCCCCCCTCCTCCCCCATTCCCCCAGGCCTACAATACAGTACAAGCCAACACGCTTTTATCTGTGCCAAGCACTGTTGAACCGTATTTCTCACGGAACGGATTCCTCACACGTGTGAAAAATTCGGTCGGATTTGTCACGCGGCGTGAAGAATTCGACCGAATTTTTCATAGCTGCCGAACGTATTCCTCACCTATCTGTGACAAACTCGTTCGGTATCAGATTTTATATATAGTACGCAAACGTATTTGTCACCTTCCAAAAAAACCCTCAAAAAAGTGCCTTTTTTCATGCACGGATTTCTCACAAACGTATTTGTCACAGCTTATGATATAAAACATACGATTAACCATTTAATACAGTTTCGAGGTAATATATTTTTCTTATCATGCATATCTTCATAATTGAGTGATAGATTTATTATTTATTGTATTATTATTTTTAACTTCGAATATTATTGGATATCATAAAATGAAATAAATGAATGTCATATCTGTTTCTTGATACCTATGGATTTGTTCAATAATATCAATCATCCCTTATTCTATACAGATTTCGACAAATCTTATTATAGATAAAAGATTGTTGGTACTGATATCAAATATTCTAATTGTAAAGATCTATAAATTATGGATATCTGTAAAGAGTTTTATTGATATCTATGATTAATTATGGATATTAATAATTACATATATTGATACCCAATTTGTGAATATTTTATTTCGAAAAATCGATATCTAAAAATCAGTCTTTATATTGTTATCTTAAACTTGAAATGTAAATTATTGATATAAATCAGCCCGACTTTAATACTTTAAGATATCAATGCGAATTGTTTGTAACAATGGATTAATTTTGGTAATTGATAATCGTGATTGTGAAAAGCCACAAATGATCTGAATTATACATTAAGAAAACAAGCCTATGCAATGAATACCCCGGCAAACCCCACTTTATATAGGAAAAAGTGAGGGTTGCAGAGCTATTCATTATTTCCTTATTTCTGCTATAAAAATTGTGGGTACTCGTTCAAACCGCCTCTGCGAGGCGGTTACTGAGGCGTTTCGAACGTGTACCCACAATTAATGATTTGAGGAGAAATAAGAAAGGTATCAAAATTTTCCTCTGAAAATCCTCTTCGGCAAAATGCAATGTATTTGAATAGATATGTTTTCCTTATGAGGAAAAAGTGGAGTTTGCTGGGGTGTTCATTATTTCCTTATTTCTGCTCTAAAACATAGATTATGGGTACTCGTTCGAACCGACACCTCACTGAGGCGGTTCGAACGTGTACCAACAAGCAATGGTTTGACTAGAAATAAGAAAAAATAAAACAAAATCATCTGAAAATTTTCATTATTTTTAAACTAAAAAAATACAAAGTATTTTGAATAGGCGTGTTTTCGTTATGAATATCACTTTTTACCTATGTCCACAGCTCAATCAAATACATGATATGATATACACAACCGGACCGACGACCTATTCGTCCAATTGTTTAAATCACACACACACACACACACACACACACACACACACACACACACACACACACACACACACACACACGGGCTGTGGCGCCTAGTCATACAAGAACGCCCTAGCCAACTGCACCACCACGATCCTTAAAAAAGAGTTTTCGTGGAAAAGCATTTGAACGTATTTTTCCTGCAGATAGAATATATATATATATATATATATAATATATATATATATATATATATATATATATATATATATATATATATATATATATATATATATATATATATATATATATATATGGATGCATGTATCGTTATGGATCGTAATGGATAACGAAGCCTGCAACTATTATATTTTAATTTAAGATTTCTCAGGCTCAACAGACACCCGGCCCAAGACCATATTCACAGATCGACCGTGTGGCTCGGTAGCTCAGTTGGCTATAGTGCTCACACGGTATGCGAGAGGTGCTGGGCTCGAGTCCCGGTCGGGCCATGTGCTTTTATCCCTGTGACATTCGGTGGCCAGTTAAGGGGTCCGTGCTCGGGCTGCGAGCAGCAAAGGGACTGTCTCATCGATACCAGCACGGTTCTGAGCAGTTTCGGGGACGAATCTATTTAACCAGGGAGAAATTGTCACAGGTAGAGTGCTCGCACAGTATGCGAGAAGTCCTGGGTTCGATTCCCGGTCGGGCCAAGTGCCTTTTCCTTCCCTGTGACACATATATTTAAAAATATTTACCAAAGCTAAGGATACCGTCAAGGTTTATGGACTGTCCGAGGGAGAGGGCCACGACCACCAGGTTGATATGGCGTAGGCTAGGGTCATATCAGCCCGATGGCCCAGGCCCTGGCCAGAGGACAGTCCATAAATCTTGAAAGTGCCCGAAGTTTAGGGTTCTATTGCTTTAGTGCTTTAATTAGCAATTAGAACATTTGATAATAGATCTACACAGAATTTTATATCAAATTTGATTTACATAAAATGGATTGAACATTGAGCAATATCCGTTGAAATTGATAAGATGATGAAATGACACCGGATGCCTAACACAACAAAGAATAATCTTTACGTATATGATAATCGTTTCAATGTTGATGTGTTATATTCCTCAATGTCCAATTTATTTGCTGGGGACTACGATTTTTGCGTTTACATTTATACGGACATCTTACGATTTTTTGTAAGGGTTTTCGGCTTCACGCTGATTCAAAATCGTACAGGGGCCATATGGGCACCGTACGGAGACCATATGGAAATTGTGCGGCGATATATTCGACAGAATACATCACATGTGAAAAATCCGACCGAATTTCTCACACCTATATTCGCCGAAAATCACGTGTAAAATATCCCACTGAATATATCACCTGTTTGACATCTGACCAAATATAGCACAGGTGAATAATTCTATCGAATTTTTCGCAGCTGTGAAAAATTTCCACCGAATTCGTCACAGTCATGATATATTCGACAGAATACATCACATGTGAAAAATCCGACCGAATTTCTCACACCTATATTCGCTGAAAATATCACATGTAAAATATCCCACGAAATATATCAAACGTGAGGAATTCGATCGAATACTTCACAGATGTGAACAATTGGACCTTATTCGTCACAGTTATGACATATTCGACAGAATTCATCACATGTGAAAAATCCGACCGAATTTCTCACACCTATATTCGCCGATAAGGCTACGTGTTTGACCGATTATATCAAACGTGAGAAATTCAATGATATATTGCACAGATGTGGAAAAATCGATCGAATTCATACAAGTTGTGACATACTGGACAGAAAACATCACATGTCAAAATTCCGACCGAATTTCTCACACCTACATTTGCCGAAAATATCAAATGTAAAGTTCCGACTGAATATGTCAAACATGAGGAATAAGATCGAATACTTCACAGATGTGAACAATTTGACCAAATTCGTCAAAGTCATCACATATTCAGCAGAATACATCAAATGTGAAAAATCCGACCGAATTTCCAACACCTATATTTTACCAAAATGTGTCACATGTAAGAAATTCGACCGTATATGTCACTTGTGAGGAATTCGATCCAATACTTTACAGCTGTGAAACTATGGAAAAATAGACTTAATTCGCCACACAGTTGTGACACATTTGACCGAAAACATCACATATGAAAAATACGTTCCAGTTTCTCACGCCTATAATTCACCCAAGTGTGTCACATGTAACACGTCCGACCAAATATATCTGGCACGTGATAAATTCGATCGAAAACTTCCCTGCTGTAAAAATAATTCGACCGAATTATTCATAGTTGTGACATATTTGACCAAATACATGACATGTGAAAAATCCGACCGAATTTCTCACACCTATATTTCACCGAAAATGTTTCCATATATTAAAAATTTATTTACTGGTGTGCAAGCAATAGAAATTTTAATGTGTGACAAACTCGTTTGAGTTAAAAACTCTAAATCCGCAAAACGTATTCTTCACCTTTGTCCGAATGTGAAAAATTCGGTCGAATTTATCACACCGGCGTGAGGAATCCGTGAGAAATACGGTTCAACAAAGCACCATCACATTCCTCCCAAGGCCTGTATAACACAGTTCTTAAACCTCCAGCCTGTCGTCTGAAAACATTAATTTTCAACAAATTTTAAACATACATAGTCCTATGAAGAGAAACCATAGTCTTTTAGAATATACTAGAGACAATGATACTCAGGTGAGCGAATTATGGCCCTGTGGACCCTCTTGTTCGATTTTGTCACTACTCTGTTTGCCATATTGTTTTCGGTTTGTGTCTATGCGACATCCCTTTTTGAGATAATGGACACATTAAATTTCATAGACTGAAGAGTCCACTTAAGAAACTGAGGGGTGAAAGGGTTAAACACAATTAAAGCGGACATGGACTACCGTCTATACTCTAGATAATTGGACAACATAATTTCTTGCCATACTTACCGTAAAACTTGCATAAATCCATTTGACTACCTGCTGATGAGCCAAAAAAATGGGTACGAAAAATCAAACAGTGTATACCGACCAAGATCAAACTGCTCTATAAGGAGCAGTTTGATCTGGGTCGGTATACACTGTTTACTCAGTCTGTGCGAGCATTAAGGTAAATACGACAAATATAATCTGAGGTAACATTTAGTAAAATATGGAAGCATATAAAGAATCAACAATCACTCACATGTTCAGTGGAACAAAATTCTACACAACATTATTTTGCTGTTTTTTGAAAGAATAAGTTTTTATTCTAAAGAAAGGGTCAGAAAAGATGCCAAGAAATGAGCTCAATTTCACATAAATTCCAAAACTTTGAATTGCGACTAGAAGTATCGTCTATCAAACATATTTTGCTGTAAGTAAATTAAGCTACGGCGGTTGTCAGCAAAGAGACTACATAAAGAACATTTTAAGCAATTATATCCGTTTCTTGTTCTCTTACACTAAGGAGATAATTATGTTAAATGAGCCCCGTCGCGAGAGAAAGACTCTTCAAACTTTCCGTCGATTCGATCTTTCAGTGCGCATGTCCAGTCCCGTAGCGAGGCCACATGTCTTATCCTTTGGTTGAAGTTTCCCATTGGCCAACGCTTACGTGAGCGAACACCAAAGGATCTGGCGAGTCTGCGCGAATGTGCAAACGCGCATGAACCTTTGCTTGCATATGTTATAACGGCTCTTTTTCCATGACACGGCTCGGCTGTTTATTATCATAAGAAAACCTACTTTACTTCATGAAAGAACAACGAAGACTCAGATCAGCTTGCGCATCCGCACAATCTGGTCAGGTCATTTTCTGTTCCCATAAGCTTCATATTTAAAGATCACAGAACCTGTAAGTGCCGCAGAACGTCCGTGACATTACTCGGGGACTTCCTGTGGCCATATGTATAAGAAACATAAGAAAATGACTCTTATGTCAAATGCGAACAGCGAAAGCCCATATCAGCTTGTGCATTATTTACGCAGTCTGATTGGGACACTCTTTGTCAAACCTTTCTTAAAGGCCACCTGTATGAAGCAATCACTAGTATTTAAAGGCCAGTTTTTTTTCTCAGGTCACAATGTAAAACCTGTATTTAACACGCACCTGTCTTGACGCTTAGCACTCTGGATAAAATTTTCAGCAGACGACATAGTGAAATATTTTTCTTAGTTTTCCCAGAAAACAGGATTTGACATTTCACGCAAATTGTCTCCAGTAAACAGATTTGACAATTTCATGCAAATTGTCTCTACTGGAGACAATTTGCATGAAGTGTCAAATCCTGTTTTTTGGGAAACATAAGAAAAATATCACCAATTTGTCGTCTGCTGAATTAGCCAAGAGAGTGGTAAAGGTTAAGCAGTCACTAAATGGCTTTCTCTTAGTATCTTGCTTAACACATTTCATTGCATATCTGCTGGTACCAACCATTCTACAAGCGGACAGCGAGAGCTCTGATCAGACTGGGTGGATGCACAGGCTGATCTTGGCGATCGCTGTTCGCAAAATTGACATAAATACCCTTTCCTCAAAATGCAATCCATATTGGTTTGCTGTGCAACGTACTTGTGGCGTGCGGAGGGCTGTTCTTGCGTGGGTCAGGGCGTGACAAGCGGTCGACTTAGTGCACCATCGGGAATTTCTATTAACGTTTAACGCCAGCTGCACATTTGTAATAGTCCTAATTCAAATTGTGAATACATCTGTAAAAACTGATTATTGAACTGACATGCACCATGATTCAGTTGCATAGTGATGCAGTTTTATTCTGGGCAACTGTGTAGAAAATAAGATTTAACAATTATCTAAGCAGCATAAAGGGGAAAAGGACCCTTACCGCAAGTGCGGATAACGAGGGCCCTGGTCAGCCTGCGCAGGCTGAGTAGGGCCCTCGTTGTCCGCCTGCGTAATCATTAGATAGTGCAGAATAGCGAAGGTCTTCGCTAGGCATACAAGTCATAAGGTACATTTTCTCATGTTGTGAAGCACATGACACTAACAAGAAAAATGATGTTACAGCGAATGCCGAAGACACTGACTATAGTCTAACTCAGAGGTCCAATTTACACAAACTAGGTGTTGTATTTAAACAATAACTGCTTTCTATTATAGTTTTCTGTAATGTTATACTAATGAAACATTTCCAAGTAACTGAATAACGTCACTATCCACTCATGACGTCACCAGCGTTAAGCGTATTTGAAAATAAGAGAACGGCATCGAAGAAGTCGACAGCATTAAAATGCCACTTAAAACAGTTTGGTGAATTTCTGACAGTTGTACGGAACCCGGGAAGGGCTAGTTTTATTTTCTAAGTTGTCCTTACAAGATAGTATCTTGTTCTGGCAACTTAATATCTTGTTCGCACAAGATAATATCTTGTCTGCACAAGATAATGTATTGCCCGCACAAGATAATATCTTGCCCGCATAAGACAATATCTTGTCCGAACAAGAGAATATATTGTTGGGACAACATATTGTCTTGTTTGGACAACCTGCAGTCGATCCGCCATATGGCAATAGATATGAACAGCCAGTCAGGGTGTCTGATTAAGTTGTGCGAACAAGATAATAAGTTGTGCGGACAAGATAGTATCTTATTCGGACTAGATATTATCTAGTGCGAACAAGATATTATCTTGTTCAGACAACTTAAAAAATAAAACTACCATGCCCCTTCCCGGGTTCCGAACTCTTGCCAGGAACGAGTGAAAAAATAAAGGCATATTCTAAATATGTTTTTGTTTTATTTAGGTGTGGTATATTTGTTACTGAGAACTGCATATTCTTTTGCACAAAAACCTGAAAATCATGATGATAAATACGGTCAATGAACTAGTCATGTAACTAAGCATTCTGACTGCAGGCTCTTCGATGTTCGCTCGCGCAATATCTAGGCTTCCTGCAATGCAAACACTGAAAGCTAGACCTTAGTCCAGGTGCTTCTCCACTCTTTGAATATGACTTGTGTTAGTTTTCACATGGTTAATTTATTTTATTTATGTATTTATTTATTGCTCGTCTGCATCATCATCATCTTCTTCTCCTTCTTTTTCTTCTTCTTCTTCTTCTTTATTATTATTATTATTGCTTAATGTATCACTCGGTTGCTATGTCTTTAATTTCACTTATCTATCATTCTGTTACTATATGAGTTATTGTATTGCTATAGCATTCGGTTATATCTATATCAGCATTTTTACTGTAGATATTATTGTGTTAAAGGCTCCATATTTCTCAAAAAAATAGACATTTTATTATCCAAGAAAGGTTTAATTAATTGACATATGGCATTAATATAGTCATAAAATCTGGCACCTGACAGCCTGTAAAATTTCAGTTTGTCTCTCGTTCTTTGAAGGAAATGATTTTTTTATCGTATCTCTGAATTCATTTTGCCAATGTTGCCAACATTAATTCAGAGATACGATAAAAAAAAATCATTTCATTTTTGATCCAGTTCAAAAGCGAGAGACTAAATGAAATTTTACAGGCTGTCAGATGCCACATTTTATGATCGTATGAATACTATATATCAATTTATTAAACCTTTCTTGGATAACAATATGTCTAGTTTTGAGGAATATGGAGGCTTTAACATACTCGTCATTGTTATATTTTTCTATATCTCATTTCATCCCTTTTCATCAATACAAATACCTTTGCAAACAGTGCAGATCCAGATGAGACGGTCTCATCTGAATCTACTAAGTCTGCCATTCTGTTATTGATTTTTGACTGAAACCCCAATTTGCAACAATAGATGTGTTAAAATTCAGAGATGGAAGAGTCCATGTCAGAATCTCTAGGGGGTAGGGTGAAAGGGTTAAAATGTTTGTCATTGTGTTCCTTAGCGCGTTTTTACAATTCGGTTATTCTATAGTTATTCGTTGTGTCACTCTGTCAGTCTGTAACTTTAGTAATTTATCATCCACATTATAGTATAATACTTATCATCCTGTCAATGTAATGTATTTTAATCGGCTTAGCGCTCATTACGGACTTACGCATGTGCGTAAGAAAAATATCTATATGAATTTTGCTCTTTTATTATGGGAGAGCTCTTAAAGCGAAGAAGTTGCTCCCTCTGAGTACCCACATTTTGGAACCGATACTTGGGAAACTTTTTTTTTAGATTTTTTCTGGATGAATGTAAAAGTAATGCCGTTCTGGCTACGTCACTGTTTATAATAGTTATATGAAGAAATAAAAAGAAAGAGCAACCAAACTAAGAAAACAAGTCCGAAGTGATGCATTTTTCATAATGCATACAAAAGTTTGTTTAGCATATATTCTAAGAAAAATGTATCCTTTGAAAAAAATGAACACAATAAAGAATGAAATAGCAGGCGCGATTTTACAGAGTATGTTCAGGAATAATGTAAATTTTAACACTACTCATACATCGGCTTGAGCAACTTATTGTTTTCAAGTTACTTCAAATGGTTTCACTTATTTCAAAGTACCAAAGGAGTAAACTACCCTATGATGGAGTACGGGGGGGGGGGACGTTTTACGGCCGCCATACGTCACTTAACACCAGAAAAACAGATCCTTTGAAAATAATGAACATATTAATGAAAGCGAAATAGTAGTCTCGGTGTTTTGAGTCTGTTCATGAACAAGAATGTAATTTTAGCACTCACTGCTCACGCCTCCTAGCACCTACTTGAGCGATATTCTATTTTCTAATAATTTCAAATTATATTGTTCTTAATCATACTGATTTCAAGTTTGGACTTATTTCCCATTCATTGCTTTGACAAAAATACAAATCAGAAGCATCTGATTTAACCTCTTCGTAGTATCATGAACTGACTCCACAAAACAACACTTCCTCGAGAAAATAACAAACTGCATAAGAAAGACTGCATAAGAAATACCGCCTTTGCACGTTCAGCAGCAAGACTCTAGGTGGCGGGGGTTTTATTGGCACCAAACACTCGCTCTTAGTCGTGATAGAGTCTCAGCTACACATGTTATTGTAGTCCGCGTAGAGGTTCCATTAGTCATCTGTGGATCAACACAGGAAAAAAAAATGATAAGATTATCAACACCGTGACAAAACAAGTACTCGACTTAAACTTCCTTCGACTATTATATAATTAAGGGGAACGAATACAATTAAGGGGAGGCAAGTCTTTCAAACTTGTTTTGTTTCCATTTTGAAAAGGGACTTCTCTAAAAGGAAAGAATATGGTCCCAAGGGGAGCAAATCTTTCCTTTTTGAGTAGACCCTTTTCAGAAGAGATTTGATGTACAGAAAGCAAACTGGAAATAACAAAAGTTTTCTCCCTTGTAAAATGGCAGAAAATATACAAAATGCACCGAGTCTCCTTAACAATAATTATAAAATATTAATTTGTCGGCCACGTTTGATGTTACATGTATTAACGCTCATGAATATTAATGAATGTATCATCGAGAAAATATGGACACGCGGTTGAATGATACGCATGCGAGTGAACATGACATGTAATCTTAGGCACACGACAAGGTACCTGTTTAATCAAATTATTATGTAATTTAGTCATGAATATTTATGGGGTCGCGCTAGTTTCTTGTGCTCTTTTGGCCAAGCGACTTGACGGGTTCATGAATTGTACAATATCCTATTTACTCTAAGTGTTCGGACAGACAGCCCTAAGCAAACATTGCAGACCCAGATCAGACGCCACAGAGCGCGTATGATCGGTGTCTACGATGTTAGCCATTTATTCAGTAGTTTTAGACACCTGAATGTGTAGTAAAAGTGAACTTGTTCGAACTTTAGGACAAGTATCAAAAGCAACAACCTACGTCATCAACATAGTGATACATGCATAACTGCGATTGTATCATTGATTCGGATTTATGCCACTCATGAAGAGTGCAAAATGCATCGAACAATCACTTTGGACACAAAATACATGTCCATTTTAGTACTATCTTCCACCAAAAATGCAGTCTCTTACACATTCTAATGATTGTAGATACTTCAACTGACTAATCCGCAAATTGTGTGTTACTAAATATAAGCATATATTGTGAAAAGCCCCAAATGAGAATTAGAAGCAAATATTATCGTATAGAGTTATTTCCTTTGGGGTATCCATTACCCTTAAAAAAACGTTGCTTTAAGGCATGCAAAAATATCTGTACATTCTGGGTTTGTTCATATATCTTTAGTTCTGCTTCTTCATACATGATTTGTTATGTATTGTAGCTTTGCCCAGGAAATTATGAACTATTCCATATTTAATAGTTCGTAAACTTAACCGTTTCTGTTTTTGCTTTTTTTTTTTTTTTTTTTTTTTTTTTTTTTTTTTTTTTTGGCTTTGCTACCAGAATTGGTCAAAATGTATAATTACAGATTATTGCAGAATTGTATATTTTGGGTGGCTGTTTTGAATGTGAGAGTAGAAAATCTTCTGGTGTACAAATTACACTTACATTACTCGTGACCCCATACAAGCTCGTTCAATTCGAAGACGCAAAGCTCGTAACATGTAACATAACCTACCATTCCGTTTCTTGTTTTGAAGATTTTAGAGGGACAGCTGTCAGGCAAGTAACAAGTACTGACCTTTTGAACTAAATTATTGCGGGCTGTAGAAACATAAAATATATACGGAAAATCTTGGTAGTCTACTGTACATGGTCTAAACGTCACCGTTCTCTTATCATACCGACATAAATGACTTTGTCTAAGCACTTTTACCCTACCGAAAATAATGACGATGTCTCAGTTATCATCACACCAACATAAATGACTATGTATTAGTTCTCTTATCACGCTGACATTAATGACTGATGTATCAGTTCTTTTACCACACCGATATTAATGACTATGTATCAATTCTCTTATCACATCGACATTAATGACTGTGTAACAGTTCTCTTATCACACCGATATTAATAACCATGTATCCGTTCTCTTATCACACCGACATTAATGACTATGTATCAATTTTCTTATCACACCGACATTAATGACTATATATCAGTTCTCTTATCACACCAACATTAATGATTATGTATCAGTTTTTACTACATCGACATTAATGACTATGTATCAGTTCTCTTATCACACCGACATTAATGACTATATATCAGTTCTCTTATCACACCGACATTAATAACTATGTATCAGTTCTCGTATCACACCGACATTAATGACTATGTATCAGTTCTCTTATCACACCGACATTAATGACTATATATCAGTTCTCGTACCACACCGACATTAAAAACTATGTATCAGTTCTCTTATCACACTGACATTAATGACTATATATCACCGACATTAATAACTATGTATCAGTTGTCTTATCACACCGACATGAGTGACTGTGCTTCAGTTCTCCTATCAAGCCGACATTAATGACTGTGTATCAATTCTCTTATCACAGTGACATGACTGACCATGTCTGATTCTCTTATTACACCGACAGTAATGACTGTGTCTCAATTCTCTTATCATAGCGACATAAATGACTGTGTTTCCATTATCTTATCATAGCGACATTAATGACTGTGTCTCAAAAAAAGGTAAGAGAAAAGTCCAGGGAGTGCCACAATCACAAACCGCAGCCCTTCCCAGACCCCAAGAGGAAGAGGAAACCGACAAATCCAAACAAGCACAAACTGAACAAACGTACGAAAAGCACTACGATTAGCTCTCTCTTCCCCAAGCGAGGTAATCGCAATACTAAAAGGACTGAAAAACACAAGAACAAAATGACACATGGAAAGACATACAACAAATCGCCTTGTAGAATAAACCACAAAGCAACAAAGAGTAAGACTAACACCGGGACCACCGCCTTAGAACGGTCAGTAGAGTAAACCACCGGGGGATTTAAAGCACTTTTACAGCTAGCTAACTTCACTCTGGGTCCCGATGCTACTCTTAATACAGAAACACATAAAATTTCGGTTCGCATAAAGGCTTCCGACTCAGTCAATGCATCAAAGCGAAAACACAAAAATCAAATTAATCACTATAATAAACAAAGACGAGTACTCATGGCTAATTCTACTGTATGCCAGAGTAAATGAAAACCAATAGCTGAACCACGGCGGGCCAAGCCAAAGACATATCGTCAAGCCCCAACCAACTGGTTAAAGTTTTACGAAGAGCACAGCAAGCAAAAAATATAGGACCCACATTGGCCCTAAATGGGTATTTATATGGGTCCTACATGGGCAACCCATAAGGGACTCATGAGGGATTTGCAACAGGGTTCCATGTTGGACCCACATGGGCAAAGCCATGTGGGAACTATATGGGTCCAGTATGGGAAAAATCAAACCCACATTTATCTTCCAGAAAAACAATTTTTACACATTTTTACACAAATGATTATAAGTCACCAGTCCCAGCCCATTGGATGGACTGGTAAGGTCCCAACGGATAGAGACCTATGTACGTGTGCAAGTTATTGCCTTAAAGATATAGGCGTCTTTTTTAATAGTTGGAAATGTTGGCATCATGCGTATTTATATATACCTCTCAATTTTAAAAATAATAGGGACATAGGAGTTAAAATAAAAAAAAGGCCATGAATCGACGTCCATGTCGAGAAAATAGTTAAGATAAATTTAATAGATACTTTCATTTTGTAATGAACAAACTATTATTTTTATTTTATTATTATCATTATTATTTGCATTTATATCAGGAAATTTACTATTTTTTGATATTATGTTTAAATAGTGGTAGAGTTGTTCCCCTTAATACCCATATTGAACCCATATGGGTCCCATACAGTAATGGGAGGTCAACATTGGAACCATAGAGGTCCAATATCTGTATCACATGGGAGCCATTTGGGCCCCAATTATGTATCTAGAAAATATCACTTTTCCAGGAGTATTTTAATTTTATCTCGGGGGGTCCCATATATTAGAATGTATTTTTATAGTTATCAAATTTTACCAATATGGGACCTATAAGGGTCTTATATGGGCAAAAAAGCCTATATGGGGCCCAAGTAGGACCCAAATGGGATAAATGCCCTGAATCTGCCCATATGGTTCCCATATATACGTGTTTGCTGGTCAAAGTTTACCAATATGGGACCTGTATAGGTCTTATATGGGCAAAAAAAGCCTATATGGGGCCCATGCAGGACCCGAATGGGATAAATGCTCCGATTCTGCCCATATGGGTCCCATATATACATGTTTCCTGGGAGGCCGTCATTGGGTCTGACGCCCGAACCGCCGTCGTGCAATTAAAGAGTGAAGCATAGCCATCAACAATGACTGGGTTGACAACTAGGCATGCAGTCTGCCGCATAATATCCAGGCTATAGCTAATTCTTTTATAACGGTTAATAAGTTTTCTGAATTGCTCCGAAAAGTTAGATTTTCCCACATTTTTTCTAAATCTGTACACTAAGTCACCGTAAAATTCTGGTTCCGATATACCTTGTTGCAGAAGTGTTTTCAGACTGACGCTATATTTTTCTAACAAGGCACTGTGTCTGAAAACGCCTTAAGAAGTTTAAAATAACGATAGCCCTGCCTAAGAAGTTTGGCAGTAAGGGCTTTATTACGGTAGTTAAACACATTAAGATTTGAAGAAGCTCTGGCGAATCTAATAAGTTTAGATATGTATACCCCATATGAGGTATGCCGGGGGACATCGCCATCCAGTAAAGGGAAATTGACTATATCAAAATCAAAATCGTCTCGTTTATCATAAATTTTTGTGGAAACCGTACCATTAGAAATACATAGATTCAAATCAAAAAAAGGTGCCTCGGTATCGGAAGAATTTGTTCTATTTAATTGAAGTTCCGTAGGGTATATCCGGTCCACCATTTGGTCAAAGTAAATATTGTCAATATTTAATAAATCATCAAGGTATCTTGAAGTTGAATTGAAAGCCTCAATAATGTCAGCCTGATTTTCACGTGAGACAGACTTCATGAAATCTCTCTCATAACAAAAAAGAAACAAATCTGCAACAAGAGGAGCACAATTAGTTCCCATCGGAATACCAATAGTTTGCCTATAAAGTTTAGTTCCAAATCTAATAAAATATTATCCAAAAGATAAACAAGGGCATCACAGACTTTTTGACACGACCATAAATTGTGATTATTATATACATCAGAAGTGAAAAAAGCACAACATTCTTCGTTGCAGGCCAAATATTGGGTATTCTCCCGAATAAACGTTGGGTTAATTAAATCAATAAGTTTATCTTTTATAAGATGATGAGGTAACGTAGTATACAGTGTAGAAAAATCATATGTAGACAATTTAGAAGCCTGAAAGTTTTTAGATTTAAATTTATTGAGAACATCATTAGAATTTTTAATTGACCAAAAATAGTTAATTCCGTCCCTTTCGTAAACTGTATCATAGTATCTAATCCAATGTTTTTTAACAGCAGTAAGGCATGAAGTTAGCAGTTTGGACAAATCAGTAGTCGTACATGAACTAGAATTAGCAATGAAACGTGCTTTATAAGGTCGTTTATGAAGTTTCGGTAACCAATATAACGTAGGAAGTCTGTCTTGCTTTTCTTTAATACTCACTGCAAACTTAGCAGTAATATCGATAGAATGGGTATTAACAATAGATCTCTCGTCAGTAGAAATCCGTTCATATGATTTGGTACTACCAAGTTCTTGTATTAGAGTATTGTTATAATAAAGTCGTCACACAACAACAACATTATTAGCAGCTTTATCAGCTGGAGCTAAAACATACTTCCTATGAAAGTCTTGGATTCTCTTATCACAACGACATCAATGGCTTCGTCTCAATTCTCTTATCCCCGCAACATCAATGACTGTGTCTCAGTTCTCTTATTACAGCGATATCAATGACTGTGTCTCAGGTCTCTTATCACAGCGACATTAATGACTGTGTCTCAGTTCTCTTATAACCGCAACATTAATGACTGTGTCTTAGTTCTCTAATCACCGCAACATTAATGACTGTGTCTCAATTCCCTTATTACACCAACGTTATCAACTGTATCTCAGTCCTCTTATTACACCGACGTTAAAGGGGAACGCAATATAAGCTGTAAGTATGTCTTTGAGTAAAGTGCTTAGCAAGCCATTTGTTTTGATGCAAGATTTTTAAAATCGGCCTAGAAATAAGGTAGTTATGGTGGTTTGAATTATTCAAAATTGCTGTCATGGATGCCGCCATATTTGAGGCTTTGTGACGTCACACAGCCTAAATTAAATATGCAAAACCAAATTACAAAGGGTTTCAAAAATAATTTTGCTACAGATTTTTATGGACGTTTAATTCTAGTGACGAGCAATCATTTCCTCCAAATAAACAATATTTATGAGAATGGCAACTTTTATCAAATAAGTTTTGATTTTTTTGAAATCTCATTAAATATTCAAACTGGCGGCGCCCATTCCACATATGTTAAAATATTCAATTGTCCATAACTAACTTTCTTAATTTTCCACCGATTTTGATCAAATTTTATCAAAATTCATTGTTTGTAAAGTTCTTTACTTTAAAGCACAATACTCTTTAAGGTTGCATTCCGCTTTAATGTCTGTGTCTCAGTTCTCTTATCAGACCGACATTAATGACTCTGTCTCATTTCTTTTATCACACCGACTTTAATGCTTATGTCTCAATTAAATTATCATACCAACATTTATGATTATGTCTTAATTCTCTTATAACACCAACATTAATGATGTGTCTCAGTTCGCCTATCACAACAATGTTAATGACTGTGTCTCAATTCTCTTATTACACCGACATAATTGACTATGTGTTAGTTCTTTGATTATACCGACGTGAAAGACTATGTCTCAGTTCTCTTATTACACCGACATGCTGACTGTGTCTCAGTTCCTTATCACAACGACATTAATGACTGTAGCAATTCTCCTATCACATCAACGTTAATGACTGTGTCTCAGTTCTCTTATCACACCGACATTAATGATTATGTATCGATTCTCTTATCACAGCGACATTAATGACTGTGACACAGGTCTCTTATCACACCGGAATTTAAAGACTATATCCCATTCTCTTATCACACCGACATTAATGACAGTCTCATTTTATTTATCATAACGACATTAATGAATATGTCTTAATTCTCGTATCACATCGGCATTAATGACTGGGTCTCAATTGTCTTATCACACCAACATTAATGACTATGTCTCAGTGTTCTTAACTGCGACATTCATGACTGTGCCTCAGTTCATTTATCACACCAACATTAATGACTGTGCCTTTTCTCTTAGCTTTTTTAGTTCTCTTATTACACCGACAATAATGACTTTGCCTCAGTTCTCTAATCACGCTGATATTAATGACTGTGCCGCAGTTCCTTTATCACACCCACATTAATATGTTTGTCTCAGTTCTCTTATCTCAGCGACATTAATGATTGTGCCTAAGTTCTTTTATCACAGCGATATTACTGACTGTGTCTCAATTCTCTTGATGACTATGTCTCATTCTTTAATCGCACTGCGATTATGTCACACTCTCTTGTCACACCGACATTAAGGACTGTCTCATTCCTTTTATCACACCGACATGAATGACTATGTCTCAGTTCTCTTATCACACCAACGTTTATGACTGCGTTGTTGTTCTCTTATCACACCGACACGAATGACATTTTATCAATTCTCTTATCTAAGTTCTCTTATTATACCGACATGAATGACCATGTCTCAGTTCTCTTATCACACCGACATGAATGACTGTGTCTCAGTTCCCTTATCACACCGACATTAATGACTAGCAATTCTCCTGTCACACCAACAATGTTAATGACTGTGTCTCAATTCTCTTATTACACCGACATTAATGACTATGTCTAAGTTCTCTTATTATACCGACATGAATGACTATGTCTCAGTTCTCTTATCACACCGACATGAATGACTGTGTCTCAGTTCCCTTATCACACCGACATTAATGACTAGCAATTCTCCTGTCACACCAACATTAATGACTGTGTCTCAGTTCTCTTATCATCCGATATTAATGATTGTGTATCAATTCTCTTATCACAGCGACATTAATGACTGTGACACAGTTCTCTTGTCGCACCGACATTAATGGCTGTGTATCATTTCTCTTATCACAGCGACATTAATGACTGTGACACAGTTCTCTTATCATACCGGAATTTAAAGACTATATCTCATTCTCTTATCACACCGACATTAATGACAGTCTCATTTTATTTATCATAACGACATTAATGAATATGATTTAATTCTCGTATCACATCGGCATTAATGACTGGGTCTCAATTTTCTAATCACACCAACATTAATGACTATGTCTCAATTTTCTGAACTCAGCGACATTCATGACAGTGCCTCAGTTCATTTATCACAAAAAAACATTAATGACTGTGGCTTAGTTCTCTTATCACACCGACAATAATGACTTTGCCTCAGTTCTCTTATCACGCTGACATTAAGGACAATGTCTCAGTTCCTTTCTAACAGCGACATTAATTAATTTGTCTCAGTCCTCTTATCTCAGCGACATTCATGACTGTGTCTTAGTTCTCTTATCAAGCCAACATTAATATGTTTGACTCAGTTCTATTATCTCGGCGACAAGCATGACTGTGTCTCAATTCTCTTGATAACTATGCTTTATTCTTTTTTTTTCGCACTGCGATAATGTCTCACTCTCTTATCACACCGACATTAACGGCTGTCTCATTCCTTTTATCACACCGACATTAATGACTATGCCCGAGTTCTCTTATCACACCAATATTAATGCCTATGTCTCAGTTCTCTTATCACACCGACATAAATGGCTCTCATTTCTATTTTCAATACGATATTAATGACTATGTCTCAATTCTCTTATCACAACAACATTAATGACACTGTCTCAATTCCATTATCACACCAATATTAATGGCTATGTCTCAGGTCTCTTACCCTCAGTTCTCTTATCACACCAGTTTTAATGGCTATTTCTCAGTTCTTATCTCAGCAAGATTAATGACTGTATCTCATTCTCTTGTCACAGCGACGTTAATGACTTTGTCTCATTCTCTTATCAAAGCGACATTAATGACTATGTCTAATTCTCTTGTCATACCGATATTAATGGGTGTGTCTCAATTCTCTTATCAAACTGACATTAAAAATTTTGTCTCAGATGACTGTGTCCCAATTTTCTTATCACACTGACATTATTGACTGTGCCTCAGTTCTCTTATATTATCACACCGAGTCTCAGTTCTTTTATCACACCTACGTTAATGACTGTGCCTCAGCTCTCTTAGCACATAGACATAAATAGCTGCGTATTAGCTCTCTTATCACACTGACTTTTATGACTGTGTCTTAGCTCTAACACATCAACATTTATGACTGTGTCTTAGCTCTCTTATCACATCGACATTAATGACTGTGTCTCAGCTCAGTAGTTGTACATCAGCTCTCTATTAACGCTCTGTAAACTGGGTAAAATTTCAGCATAGATGTTTTTTTATCCCCATCTGAAAAAGGGGTTTACTCTAAAGGGAAACAATTTGCTCCCCGTCCTGAAAATGTATCAATTCCACGTAACTCCTCACAATACGACTCCATTTTACTACCTGTCTGAAATCAGCAGGATGTGTCAAACAGTGTAGACCACAGAACGCAGCGTCTAATCTGTGTCTACACTATCAATTAAGGCCTGCTTGTCCGTATACTCAAGGGTACATACGAATATGTCAGTTCATACAAATTAAGTAATGAAAGAACCTAATAAAACATTGTTTTAACTACAAAGAGACATAACTAAACAAAACTATCTTATCACAGTCCTCATTTACTACACAACTGCACAATACGAGTATGACAACACAAACAAGCTCTAACAAAAGACTTGGAAATATTTTCTGCTTTGTTCTTGTTTTTCTGACTCTGAAACATGGTAAATGGTAAATAAATCTCCTCAGCGTTCAGCTGTTGAGATGTGTATCAGTTTTACGGCCTGGTACTTTCAACAGGTACTTCAAAACGCGGACGAAAATGATTTCACAGACATAAAACCTGCAGCGTATTATGTGAAACCCAATAAAAATATTTATGTTAAAGGTAATCAGCTCTGTTATATTGGAAAATTAAATCAACAAGAATTTAGCGTTCATATGTTAATAACAGTACGTTTGAATAATTTAACCCTAATTGATTGACGCACCGAGAAAAAAAAAACTACAATAAATAATAACTAAAAATCTGTTTTGATGCCTAATTAAATAACAAAAGTACTGATTTGTATTCACTCACACACCAAGAACAATACACTGTGGAAACAGCTGAAAATCATCGTGTATGACTTGCAAATCACCGTGTAGAACCTGCATATATGACACACATGGCTAGTCACGGATTTTTTTCAGAGGAGATGAAAGAGAGAGACAGGGAAGAAATAGGAATAGGAACGAAAGTGAAGAAACAGAAGAAACAGAAGAAATTAAAACATTCCCCTCTACCCTTACCTACTACAAGGATAGCAAGTCTTGCTCAACTGTAAGCCAATATCAGTTGGACGCCCCGGTGACGTAAGATACACGACACCTTCGCCACGCGCGACCACCCCCGTATAATGGTTTATGTCTTCATTTATGATATACGTTGGTATAGGTCTTCATATATGGCGTACGTTGGTACATGTCTTCATTTAAGACATACGTTGGTATATGTCTTTATGGCATACGTTGGTATACGTATTCATTCTGGCATACGTTGGTATATGTCTTCATTTTATGACTTATGTTGGTACATGTCTTCACTTATGGCATACGTTGTTATATGTGTTTAATGGCATATGTTGGTATCTGTCGTCATTTATGGCATACATTGGTATATGCTTTCATTTATGGCATATATTGGTATATGTCTTCATCTATGACATACTCTCGTATATGTCTTCATATATGGTATACATTGGTATATGTCCATTAATGGCCTAAGTTGATATATGTCTTCATTTATGGCATACGTTGGTATATGTCTTCATTCATGACATACATTGGTATGCGTCGTCATTTATGGTGTACGTTGGGTATATGACTTCATTTATGGTATACGTTGAAATCTGTTTTCATCTATGGTATACGTTGGTATACCTGTTCATTTATTGTATTTGTTGGAAAACGTCTTAATGTATGGCATACGTTGTTATATGTGTTCATTTATGGTATACGTTGGTATATGTCTCCTTTTATGGCGTACATTGTTATATGCCTTTATTTATGGCATACGTTTGTATATGTCTTCATTTATGGTATACATTTGTATACGTCTTCACATTATTGGCGTACGTTAAAATGTCTTTATTTATGGCATACGTTGGTAGATGTCTTCATTTTATGATATACGTTGGTTTTCCTGGTGTATAAATTGTAAAAAGTGTCTTTGGGGCCTGTTGGACAATGATGGGTCAGAATTCGGACAACCTGATATGTTTCTTTGCTACGAGCATTCTACAGTATACAATGATTCTGTAAGCGGATAGCGGAGTCCTGATCAGACTGTGCAGACTGATCTTTGCCTTCACTGTACGCAAATGCTTCGAAAGCACATTTTCACATAAAGCAGCTCAATTTTAGTAAGGGGAGGTAAATCTGTAAAAATTATTTTGTCCCTTCTGAAAAAGAGGTCTGCTCTAAAAGGTAAGTATTTGCTCCCAGTTGGAGCAAATTCTTTCTTTTTAGAATAGACCCCTTTACAGAAGGGGTTGATGTTTTGGCAGGCAAACAGGAAGTCGCAAAAGTTGTCTTCCTTGTTAAAAATAATAAAAATTCTACTAAGGGTATCCATTCACCTTAAATAGTTGCAAACTGACTGACGTTGCTTGAGAATTACATTTCTGTAACTCAGTACATTGGTCATAATGAGATATTTTTATCACTAGAATCTTCGGACTGTGCTTTGTCACCTGATTATGTGCATTACCACAGAAAATGATTCTATATTAAGTTTTGAAGAATCACTTTGTTCTAACTCCACCTCCATGCAATGTATTACAATGTAGAATGTAGTGTTTTAACTCCATCAGTAACCAATAGAAACAAGTTAGTGTGTCACATGACAACAGTATTATAATTATGCTCAGTACTTCTGTTTTCATAAGATGACATGGAAAGAAAGATCAAATTAATTGTAAGAACATTATTTGATGTATCTGACATGCCTTTTTTTGTAAACTGAAGCACTAGTTGTTGTGTTGGTAAGTGCAGTTTGTTTCTGAAATAAAGTAAGTATAAAATTTTGCAAAACATTCCCACATACTTCACTTTCTCTGACAATGGATTGCCAATAGGATTTTCACCATTACGAAAACGTGCCTATTCAAATATACTGACAATTTTACCACCAAAAAATGAAAATTTTCAGATAAAAAAATTCTGATATTTTTTATATTTCTGCTCAAACATAGATTGTGGGTACTCGTTAGAACTGCCTCGATGAGGCAGTTCTAACGAGTACCCACAATTTATGTTTTTGAGCAGAAATAAGAAAAATAATGTATACCCCTGTAAACCCCAGTTTTACTATATAAAAATTATATAGGCATGTTTTCGTGATGCGTTAAATGATCATTTGTGTCAAAATGGACTCGCAAAAATTGCTAATCTTTAATTGTGAAAACAATAACTTCTCATGGAATGAAAAGTATATAAGCATAATATTAAGTTTATCGAAAGTCTCTAATCAAAATGTTGTAATAAAGGATAAAGTAATAAAATAGTTTTGACCTTCGAACTTTCAAATTTGCTTTTCTCGAAAGTGTCCGAGCACTGTAATTATCAGGCGACGTAAAAATGTATCTTATCATATGTGCGCTCAGCGAAGACTCAGTTCAGCGTGTGCATTTCATGCGGTCTATTCATCAATAGATTTTGTCATATCCAATGATTCTGTAAGCGAACAATGAAGGCCCTGATCGGACAGCGAATACACAGGCTACAGAAATAGCCGATGCGCGGTAAAATCTCCATACAACGCAAGAATGCTGATGAAAAGTGACTGATTTCTGCCAGGTCGTGTTTCGTGTTGCGGGGCGAACTGAATGGTAGAGCATTGATGTTCGTATACACAGTGTTTGAAATATTAAGCATCTAATAGACAACCAAGAAAGTCACAGATTTTTTTTTTTTTTTTTTATTAAATACTTTTTGTTTTACTCCTGAAGTGAATTATTACCTCTTTTTTATCTGGCTAAGTCTATAGCAAATAGGGGGTATCAGAAAAAACTAAAATTGGAAAGGCAAACGGTGTAGTTCTTGATGAGACGGCTTGTTATGAGCCTTCTCACCTGTATCTATACTGTTTTGCAATGGTATTAGTTTTGTTCCGCTGTACTGGAATATTTGAAGAATATAATGTTGGTTATTACTTTGAGCTGACTTATATAATTTTAATTTAGTGTAATACATTAAATATTGAATCTTTTTTCAATGCTGCTGTTGGGTAGCCATTGAATTTACCAGTGGCTTCAGTGCGGAACTAAATGTTGCACTCAGTAACTGTTATTCATCCAGGAGCTCGGTCAAGCGAAAAGGGACTCTAGTAAAGATGGTCCACTCCAGTCTCCGTATTAAGTTTTTTTTTATCCGAAAAATGTCAGTTTTTTTTCTTGCAAGAGTACTCCACTGTCCCCAAGGTTTATGTTGGCGAACATCGAAGGCTCAGGTCAGCCTGTGCAGATGCGCAAGCTGATCTGGGCCTTCGCTGTTCGTATATGCTTTATATCTTTTTATTTGTTAACAGATGCATATTATAAACCTGAACCGCGTCCAGCAAAAATGGACTTTATATACAGATAGAGAAACAGAGCAATCTGATAATGAGCTTTTCTGTTCGCAAACGCTCCTAAACACCCATGATACATGTAGTGAAAACTGACAACAACATTACTGATCTGATCGCACACTGAGGCAGGAAATTCTGTGTTATTTCGCACACGTAAGGAGGCCTCGTTGGCATGGCACGACACAAGCATCCGTACAAGTAGTATCCATTGGGACATTGCAGCAATTAATTCCCGAATTAAATGATTTAAGAAAAGTACCTTATCTAAACGTTTCCTTTTGTAACTGATCAGCCAAATAAAATAAATTTGAAAATCAAAATGAACGGTGTCTGTTAAGTGATGTCATTAAGTACGCATAGAAAGGAGAGATGAAAATCCTGTCTCGCGCTGAACTTTTTATCTGATCTGGGCTTTTGATTCCAAATAATTGTTACCACATTTACCCTACGTTTTGGGAGAGAAAGGTCGAGGCAAATAGTGTAGACCCTGATCAGACGCCACAGAACGCGGCGTCTAATCAGGGCCTACATGTTTGCCACTGATCCAACAGTTTGTAAATACTTCACCAGGAAGTCCAGTGGGTTTGATCAATTTTTAGGACAAACATCGTAAGGAATTAAGATGTCCGAAAATATAGGTTAAAAACGATATACACAATTATTGGGATCTGAACTCTCTCTCTCTCTCTCTCTCTCTCTCTCTCTCTCTCTCTCTCTCTCTCATTTGCAGATGTAACCAAAGATGATTTGTTTATTTGCATGAGGCACCAGTGAAGCTCTTCGCTCACTAGTTTGAACGAGGAACCAAATGCATCACAGGTTAACCCATTTATCCCGAGTGGACTCTTTTACCTTAACTCTATAGACCGTTCCATTTCCAAAGGAAATGGTATCTGGTTAGCATTAATTATTGTCATGCTTTGAATAAATTTCTATATTTTAATGCAAACAGTGTAGTCCCTGATCAGACGCCGCGTTCTGCTGCGCCAGATTTGGGTTCAACTGTTTGCCAGTGTCCCTTTTGGGGGCGCTAGGCCTAAATAGGTTAATAATTAATAAGAAGCGTCTTCAAAAAAGAATATAAGACGAAGAATAGTAGATAATTTTTGCAATTTGGTAGGTGCTGGGGCTGATCATGCAGGATAAGAACCCATGGACGACTTAGATGAGGTAACACGAACTACCCAAATTATGGTGCGTCTAAACACCCAGTGCACACAAACATGTCCTTGACAACCTACTAAGCCATCGACTTCATTCCGATTGTTCACGTTAAACATACATAGTACTTTAATTAATTGTTTAATGCTTTGAAACATCATTACATGCCACTGCATTATTTAATCACGCAAAAAAGATGACTTTCTAAGCTTTTTAAAAAGCTAATCGTGTTTCTGTTTTATATATATATATATATATATATATATATATATATATATATATATATATATATATATATATATATATATATATATATATATATATATATATATATATATATATATATATATATATAAGCTAACCTTGTTTATCTTTTACGAACGCAGTATTTACGAAAGCACACTAGTTCAATCGAAAAAATGAGAAAAAAAGTGAATTTTACCAAACAGTTAGTTCTTTCTTCTGTAGTTTTGTTTTATATTTTAATAACATTTACAGCGGTAAGTAAAAAAAACAGATATCAAACATCCCAAAACACTGCACTTAGTTAAGGAAGTCGACTTTAATGATATTGAAAAACAAGTTGGCTTCTTTAAAAAGAATCCAAATGAAAGGTCTGCTGCTTTCTTTTG